>VWZK01006083.1:0-72449 GCA_013396935.1 Baryphthengus martii
AGCCTCAACGATTCTATGATTCTATATTTCCTTAAGGAAAGAATGCAAGAAAAATACAGTCAGGGTTAACACATATTTCTCCAGCCTCTAGAGTGCTTGCACTGAAATGAAGGGCAAGACCTTTGACCATATGCATATGGGCACAAATTTTAAGGGTGGCACAACCTAGCTTTGTATTACTGCCTTCCCAACTCAACATAAAGAATGAAAGATCCGGACAAGAAGAGTGCTACTGAGCACAGGCAGGTTCTTGAAAGTTCCATGTAAAAAGTATAAAGAAAACTTCAAAAAACACATAAGAATTTTTTTTCTGCTCTAAATACTGCATGTCTGTAAGAGGACAGTGTTAATAAGGGCACATTTGGATTCACCAGATGTGCCACAAGAAGAGGGAATTCAACATTTGAGTCAGGCTCTATAATGCACCTCTGAAGAGCTGTTGTTAGTATATGTGGACTTGATCTTAACCTTGAAAGAAACTGCCTCATTTACTAGTATTTAAGAGGGAGGAATTTACTCCCTCCCTACCATGTAGCATTCTTTTGAATAATTTCAGTACTCAGGTTAATATTTAAAGGTGACTAAGCAGCAAAAACTAGCCTCTGACTTTATGACTATGTTGCTTTAGGCTATACAGCAAACCTGCTAGTGACAAACACATCCTAAATACTGCCACAAGACTAGAAGTAAATGATCCAGGATTATCCACCATGGCTGATGTGCAGTCACAACTTGCTTGAGAGTCAGGCATTTGTAGAAGCATCAGGGACTATGTTAAGACAACTTCCAAGAGTGAGACACCCTACCAGCTCCTCAGGAGTTTACAGCAGGGCAGGCAGCCAAAAGAGCATGGTGCAGCACAGATGACCAAGTTCCCCAGCTTTACAAGCTGCTCATTGTTAGAGGACAGGTACAAATGAAAAGGCTTCAGCTGCCCTCTGTCCTCAAGCAGGTGATTAACCCAGTATCTTACAGTTCTTCACATCAAGATGACACCCACCTTCACTTCTTGCCTTCAGTGGGACCTACACCTCCTGCTGTTAGCAATAAGAGGTACACAAGCAGAACCAGAATCCTGGTGAAGCCACTGCACGTCATAAAAACACCGCTCAGCTCTAGTACAATAAAAGCTACTATTACTACTGACTTGTTAGCTGCCATTCCAGCATCCTAGCTCCAGCCTGTGTTTGAGATTAGTTTTCTCAGTAGGGTGATAGAGATCCCAGAATGACTCCTTTCAGCACTGTCCGGACTTGCTACTGGGGATTTGACTTTGTTAGATCTCTCTTAGGCTTGAGTTCCTATGTTTTTTTCCTGCAGGTTGGTGGCAAAGCTCTCAACCACCACCCACACGATGTTAGCTCCCATGGCAGGGACTCTCCTGGGACTTAGCATGCACAGTATGTACATTTCTTAGCATTGTCACAGAGGCCTGAGCCTCATATCACTGGTCACAGGACCCTAAATCACAAAGTACTCAGTTCCATAAACGTCTCCTAATGCTGATGGATTCTATTTTCCACTATGGAGTTCCCTATTGCTATCTCATACTGACGCCTCAGCTTCATTTTCCTTCATTGCCACCATCCAGCCTTTCTTCCATGGGTTTCTGATGACAATCCTTCTCTCTAGCATCACATCAGGTATCATACTTCATTTCTCTTGCTATAGCTGCATAACAATATCCTGCTACCAGAAGAATTCATGCAGTATGATGATTTTTATGGCCTTACTTCACTGGTGGCTGCAAGAGAGATTGCTGCCAGCTGGATACCTTACCTGTGGAGACCTGGCAGATTTCCAGGCCCTTTGTTCCCTCAGCACAGAGAGATCAAGCACACTGCAGCTCCTGATAGCAGTTGTGATTCTTGTGTAGTCAAGATAAAGTCGGTAAATCAGCCAAAGAGGTTCCCCCCTCCATGAGTAAATAAGACAGTATTTCAATGCTGCCAGCACAAATGTGATGTCAATTCAAAGGCAACGGCTGCTCAGCCCTTTGTGGGTGTCCAGGGTAAATGAGAGCAGCTGCTTGCTCCTGCTGCACAATGCTTTCCATTTCATCTCAGCTGCAGAACTCGAGCAGACATCAAAGCCAGCAGTATTCTGCATCAGTCCCTCCCCCTTGCAAAGGAAAACAAGTCTTATCCTAATGAGCCAGAAGGGGACATGGTTATTTTTCCTTTTTAAAAAATTCTTGCTTGCTGTGAACTATGTCACACACCTTAGCCTGAAAAGCCAGGACACTAGTAACATTCAACTATGTAGAACGCACACATACACAGCTTGAGTTTCTACAAAAAAATAGCCATGTATCTGTTGGTCTATATTTTACCAACTATAGTCCTGCTTGCCGTATTTGGTGTCTCTGCCTTCTGAAGGAAAGCACTCTGGGCATGGGGCACTTGTTTAATCTATAAAAAGCATAAGAGAAAGTTTCAGCCCTATGGAAAACAGGAATGTCTCTGAGTTCATATTAAATTTAAGCTTTTGTTGAGACAATCAACCATAGTGTGCTAAGTCTTCCAGCTTTGTTTCAGTCATTGGCTAGATCTCGGTCATCAACGAGACCATACATTGATCATTAGATCATTCCCTCTTCTGTGTGTTCAAATACAGACACGATTTCCATTTTATAAACTAAGCCATCCCAATGACTAACAGGGCTATTTGTGACAAAGTTCATCATAGAACTGGAGCTTCAGGTGGTTGATAAGCACATGCTAGACTTGAACAGTTTTGTTAAACATATTATTGAAGGTTAATAAGAATTAAAATGTTTTAGCCACATCATGTACTAACTTTAAATTCCAAAGAATTATGAAACTGAATAAAATCTTGACCTATAATTAGGATTTTTTTCCTTAGGCAATATGAAAATTCACAGAAGTTTTAGATTATGATGAAATACATGTTTTAAATAAATATACACAGTGATGCAAACAGGAAGCCTCTGGCTAAAAGACAGAAAAAAGGGACAAAGGTGAACAAAGGTAAACAGTGGTCCATTGGGTGCTAGAATAGAAAACATTACAAAGAAGAGAACTCTAAAAAACTTGGTTCAACTTCTTGCTCAAAGCAGTGCTAACTTTGATCAGGTGACAAATGCTAATTTGCTTCAGGTTTAGCTTTGAAACTTAGAAATACAGTAATAGAATTACCAAACCACCTAAATGTTGGTCTTCAAGGTAACTTTGTAGCAGTGATCCTATCATAACTCACCATGGTGAAATTGCACAGTGCTTTTTATCTCCAGTATCTATAATTCTGATAGGAAGAGCCACAGAGAAGGTCCTATAGTTTTGTCTTCCAAAAAAAAAAAATCCTTTGTGGAAAGAAAATTATTTTGTGGCTTCACAACTCTTCTCTGTCCCTTTCCAACTATTCACAGTTATGTAGCTAAAACATTACAAAGCAATCTGTGATAACTGTTAGTTATGGGCAGCATTAGGTAATAAATCCTCATTCCTGCTTGAAGTGTGTTTATTTAAGTTTTAAAGTCAGTATTTGGAACATGGATCTGATTCAAGTGAAGAAGTCAGAAAAGATACCACAGGGGTGACAGGGGTTCTTGAGAGTCAGGAGAACAGCCAGTGCACGAGCACTTCAAAATAACACCACCTTATATTTATAATCAGCTGACTTGCTACTTTAAATATCGACAAAAGCTTTGTATGCTATGTTAGCTAACACCAAAGCATTGTGATTGCTATAAATGCAGCCTTTCCCTGAGAGTCATACCATATTTATAGCTCAATGCAATTTTGCTGGATCAGGCCTGGTAGCAGAGACTAAAGAAAAGACTGTTTATCTTTATCGTTAATACTTCCAGTGAAGCTTTAAGAGTCAGTTCAGACCACTGAAATAACAGAAAACTACCCACCCACAACTCATTTTCTAATATGAAAGGAAGTGCAAACAGCACGAACAGCTAGCAAAATGCACATGCCCTGGTCCACTCACCTATATAAATCTACACAGTCAAGGATTTGGAGAGAGCTGGATTAGTCAGTGCATTAACACCAATCTCCTTAAAGACCTTTCAGAGTGAAGCTGAAAACATTTCCTTGTCAAAACCATTTGGCAGTTTCATCAGCCTTTTAGATCATAGCTCAGTGTTGCCATCAAAAAACTCCAAACAAATACATAAAAGAAGTTTCATATCTCACTTCTGAGCACAAGAAAGACATCACCTTTCCTATGCCTCAGTCTTCTGCTGAGAATCACCTGTCACATTGCAGAAGCTTCAGGACAGAGGGAAGGTCCTCAGAAGACTACATTATGATTTTGAGTACTGTACTTTTGATGTAAGAGTTAGAACTGAGTACTGTTTTTCTCTTATTTTCTCTCAAGAGAGAAGCCTTAGTAACACAGGATAATACTTGGTACTTGAGTGACCACCGAGGAAAGGCGAGCCTATTTTCTTGTGACAGGAGCCCAGCACATATTGTTAAACAAGAAAAAGCAGAAGCTCATTGCTATCACATCTCTCATTGTGGAAAAGGGAAGAAACACAAGAGCATGTTTTTAGAATAAGATGCCTGAATGCTGCACTCTAACTGTTCCAAAAGGAAATTAAAATTCAGTTTTGAACACTTAACTAATAAACTCACCTCCTCAGTGGGCTGACAGAAAGAAGTAATGAAATGCTGGGCAGCATCAGGCAGCTTTAGTCTGCAGGGGTAATAGATGGTCCTCTTCATAAAAAAACCCTCAAGTCATCAATGTAAAAAACCTTCTGCAGCACAGAACTCATCCAGCTAGCAAGGTCAGCAATAGCTAAAACCCATGTCCATGAGCTACAAAGCTAATGCATTTGCATTATAGACACAGCAGTAGAGACTTCAAGGCACATTCTTTCAGCAAGTCATATTTATTTTATTGTCTTCTTTGTACTGGAAGCTTGCTATTAGAAAGTCAGTAGCTCTGGAACACATAACACAAATACTAATTGTTCAATGCACACTGTTATGCCCACTTTCATACTAAACAGTGTGAATGAAAAAACCCACAACAAATCAACAAGCAAAACCCAAATCTGAACAACCACCTATTAGATTTGTCAAACATTTTCTGAACAATTCAGAGACAGTACTTTAGAAGTCCACATTAGGAATCAAATACAGCTCCCAGTGTAGAAACTAAAAAACATCAATGAAGACTTAGTCATATTCTGACATCTCCAGTTACAACCTTTCACACAACCGTTGTTCGTGCACCCCAAAGAATTCATAGAAGCCCAGGCACTAGCGGTTAGAATGTATCAGTTTTGATTTCTACAGGATTTGTAAGTGTTGGTCCACCATTCACTTTTATAAGAAAAGTGTCTAAGTCACCTATTGCACACATACATTCTCTGATCTTTGTTACATGAGATTATAGCAAAACTATAAGCCATCTTCTCGTTCAGAGATTTTTCCCAAACCGTTAAACAGTAACAACATATTAAACACAGAATGTCCTTCCAGATAGGCCTGTCAGCAGATTTGATATAGTTATCTTGAATATCTAGAAACTAACAAGTGATGACTGCAAGTGACAGAGCTATGAGGTTTACTAAGATGGCTTTTGCAAGGTATCAGTGATAGGAAAATGAATCACATTTTCACATTCTCTAGTTGTATTTCTTTTTTCAACCAAGGCTTGTTAGCACTAAAAAAGTTGCAGTAATAATCTAAATGGAGTTGGCTCCTCACCCATCCCTCCTATGAGGCTAATACAAGGACCTGAAAGGTTCACCATCCAGATCATCTTAACATTTTGCTCTTCAAAATCTATAATAAAAAGCTGCACAACTTTGAAAGGCATGATATGTTTCAAAATAATAAACACTTCATTTGGAGTATCCCTCACCTTATGTCAAACCATAGTACAAATCAGAAGTTGGTACAAAGTATTATCAGTCATTATTGAGATAAATTTTAATGGCTCCATGATGTCAGCAGTGGGATGTAAAAGTGAAAGCACTTCAAAGTATCACCTTGTTTTTATGTTCCTCTGAGTTGAATCCATTCATGGATTTTCTGAAATTCTGTTTGATTGGCTGTGCAAATTGGTGTCCTTGTATACAAACCAAATATTTCCTCCCCATAAAACCACATTAAGCAAGCCAAACACCTGTATGTTAAGAAAAATAAGAAAAATAGGTGAGATTAAGGATGGTGTTTTGTTTTGTTGTTCTTTTTTTAAAAAAAAAAGAATATGGCTTCAAGGCAAGCCAGAAACAATCGCTACTTTTGGCACCCCTTTGATTTGGACAAGACATTTCCACATACTTTAGAGTATCTCAAGCTATTTTAACAGACTTATTTGGAAATCAGATAGTGAATCTACTCTATCCTTTGCACAGAATTAGACAAATTCTTTTCTCTCAGCATCTCTGCATATGTGCATCCAGAGCACATGGTTAAATTATTACTGGGTCAATGAACAACAGCCAGAGTTTTGGAAAGCAGGATTCTCTAGGAACATCATATGATAAGCCTCATTTGCCCAGCTGTGAAGAGGTCTTTCTATGGACATGAGATTTATATCACTGTATTACAAGGAACCTCTATTTGATGTATAAAAATTCTCAGTTGATTAAAAAAGTAGGTTCAGCACCAAAAGGCAAAGCAGAAAGTCTAGTCTTTCGTCCTTGCTTGTATCAGTCAACGAATCATTTGAATGTTCAGTAACATATTTTAAAGTGCTCTTGGCCAAAGACAGAAGTAGTCTAGAGACTCAAATGTGGTATTTCCAGACACATCTAGCAGCTCTAGAGGCAGATCCTATAAGCTGTTTCTCTGTGTCTAAGGAAACAATTCCCTTTTAAAGAAAAAAAAATATTAGTCAGTGTTTTACCACCATATTAAAAAGCCTGAACAACAGATAACCCATAAAGCAACCCATAAAGCAACACATTTAGAGGAATGAACAAGGCTCTCAGGTGTCACTGGCTATTTTCTAACACATTTGTTGCACCTTTAAGGCGGAAGACATACATACCACAGATATATTCAGAGTTCTCATGCTGGTCACAGAAGCAAAACGACAGGTTGTTGCTGGTGCTTTGCAAGATTCAATTCCTGGAATAACACTGGCTCCTGTGGACATTTTGATGTCAGCAAGTGCCTTTGCCCAAGCAAAAGTACTGACCAGCCACAGAAAGGCTGTTATGACAGTGACAGTCAAGTCCTACAGAAGAGAAATACTTATTATTAGGTTAAAAACCTTGCATGAATGTACATAACAAAGCAAGGCATAGACAGTATCAATTATATTAGCAAAACAACAGCATTAGTGTTAATGGCTAAATTTGTTTGTGATCATTAACAATATTGTAATTACAACGCAGGTTATCATCTCTGCTGATAATCAGCTACGAAACTGTATGCCCTTTGCATCTGTCAAGTATAAACAATCCTATCCTTTGTAAGAAATTAGCTTCTGAAATCAGATGTCTAGTACTTATTTTATAAAAATTTAAGTCAAAATTTAGTAAAGTGGGAGCATCAGCGAAAAGTTAAAAAGGATTTAAATCTGGATGGCTGAGATGCTAAAATTTGGCTTGAAATGTCACTAGGTCTTTTTCTGGGCATGTTCAAAAATATCTCATTCTGAGGATCGAGGCTTTGATATTTAAGGTGACTAAAATTGAATAACTCTTTCTCTCTGTTAGCTGCATCTGCACAGTAACTGCTCTACACAGTGAAAAAAAATCACAGAGACTAACAGAAGAGGTTCCATTTATGGAACAATTGTATATTCAAATATGTAATACATAAGAAGAGTTACGGTCAAGACACTTCACCTGAGAAGGTGGAACTTCATTCCACTCTTTGCTTCCATAATGTATGATGCCATAGATGTTCAAAGTCTTCTTTTCTACTAGGGTGCTGTAATGACTACTGAGTATTGAATATTCATGAGTTATTCAGATATTCTTATGCTAGCAGTATTTATCGTCTCTTTGTGGCTTCAAACGCTAAAATATTGTCATCTTAGTATTACTTACAGTTAGCGGAAGCTTGCTATTTTGCTGATACACATGCTTGTATCCAACATATACCACAAGCGCAGCAATGCAGTAGAGGAACGCCAGCACTGCAAGCGTGACAAAGAACTCTGCAGAAGAGGAAAAGTTGCCTACAAGATGGGTGTCGGTCCAAGTACCATCACAGCGTTTTGGGTCTGGTGCAGTAAATACAACAGTATTCAACCTGCAAAGATTATACCCTTTCTGTAGTTAGAGTTTGCTACACTGGAAACTTCATATAGTCATGCTTCACAATAACAGTGCTTCAGCATTCTGGTTGTGTAAGTTTACTCTAAAAGACATTTATAATTGTATAGTGTATCAGTTATACAACACAAAGATTTGTCAAGATACTTGAAGATGATTGTCCTTGCTACATTGGAACATGCAATAGCAGCTTCAGGAAACAAATCTTAATCTTTTAGAGGAATTGAGGAAAAACCCCTATTTAGAAGCAGACTTAACCATCTTAGACTTGGCAACATTATTTTGAAGACTGGCAGTTAAATGAAGGGATCAGGACTTAAAAGGCACCAAACTGAATTACAGCTACAAGAAGATGCAACTACTGAACCTTCAAGCAAAGGGAGTTCAATAAAACCTGTGACCAGCAGCAACAACACAGTGACCAGCATAGAACCATTTCAGATTCCCACTCTCACCTCCAAGTGCCATTACAATGCCAGGTTTTGTGACCAAATTTTATAGTAGTCCTTGCTAGCTGGCATCTGAATCCATTTCTATACTCAAACAAATGCTTATTGAGCACATATGGAACACCAACCTTGCACCTGTTGTAACTGTGTAGCTGTGAGAACAAAGAGGAAGCCTTCCTCTTCATGCTCCAGGAAAGGAGCTTGTCTCTGCAAGAGCACTACAGTGACAGGGGAGTATTTCATTTTTACGTACCCAACGCTCCCAA
This sequence comes from Baryphthengus martii, assembly GCA_013396935.1. Classification (NCBI taxonomy): domain Eukaryota; kingdom Metazoa; phylum Chordata; class Aves; order Coraciiformes; family Momotidae; genus Baryphthengus; species Baryphthengus martii. Next base: position 8,937 of record VWZK01006083.1, read on the forward strand.
CAAGATCACAGAGGAATAAACTGAAAAGTATTTTCCATTCAGTCTTTAAACAAGCATATGATAGTAACATGCAAAACAATCTTATCTGTGCCTCCAAAACAACTACAAGCTGATAAAGAAATAGGTTGCTAAAATTAATTGCATTGTTATACTTATTAATCACCTTCTGTAGCACTCATGCACTGCTAGAGTAGAGCTTAAGAGTGATATAAAGCTGTACTACAGCCTATTACTGTTTCTACCTGCTTCTTTCTATAGGACACTGACAACCACAATGTTTTGAACAATTACAAGTGAATTTTTATTTTAGTTTGTTTTACTAAAAAAGTTTCACATGTTAATTCAAATATATGTAGTAAGTATGTATTCATAAGGAGACAGACGGTGAAAAAAGTGAATAAGAAATAAGTAGTGTACAAGTGACAACTGAAGAGCTAATACTCACCTGAATGGATAAGCAAAAGCAGCTGTAACTGTTTTGTTTACCACACCTTTACAGGAAATTAGAAGAGTAGTTTCACCCCGAAAGCCTCCACATGTGGCAAAAGCACAGATGGAAAAAATCTACAAGAATTGATGCATAGACATATTAATACACACCACTAGACCTCAAAGGAAACAAGCTTATCCTTTCAGCTGAAACAACTAATGAAAGCAAGAAATAGGGACTAAGTTAGCAAGGGAAAGTGTGAAGTGATGTCAAGAGGTAATAGAAGCATCGAGTTTCTAGAATCCAAAAGCATGAGCAACACCATTAACAAAAGGCAATTTGAAAGTTCTTTTCATTTATGCTTGCTAGTTACACTAAAAGGTTTTTCTGTTTTGTTGTCTTGACTGCTAGAAGCCAGCACAGTACCTCTCGCAGTTCAGAAGGGAGCTATTCTTAGGAGTTCAATACATTAGCATAGCTAGAAGCTACATGCTCAGAGTATTGCACATCAGCTCAACTCCCTTAGTAGCTCTTGTATTCCCCTTTGCAAAATCCTGAACTCCCAACTATCAGAACACACAAAACACAGCAGCACAAGATACTGTGATGAAGTTTTAATTAACACATAGATTTTATGTATCTGCAGATCTGCTTTCTTCACTCCAAGCCAGAGAGCTTGGCTGAAGAGCAGCTTTGTGTTGAACATCTACTACCACTGACATGAGGTAGGGAGCAGGCAATCCATTACCACACACCTCTTCAAGCCTACCCAGCTAAGACACAGGAGCAAAGCCAGGCCTGAGAAAGAAGAAACAGCCCCATCATGAGAGTGAGGCTTCCCTCTGTACCTCCCCAGCTCCACTCACCCACTCAAGGACTTTAATGAAGCCCAGAGGCTCCAGGAGCAATCCAAAGTCCACCCTGAAGCCAACCATCCTGGGAGACACCAGAACAGCCAGCAGGAGGCCACACCACCACCTGTCCACAACTGCAGCCCTACTCAACCACCTCCCTATATGGGCAGCCCGGTGCTCCTCTCTGCCACACCCCCCCACACCCACGTACCTCACACTGGGCCTGGTGCCAAGCACAGTTACCTCACACTGGGGCTGTTTAGCCCCAAATCAGAGGCCAGGGGAGGTCAGCCCCAGTGAGAGGGGAAAGCCCACCTGTGTGGGGTAGTTGCCACAGCCTTGTCTGTGGATAGAGTAACTGTCACAGAAAGGAACATCTTCAGCAATTTTGTGGAGTGAGGCAGCAGTGATGTCATTCCTTCCTGTGAAGGCTGAAAGGGCTGTGATTTTCTGAAGCTAGAAGGTCCTGCTGCAGTGAAGACCATGAGTGCTCTCATGTCAGAGCTATGCATCCTTATGGCCAAGCCTCACAGGAGGGATGGCAGGTAGCGGGATGGGGATAGCATGCTTTGGAAGACCATTTGTGCCCTACCTTGATTTTTGGCTTAGTGATTTTATTAGCAAACAAGGCAGAGACTCTTGACAATTCTACATGTGATTATTTAAGCTCTAAATGGTTTTTATGATTACGCTCTATTGTTGATATGTTAATCTTCAGTGAAACCAAAGAGCTAAAACTCATGCTGAAGAAGAATTGAGACCTATGAGAAGGGCCGCCTTCAGCTCTCCTCTCTCACTGGAGAGCACAACTACCCAAGGTGGCCAATGAACACAGCACTTGGTGTGCTGCTGCAGCAGTTTCCTGGCTCTGCTTTAAGCTCTTCTAGAAGCTCCTGTTGGTGTTGCTGGGGGACTCCTGGGAACCCTCTGATGAACATCAGGGTGTCTGGTGGTGGTCTGGGGAAGGGATAGTTATGGGAGACTTTGCTTTTAGCAAAATATAATCTAGCAGCTTCTAGCAAGCTACGTGAGCTGCTCCTGGCCAAAGGGTGCTGGGAGGTTTTGTTCCAGCTGAGCCCTGTTACAGCTGCCAGACAACCTTGCAGCAGGTGCTGAGAAGATGCCAGTGAAAGATCTAGCTTGGAGCGCAGTTCCTGGATATAGTTAGTGGGTGCAGCAGTTTGGAGCATTTAAAACATGACTACTATATTGTTCTAGGGTGGTGGTAAACATTTTGGGGGCCCAGGTGACCTTCTCCTTGGTTTTCCCAGTGAGGAAGAAGGATTTGAGAGTGAAAAGATCCTACAGGTCAATAGTTGTTTGTTCAGCTGGTATTGACAAAGAGGACTTGGCTTTTATGACCATGGAACCCTCTCTGAGGACATAGGACTATTAAGAAAAGATGGGATCCACCTGACCAAGTAGGGCAAAAGCATCTTTTCCAACAGGCTGGCCAATCTGCTGAGGAGAGCTTTAAACTCGGAGTGAGTGATTGGGCATTAGGGGAAGAGATGGTGGAAGGGTTTGGTAAGGAAAGGGCATGGGATGACATAATCTCAAGGCGGGACTTTGAAAACAAGGAAAGAGGGCAGATGCTTCCCCCTAAACGTATGTATGCATATATGGAAGTGCCTAGAGAACAGGGTTATGGAGGGAGCTCTCATATCTTTTCTGGGAAGTTGGCATGAGAGCATGCCTCTCTGAAGTATCTGCATAGTAACACATGCAGCATGGGAACAAACAGGAGGAAATGGAGGTCTGTGTGTAGCTGTGGGGCTGTGGTCTTGTTTGGGTGATGATGAGAGTGTGGGATGGCTCATGTGACTGGAGTAGTGCTGCAGATAGATACAGTGTCCTTAAGAAAGACAAGCCATGACGGTGAGCTGCCCTTTATGTGAGAGAGCAGAATGAAAGCACGGAGCTTTGCCTTAGGATAGATGATAAGCCAGCTGAGAGTTTATGGGATAGGACTGGAGGGCAGAAGAGCATGGATGATACTACTGTAGCTGTCTACTACAAGCTGTCTGATCAGGAAGAAGTAGAGGAGACCTTCAGATAACCAGAAGGTGGCCCTGGTCCTCAAGGAGCACTTTAAGCACCTGCTGGAAAGCAATGCAGATTTCCAATAGCTCACTCGCAGGGGTGATGGGAGAGCTGGCAAGATGAGGTGCTCTATGGACTTGATACTGACAGATAAGGAAGGACTGGTCAGGGGTATGGAGGCTGGGGGCAATCTTGGCTGAGTTTGCTCTGTGACAGATGTTACTACTATGAGTAAGTCCTGGGAGGCCAGCCAAGTGTGGGAATACATGAGGAAGCTTTTGGGTTGGGAAATACACACGAGAACAGTAGCAAAGCATCAGTCTTTCAGCTGGTCTAGAGTTGCACTGCTGCAAAATATTGGCAACCAGCTCTGATGTTCTCACAGAGTGTGTCTCTTGGTTCAAGGAGGATTTTCAACCCCCAGCTTTCTGCACAATGAACAAGAGAGGTGTTGAGATCTGCCTGCTTCTACGGACTCCTAGAGGTAGTCCAGGTTTCAAGCTATGGAAAAAATGGCTGTTACTTTTCTTTCACTGCCACATTACAAGCACAGCTTCTGCCCAGCTTGCCAACCTCCTCCCTGGCTGGTGTCTTCTGCTTTGTTCCCATTTATGCTGGTGAACGTACCACGGACTGTGCACACGAAATACAATCTGTCCCCATTTGTCAAATGTTGATGTGCCTGTCCTTCAGGATTATATAAGCTTTTAAAATTAATAGAAAAAGCTCTTTTATTGCATGAAAATTACATCAATGATACATCAAAATACAATTATTATTACTGATTCTATTAATTCTATTATCTGTAAACAGCTTTTAAACCTGCTATAAGTTTGCTAGCATCACTACTAAGATAGTTATTGAAGTATTAACTTGCTGTTAAGATCAACTTACAGATTAGTAACTAACTAACTAGAAATGATGACTAGCTGGCCTGTCTGTTGGAAATCTCCAAGAATATGTGTTTGTGGGTACAAAGCACACCCGGTGCAGGGTGCACCAAAGGGTAAGAGCGCCAACATGGCTACCTGTGGAGCTTTCCTTGGCAGAGTGAGGTCATTCTGCAAATGCTCAGGGAGCTGGGAACAGGGGGCCAAGCCAGGACTCTAGCAGAGTGTACAGGTATCAAGCATATGCTGTATTTAATTTTTAAAGTGTTGTGTTGTATTAATTCTGTCATGGGAGTAGAGCACTCCCAGATGTGTACAGGCTTTTGTAGTACAAAAATAATCAGCTAGTCCTTGGAGCAGGCTACTAAAACACTTAGTACTGTTCCATATATGTGGCATATAAACTCTTGGTTCAGCCTAAATGAACAAAGCAATTCTGTGACATCCATGCAATATATCTCAGTTGGTTTTTACCTCTCTCTTCTTTTTTTCCCACATTCTACTTAAACCGTATCAGCAATGTATCTTCCTAAAATATATATGTAGGCGCTGATTTGATTCCTCTCCTTTTCCACTTGTCAGCTAAATCATTTAATTATTTAAAGCATTCTTAAAAAAATTCTTTCAGCACTGATTGATATTTTTTTTTCTTCCCCAAGTCTTTTTAAGTGTCAGAGACTGGTATGGATGTCCTCTCAACTATGTGCAATGTTCTGGCTATGGGGTCATTAATCCAAAATTGGAAAAGGCTCTTAATTTTTTATTCCATATAACTTATCTCTCTTAAAAGTATTTTGAAACTGTTTTGCTAGCAGAATACATTCCAAAGTGATATCAAACACTTTACGTATAGATAGTGCTTACACAGGGCTAATTTCGTAAGCTGAAACCAATTTTGAATCAAATCTCTGCAAGGAAGAATTTAAACAGGTAGTCTGTATACTGTTTAAGAGCACTGAAAAAGCCCAGTACAGAAAAAGAGAGTTACTTTGCTTGGAAAATCAATTTGGCTTAGAGAGAAAGTGACAGAAGTACAAAAATTATATAACAAATGGGAGAAAGAGGAAGTTGGTAATAATGAATACAGGTTAGAGGGCAGCCTATTGCAGAAAGGTGATAAGAAAGCAAATGGACCAAGGGACCTCTATATGGTCCACAGACTTGCAGACAACAGCAATGCATTTTTGAAACACAAGAGAAAGAAAAGAGATTATACCCAAGTGTATAGGCAGAAATGATGGAAATCAACTGGGGAAAAAAAAAAAAAAAGGTAGGAATGGCAAATAGTATGTTCTGTATTTGGGAAAAAGCGGGAAATTATTAATATGTTAATCACATAATAAATCCTCTCCAGTCCATCAGGGCTCAGGGGAGTGTTAAGTCACATCTGCTAAAGCTTTTATATCAGTTGTCAATACCCAGCAACTGCAGTTTGGACAGGGCTGATAAAGGAGCTCCCTTAATATGAACAATGATTGCTGGTCATCTTTGAAACACTGATCAAGATCCAGATGTCTGATGTTAGAGCAATACAGGTCTATCCATTTATCATTATTCCTAAGAAAAAAAGATGAGGTGACTGATGCAGAACCCTCTTGATAGAAATTTAATTAGAACAATACAGTTAATGTCAGGCTACATGGTCATTTGAGAGTTAGTTTTTGCTGATTAGCTGATGCTTAAGCAATGACGATTGAAAGACTGGGCTGATAATAGCTGTCACTGCAACATACTTCCAAGTTGTGCAAGGTGTTTGACTTGGTACTTGATGACTTTAGAAGAATACAAAATTGATGTGAAACACATTTAATGAGAAACTAGGTAACTGATAGCCCTTAAACCGAAAAAAAATAGTGAAAAAATGAATCTCTCGGTATACTGAGTCCTATTCTTTGGAAAATAAAAAGGAGGACACACCTATGGGTTTATATAGCTGGTCCCATGGTGTCTGATGAGGTTGTGGGAGAGACCAGTGAGATTCCTGCCTGACCTGGGGAGACAATTCTCCAACAGAGAGAGCAAAGCGCTAGTGCTGCTGCGTGAGGAGTGAGTGAATTTCTTCTGAAGCATTGTGCAGCAGACTCATTTACTAAAGCTTCCGGAAGATTAATTTGAACTACCTGGATGATTAAGGGTCATGGAGAGCTCATTTTCTTAGGCTGAAAGAACTTGGGCGGTTTAGCTTAGTAAAATGAAGAGTGACTGAAGGTATTACTGCTGGCTTGATGTACAGGAGGGAGCAGATGCAGGAAAGACAGTTTTGCCACAGGGATCACTGCGTATAATCAAAGAATATAATTTATGCTGAACATAAAGCGTAAGTATCACATTCTGGAAATGTCTTCCAACAGAAGGCAAACACTGGAGGTTGTTTTAAGAAGGAGTTCAGATTATTTGCAATATTGTTGCTTGTGATAGTGGAAAAAACTTGATGATTCATGACGTTCTTTTCCCATCCTAATCCTCTATGCAGTCCAAACAAGGATTAATTCAGGGAAGTCCTGAGCTGTGTGTTTATAGATAAAGCAAGAGTGGATGATTAAGTTAATACTTATCTGGCAGGGAACACACCATTGCACAGGACTACTCTGTTCACAATACTGTCTATTCAGCAGCTCTGCCATAACTTTGGAAACTCCAGGTGGGGAAAGGGCTTTTCTTCCTCCTACATTAAATAAATCTCACCTGCTAAACAGATGTCCACAGGTAGTTTCTTGTGATATAATAGGCTACAATTTTTTGTCCATTCTATTAGCTAGCTGTTTTCTAGTATCTTTGCATCACTTCATTTGCTTGTGTATGCTGATATTTTAAATCTTTTCCTCTTTAGACCTGTTAGTGTATATATTATTCCATTTATTTCTCTTTTGGCTGTCTAGTAACAATGCTAACTTACATCGTTCCTTTCCCCTGGTTTCTGTGGCACTGCTTTGCCTTGTCCCCAGGACTCTGGAAATCACTGTTTAATATTGTTCTTTGCTGAAAGTCTTTGAATGGCACATGCAGTGAAATACGTCTCATCTCTCATATCCAAGCAGGTTTTTATTTTTGTGGTTAGTACACTGTATCAACATTTAAAAAATAAATTCTAGGCATTTTACAGTGCCTTTATTTCATTTATTCATAGCAGCTTAGTTACTTCTGAACTATTATGTTGCTTATTAGTACTCTCGTTGCCTTGAATTTTAATTTTCCACCGCTGCGTGTGTAAAAATACTTTTCTTCTCCTTGATCTCTGTAGAAGCCACTGAAGGGCAGGCAGTCATGTCCCCTACTCCTCACATTTTTGTGTACACTTCCAAAGACCACAAGGGAAGGCAGCCCTTCCCAGAGAGGTAGTAGCTCCTCTGGAGGATGCCTCAGAGCAGAAGTTTCCTGTAGCTGTTCTTGCCTCCCAAGCAGTGTGATTTCCATTGGGCATCACAATCTACAAACGAATCTCGTGGCTTAATTTTCAGAGCTTATCACCTTGTAGGTGTTAACCAGATAGCTGGGGGACCTACTCTGTTCAGTCTGCTGGTACATGCCTCGTTCTGTAAATACACCTTGGAAAGTCATCGCTGAAGACAGAGTTCTGGAAGATAACACTTAACTGTAAAGGACAAGGAATATGATATATGTGCTTTGAATAAAAATTCTAAATTCCACTGTGGACTTATGAATCTTCAGCCAGAATTAATTTAGATGCTTACTAGAAGGGTTTTGTCTGAGAGCGCTGAGTGACTGCTGGACCGTGCAGGCAGAATCCTGTTCTACCATCTACTGGTGTGTTGTGATAGTGCACACTGTGGAAATTACTCATTTTCCGCATAAGGAGGTTATTACTAATTTAATAAATTGCTGTTAATTTATGTTCGCCATCTGTGAAACCCAACAGAATTTCTTGGATGAAGGGAAAACATTAAGAATGCCATAGATGATGATTTAAAGTGGAAAGCATGGAGAAAAGGTGTTAGAACCTGTTCTCCACTGCAGCCAGACCACTTAAGCTTGGTGTGGGTTATCAGTAGCATCCCTGAATATACGTTAGTCTCACTAAAGTCTAACATTTACTGCTACATGTGATCTGTACCTTATGGCAAAGTACGCTTTTGTAATGCTATTATTAATTTACTTTTTGTTGAATCTAGAAATCACAAAATGCCTTCCCTTTCCCCCTCTTTTCATTTTCTGAAAACTAATCAAGGAAGCTCAGTTTTGACCATACATCCCAGTTAATTTTATTCCTAGTAACTGGTATAGTGCTGTGTTTTGGATTTAGTATGAGAATAATGTTGATAACTGTTGGGTTTTGTTGTTGCTAAGTAGTGTTTATACTAAATTAAAGAATTTTCCGCTTCTCAGGTCCTGCCAGCAAGAAGGCTAGAGGTGCACAAGAAGATGGTAAAGGGCACGAGCCAGGACAGCTGACCCAAACTGGCCAAAGCGATATTCCATACCACATGATATCATGCCCAGTATATAAACTGGGAGGAGCTGGCCAGGAGGGGGCAATTGCTGATCAGGGACTGACTGGGCATCGGTCAGCAAGTGGTGAACAATTGCATTGTGCATCACTTGTCTTTCTTGTTTTTTTTTTTTATTTATTTCAAACTATTTTTGTTGTCTTCCTTTTCATTACTACTAGTATTATTAGCATTATTATTATTTATTTGAATTTTAAAAGCCTTAAACTGTTCTTAACTTGCAAATTTCACTTGTTTTCAATTCTCCTTCCCATCCCACCAGGGGCAGGGGGGCAGCGAGCAAGCAGCTGCGTGGTGCTTTGACACCATATCGTGCCACTTTCAGGCATATCTGTCCGCTGCACTTCATCCTGCCCACTGTGTTTTCTAGTGCTTTTAGGTGTTACTTGGTTGGCACTGACAGCTAAATAAACATACTCTATCCATGGCTGCACTGTTCTCTGTAGAAGTTTATACTGTCACACATTCGAACTGATCAGGGCAAAAAATAAACCTTTTAATAGATTCTTTTTTTGGTGCCAAATGGATGTGCAAAAGCTTGCGCTGGCACAAAGCAAAATGTTGTTTGGGGCAACATACTAGGGATGTTCTGAACACAAAGAGCAAGAGAATTTGGCTCCCAGCAGAAAATGCAGGGTAGGGTGAAATCCCTTGGGACTTAAACTCCTGGACTGAACTCAAGATCAGCTTAGATCTATGTACTGGTTGCAAAGGGCCTGTCATAGCATACTGACTCTCAGAATTAAAGAAGCTTTAAAACGTATCCATTTATCTGATGGATGGAGGACATGCAGCATCCACTTGACATACTGAACTGCTGCTGTGCAGCTAATGCTGCTATAAAAATTGTTTGCATTTCAAACCAAATCTCATTAGAATTTTATCTATAATTAATTATATAACTAAGCTGAATGCATTACTTTTTTTTTCTTTATTTTTCTTGAAGGTCCCAGATTTCCCAGCTGTTGACAAACGATGTGCTAATGACATCATTATGAAGTTCTGTTGTTTACTGTTTTCTTCAGCTAGTGGTGATTTTATTGACTTTGGCAGAGGGATCGGTGTTTTTCACTGCTTCAATAGATTTTGTGACACAGAGGCATAATATAAGCCAAGATATTCCAGAATAAACAGAACTATTACTACCAGATGGAAATAGTCCTGAAACATTATTGGACTTGAAAAAAAAAAACAAAAATATTTTAGGAAAAACATTTTAGGAGTCAGCTTAATCATCCTGAAAACAATATCTAATTATAAAATACTGGCTTTTTCGAAAACAACAAAAGGATATAAATAGTAATTTTTTCAGATCTTGCTACTTTATTGTCCATGCATATATTTAGAATATGCTAGTCTTTAAAAGATGTGCCAAGACACTCAACTTAGTGAGTTATCTATACAAAGTAATTTGAATCTGAAATAAGATATTTCTGATTATAACAAATCAAGGCAGCTAAAACTTGGAAGACGTTCTGGCAGCCAACTTAAATACATGAATTTAGAGACAGTAGATGTTGGCTGACCTTATTTGAAGAACTGGTCAAATGATTAATTGTGGTTTTCAGATGAATTCTAAATTTATCCCAGTAACAATATCTTATGCAATCAGTGGATAATGAGCCCTGACACATGACAGGTTTATAACTCAAATCCGGGTCATGGCCATCAGGCCACAGAATAAAAATTGATCCTTTCAACAGTACAAATATTTCTCATTCTAAATGGTGAGAAAGGAAGTCTTGTGTACTTGGGCGGAATAACCGTACACAAATACAGGTGGTCAAGCAGGTACACAATACATATCCTTAAAGAATCTGTTAAGAATTTGGAGGCAATGAAATTCATGGGGTAGATCATATCTTCTAGATCACAGATTGCAAAAATACATATGCATTAAATAAAATTTGAACAGGAATGAAAAGTAAAGTGAAAACTGAAATAGAGGGCATAATGGAACTAAAGTCTTGCCATGTAGTTAATTCAGTTATTTTCTGACTGTATTAAATTTTCTAAACACAAACAAAACGTCTCACACAACCTATGTAAATAAAAAAGCCTTTCCTAGTGTCATTAAATGCAAATGCTACTCAATGAAAGAAAACAGTTCATAAACCCTTAGTCCAAAAGTTCATGGCCTTTCAAATGCAAGGGTCAGCTCCCTTTGAGACTTTGACCAAATCCAACTTCACTTAGTAGAAAAAGCAAACTGCTACTCTTGGCACTGTAATTTGGTAGCTACATGTTTAACATCTTTCCTCCGAGACTGCTTCAGCACTTGACATTTAACAGAAACAAACTGAGTAGGTGCACAGTGACCCCTGGCCTTTTCTTGCTGTGTCCAAAGTCAGGGAATAAATTTGGTCACTGCTGATACCTGCCAATCAAGCTTCAACAGGAGCACATTTTTTGGCAGAAAACAGAGGAAATGAGAATGCCAGTTGAGAAAGAAGATGTTGCAATGTTGCCAAATTATCCTAGGAAAATAACATCACAGAAAAATCAGAAGAAAAGGATCTCCTATAGCTACCTGACATGTCAAAACCTTCAAATACTTGTGCTGTAAAAAAAGTCGGTCCTCACAGACAAATTTTTTAAAATCAGGTTTAAGATTTTCTTTAAGAATTTTTCCAGTTCAGTTTTTAAAAAGTCTTCTTATCTTTCCAGAGCCTTATCACTGTGGTGAGTGACAGTATAAACGCAGGGTACAATGTAGTATAAAATACAGAAGAAAACCTGATTTTCCCAAGATGCTTCAGCTGCAGTAAATTAAATGTGGCTGGGAACATTTCTGGACATGGAATCCAGGTATCATGGTGTTACCTGACTCTCTACTCTTAAAGCTTCAGCTTCCAAACCATGGAAAAAACCTGGTGAAAACCATCTCTGGACCATCCTCACTCCTGAACTGTGATTGGGAATTATTTCAGGAGCATGTCCACGCCTCCAATTCCTGCCCTGGAGTGCTTCACCAATTTGCTGACCAGCAGTGCTCCAGGGCAGGTAGCTCTCCTTGCCACTTTTGGATTTTCTCATAGAGAAGCAGTATTTTTGTGGGAGGACTGGAACACCCATAGGGAGAGAAGTTGCCTGGGATTTCCTTCTCGTTCCCTGTTGCTGTGACTCTCACTGCTCTCCCACCTCTCCAGGCACTTAACTGCTTGTGTCAGTCCTTGCACACACAATTTCCCACTTCAGTCATCACCTCCCTCCTTTACACCACCTCCATTTTTCGCAGGATCTCTCTCATATTAATCAATCCCAGGGGAGTTTTTCTAGCCTCCTGTGATGGGAGGTAGATAGCAGCATGAGGCTGGCAAGAAGCCAGACAGGCAGCGGAATAATAACGTTGCCTTGTCTGCTCCAAACTCATTTTATTGTAAGCATCCTGCAGTACAAGCCATTTCATGAGCCATTTATTGTATTCACAAACAAGCCCTTTACTCTGAGAAAATTTTGAAGAACAGAATGCTTAGAAGGAAAGTCTAAGTTGCCTAATCATGTGGTCACTCTGGGGACATTTATACATACTGGTGCCACTGTCACTGCAATGCGTCCTTCAGGAAACGTCTGTGTGTGAGTAGAGCACAGCCTTACCTGTGTGCAGCACTTTAAAGCCTCCAGCTCTGCTGTGCTGTGAGAGATACCCATCGTGCTGTCACCTCATGGTCATGGGCTGCTGTGCGTGTGCGCGCATGTGTGTATGAACATGTAATTTAAAACAACCAAACCCAGGAGTCGGTTCTAGGAACTAATACAGCTCATGTTTCAGCTTTGGAAACTCTGTATTTTCATTAGCTTCCTGGGGATTTTTCCGGTAGCTGGTTTAATCAGTCTTGCTGGTAGCCTGTCAGCCTCAGGCAGCATTTCGCTAGTGCGTATTAGTGAAACATAAAGCTGGAACAACCTCTCAGGGCCACGGACCGCAAACTGTGAGGCTGTCCCAGCTTGGCTGGTTCTGCAAACACATAAATCCACTGTTATTTCTCTTCCTTCATCCCTTCTGCACAGAGCACGCATCAAATTCTGGGCTATACGTAGTGCCTAAAAATTCTATTTTTTCCATGCTTTCCTGTTAAAATCCAAGGGAGAGGGTTAGGGGTTGTGGGTTTTTTGGAGCTCCTTTGAACAGGTATATATATAGGCTTGGCACATAACATATGCGCACATAATCCACATTTAGCTATAAATTTCAAGCACCTGATTAAAATACATATTGTTAATGGAAGGCAGAATTTAGGGCCTAAGTGTTTTGACAAGACCTTCTCTAAGATGTAGCTTCATTCGATTTTTTCATTAAGTTGATATAAATCAAGAATAACTCTCTGGAAGTCATATCCTAAAAAAATGGATGTCACTGAGAATCTCCCATGGAAATAGATAGCTTTAATTGAAGAATCTGGCATCAGTGCAAAAGTGTGAAGGTAGAAATCAACCCGAATGAGAGCAGTCATATGCAGAGGTGTGAATGTGTGTCATGTAGAGCATCTATGTGGAGGTGTGTGTTCCTGAGGGAATACTCTGCTCTTCTCTGTATACATAAGATGAGATTCTCACCTGGGCAGATACTATCCAACTGAATATAAAGAAGAAATTTTCATAATAAGGGTGATGAAACACTGGAACAAGTTGCCCAGTGTTCAAGGCCAGGTTGGACAGGGCTTTCAGCAACCTGATCTAGTGAAAGGTGTCCCTGCGTATGGCAGAGAGGGTGGACACGATGATCTTTAAGAATTCTCCTCCAACCCAAAACATTCTATGATTATATGAAAAAATATGATCTCTAAGTTGCATGGACTCATCCTTTCCCCCCAGCTTTTCTCTGGATGAGACATTATGACAGCCATGCGCTTCACTGAGTTCTAGAAAATACATTCTTTTTTGCTACACCACCACCAGGGAATGGACTCCCTCACCAAATCCTGTGTGTCACAGCTCATTTGAGGCTGGAATAAACAATTCCATAGTTTTGGGCATCTTCGCTCTGGTTTCGGGCACCGCCAGAGAACAGACTATAGAGTCAGACAGGCTCCAGTATGAACATACATGGGCAGTATAAATTTAAAGTTCCCCAAGACACACTAATGACACTCCTCTCTTCATGTGCTCACAGCAGACTTCATTCCTCAGCAGCTTTCTTTTTAGCCTCTTTTTGGCAAATGCCCATTGCTGAGCAAGAGGGGTCTAATGGCTTGGCTCGAGATTCAAGGGGTGCTGGAGGTGTCCCTGCTGAACTGTGATTGAATGTCAGCAAGCCATTAGCTGAGATTGTTTATTCCATGCTTACCACTTTACTTCCACTTAAACTGTTCCATTAAAAATAGATGTGCTCCTCTGACAGCAAGCAGACTGTCCTCGCACAAGGTTCGCTTCGGTGTGAAGCCCAGCAGCTCCCAGTACAGGTCTGTGGGCAGCGCCTGGCTCAGCCCCAGCCCTTCTGGCTGGGAAAGCAGTTGTGGGCTGCCACGTGCCCGAGGCCAGCCTGGAGCGTTGCCTTGCCGGCTCAGACATGGCAGTGTCCTTTCACACTCACAGGACCCTGACATGCTTCTGTCCAAAGAGCTCTGCATACTTGGCAGCCAGCCCACTTGTGATTTTCCAGTGGCACATGTTCAGTGACTGTTGCCATTAGCTTTGCCAGATGCAAAGAAAACATTTTGTAACCCTGGAAAATTCCCAGTACTCACTCTTCAGCTGACTGGTTAAGAGCATCCTCCACCAATGGCATATCTGCACTGAAAAGCATCAAACAATAGACTAGAGCCTTAGAGAAGAAGGAAGAGGAACAAAAAAAAGAAACAGAAAGCAAGGAGCAGTTTTTTCTCTCTTCAGTTATTTAGTGATATTATTTCTTATTCCAGGTATTCAAAAGTTAATAGCTGGTCCTCAAAACCATGCCTTTTTTAAGCCATGTTACAAGCTTAAACACCAGGATCGTGGTGCAGCTGAGATTCCTTTTCGTTTGTCTTCTGATACTTTACCTTTAGGAGGTGACATTTGCCAACTTTTCTCTGCAGTCTCAATGTCTAGAAATCTCCTTTTCATTGTCGTGAAAGATGAGATCCTCACATAATCACATGACTCCAGAAGCTGGGGATAGAAGTACATTGCGTCCCACAGGACCAGCCATCAGAACGTTGGCAATGTTGCAGAATTTCCCCGGAGAGCTCATCCTGCTGTGCTTAATGTCCCAGAGATAATGTACAAAGTCTCAGATGAGCTGAAGGAGCAATCTAAAGGTCACATTCAGACCTGTGCAATGAACCAGCACAAGGCTACAGATCACATACCTCTCAAGTAGGACCTCTCCATCTAGGCCATGCTGACATTTGTATTGACCTCAAGATTGGATTGAATTTCACTCAAGGTGCATTCGGAAGAGCCAACAGCTCTGCTAGTGACTGCAAAAGTGAATGGAAGCAAAATCTCAGAACTAGAAAAGGGTTTGGTTTGTCTTCTTTTTTTTTTTTTTTCTTTCTGATAGATGGTTTATTTCCTCCAAACCTGTCTTCTATTGACCAAAGATTGTACCTCATTCAGAAAGTATCTTTTGGATGAAGGTAATGGTACAATACATACAGAGAAGAAAATTATATTAAATGTTTTATTTAATATATGTTACATATCTACATAGAATATACATACATAGAAATTAAAATATTTCATTTTAACATGTTTTTAATTAAAATTCTGTAGTTTTTTTTTATTTTGAAAGCATGATTTATTCTGAAATCTGCCTTATTTAATAATAAGAATAGATTCCAAGCTGAACAGACAAAGTGCATATCATTTTGAATCCAATAAAATATTTCAGCTGTATGTGAATGAAATACATTTTATTCCAACTGCACTATTAAGAAAATCAGTCCTCAGCATGGGACTCATCTCAGACATTCTGATGATGCAGAAGATTGCCCAGGAGCCTGTGAGGAGCCAGGGCTGGAGGCAGCAGACACGTCACAACTGCCCCGTGCTGCTGAGAAAGTCATTAATGAATTTGTTGCTGCAGAGTTGCTTTGGGCAGAGGAGGTCACATTGCACCCAGCTGCTGCCTCCTACTCCAGCCCGTGCAAGGGCACATCGGTTTGAGCCAGAGCTTGTGCAAAAGCCCATGAGGGAGCAGGGAGTGCCTATGAATTTTGCAATGCATTTTCTGTATTTCTGTGTTAGGGTAAAACACCGAAATGCCCTTGCTGATAGCCTTCTCAAACATCAGCGGCACCACACCTGGGCAGAACTTATTTCTTTTAGGATGCAAATTAGCCCTTTTGTCTTATTATAAGAATTATTGCTAAGGAAAGGAAAAGCAGTAATAGGCTTGTCAATGTTTTGGGGGTTTTTTCCTCCATTATTTACACAGCCATAATAGTGGATTTTATTATCTTCTGGGTTCCGGAGCAAGTTTGGGCTGAAAGTTCTGCTGAGGATTGAACTTCTTGTCCCCATTTAGGTTGTCAGCTCCAGGACAAGCTCCAGCTGCAAGAAGAGCCCTTGGCTACTCTAAGAGTCCAGGAAACTCTGCCTTGGCAGGACGTTTCTGGGGAAGGCATTGGGTGCAAGCACTGAGTGGGTATTTTGTAGCACATTTTGCCCCCCTGATGTTTTCCCAGTGCCTTTCTCACGGCAGGGGATAGGGTAGAGTGCCACAGCACAGGGTGGGGTGACATGCCTGGTTCTGGTTTAGGACACAAATAAAATGCAGAGCAATGGAACATGCTCAGACAGGAAATCATTTATTTCCTTGTGCAGCTGCTATGACAGCAATGTTGATGTTGGATTTTCCCTAGTTGAAAGAAAAAAATATAAGTTCAACAAAACCAGGACTTGATTCCTGTACAGATGAGTTGTCATCTCACCCTGGAAGGTAGTTTTCTACAGTGTGTGCACAGAGCATCAATCATGAAAGCTGTCAGAGGTGGAGGGTTATACGTTTATCTTCCTTTATCTACAAGATGCACAGCCCCAAGTAAAGAAAAAATAGTGATTTAATTCTGTTTGGTTGAACTCAGTAAGAAACAAGGAGGGATTTTCCGATAGCACTTGAGGCAGTTTCATTTCCATTGCTCTTGAAAAAAAGATTTATAATTCTGTCACTTGAGGGCAGCTGCTTGCACTTTTAACTCCTCTGCTGCCTTTGGGGAAGAGGTTAATAGCCTTTAGTGACCAAAAAGTCTTCTCTGGTCATTTAATGTGGGAAAACTTGGTTCAGATGTCATTTTCACTGTAGTCGTGATTCCTCTGAGCTCTGCTCAGCCCACTGGCAAAAAACATGAACCTTGTCTTGGCAGATAGGTGTTTGTTTCTTTTTTCCCTCACAATTTGCTTTTCTTGTGCTGCTGAGAAAAGACAAAAAAGCGCTATTGTTTCATCAACTGTTTCTCTAGCACTGCAGGCCACTTTTGGGAGCAGGGAGTATTTGAGAAGTTGTGTGACAGCAATTGACTGTAGAGGAAAATCAATGCTCCCCATCAAAGCAGCTTAATAGCCTCTTGTGCATGGCCAGCTGTTTTGTTTCCAGGTGCTAGGTTTTGCTCTAGCAGCATTACCAGCTGTCATTATCAACTTGAGCTCTATGTTTTACCTGCAAATGTTTCAACTTGGTTGACATATTAACAGGCTCAGGTTAATTCACCTTCTTTAAAATGGGTGGAAAAGGAGACCTATACCAAGGAGTTGAGGATTCCTTGTGAAATGGCATATGAGAGCCAGAGCAAGGAGGTATAGATGCCAGTACCTTAGATGTTGGATTTAAGGGCAGTGGTCAACCTGAGCTGGCTTGTTTTCCAGGAGGCTGCTGCAACCCCTGGACTTGTGCTGGTGACTCCCTGCCAGCTCTAGGAGCTTCATGAAATCCCTTCTGGTGACTGTGCTCACAACAAGCATGGATTCCACTGCTCAGTCTAGCCATGGAAAATTGGCTTGCATCCCCTTGCAGACAGGGTAGGTTGTAGCCGACAACTGCCTGGGTTCGTGGACACATTATCTTATGGAGCAGAGGCACATCCACACATTTCTAACTAACCATTATCAAATTCCGCTTAATCTCAGCAGTATGAAGTTTCCCAGCAAGTCTGAGTCACACACACACACCTCCCCCTGCTTGAAACCACTCCTCTGGGGCTTTAAAGTCCACCTACTTTCATCAAAAAGAAATGTGATCAGTGAGAGACCAGTGGTCATGCTATAGCAGCGGTGACAAACGACATGGTGGCATGTACAAGTGAAGTCTTGTGCACTTGCTTTGCAGATATTTGTGCTGCCACATGCTCTTCCTTCTCCTTCTCTCCATGCCTGGAGGGGCTCTCTTACCATTCAGCTCCTGAGGAGCAGCTTCCTGTTTATTTTGACCACTGTACAGTCACTGGGCTAAGTATAACTTTGTTTACTTTGTATCTGTATTAGTTTGGCTCTTTCAATGAACGTGATTTCATTTCAACCCACAGGTGTCCTCTCCTTTTTCCCTCTCTTTTCTCATCTGGGGAGGAGTCATTGGGTGATAGAGAAACTTCTATAGTTTAGCTACTGCATCACCCCAGGTCTAGATGGGAGGACACATCCTTCTTTGCCCGCTGGCAATTGTTGGATCCCAGCTGCTCCTCAAGGCCTGGACACAGGTATAGGCACTCATCTGATCCAGCAGGTTGGGCACTGTGGTTTTGAGTGACTCTCTGAGTTAAGTTCTGGGTGCCAAGACTATGGAGACCTTTGGTGAATGTCCACCAGTAGTATTGTCCAGCAGAAGGAGGACACTGGGCTTTGATGTGAGCTCAGTACATAGATAAACTAATTACCAGATGAAATGGCAGAATCAGGAACTGGATGATCCAATGACTGATTAATTGCTTATTAAAGACATCCTTGGTTGATGCTCTTCAAGTTCAGACTGTGGATTTACTCCAAAAGGTCCAGGGACTTACATTTTTTTTATGGCAGTGAATGTTTTATGACCCTTGAATTATCTGTTTCAGATGTAGAAAAGCCTTGAGACTTCTTTCTCTCTATTGTATTTATTAGATGTGTTTAAGCATAATGCTTTAGATTCTTGGCTGTTGTTAATCACGCATAACTCTGTGAACTTAAAACCCCATAATCCCACTTTATTGCTGGGAATTTTATTCAGGAAAATGTTATGCTAAGCAGCAAGGAGTCAACAAA
Organism: Baryphthengus martii; assembly: GCA_013396935.1. Lineage (NCBI taxonomy): Eukaryota > Metazoa > Chordata > Aves > Coraciiformes > Momotidae > Baryphthengus > Baryphthengus martii. The sequence continues at coordinate 27,775 of VWZK01006083.1, forward strand.
AATAAGTGATGGGTGATTTTTTTTGAAGAACAGATACTGATTCCAGATGAAGGAGCCTCATGCTCAGCTGCTAGAGAGAGCTATTCAGAGATGGTCAGTTCAGAGAGGGAATGGTTTTGTCTTTTTGGATTTCAAATGGATACATCTCTTGCTCCAGCTGGAGATGTAAGCAAGGGCAGGTTTGCACTAATTATACACTGCCTGGTAATAAAATGTGATTTCAGCCCTAGGAGGATAAAAATCAACAGCAGCGGCTCTTGGGAGGACTTGCAGCAGGATGCATTATCAAACAAGGAGGAGGAAAGATAGGCCACTTAGTGTCTTCTCTAACAACCATAAAACCAGCACATTAATTTAGTACTTAGGAATTTGAATGAGATGGGCACAGCTGCACACAACCTGCTTGGTTGCAACCTCAGTGGATTATGAAACATGCTTTGCAAATGTAAGTCATTATTTTTGCCTTTTTGGCCCTAAGCAGCAATATCTGCTATGAGCTATAGTTCACGCCTTTGGTGTGCCACGGGGCTTAAGGCCAAAGGCAGCATCATTTCACCCAGCTGGGGAGTGCATTAGTACCTTGCCAGTGGAGGCTCTGGAAACTGTTATTCTAGGAGGAAGTATTCCATTTTTCTTTTGGCCTTAAATGCTCCACTTTATCCAAAATTAGAATGAAGGTAATTGGTTTTGTGTCCTTTCTCTGGTGTCGAAAGTGGGGGGTGGGTGAGAAGGGAAAAAGTTTACTTACTTGGTTTTAATTATTTCCTTTGGTTTCCCCCACCTACCAGCTAGTCCCAATATATTTCCTGGACAAAAATACCTTTAACAGAGGGCAGGATCCTGACAGGACCTTTATCTTGCTCTAAACATACCTCATAGTAGTTCCAGCCCAGAATACTTCCTTTTTTTGGAGTAAAAAGCAGAAGCAAAACAGTAATAAGCCGTCTAAGGTTAGTGCTGGTTGGTAAGACCAAGGCATGCTTTTGGCTTAATGTTTGTTCTTTTTCTTTTTTTCCATTAGACGTCTTGCAGTGCTTTTGGTGAAGAGGGAGAGAGACAGAAATGCTTCACCTGTTGCTTTGAACCTGTGCTAATCTGAAAACTGAACCCAAACCCATCAAATCGGGGCAGATAGTTAAACAAGTACAAAAAAGGGCAACTCAACATCTCCCCAGCCCTCCCTGTGCTGCAAGCAGGCTCAGGCAAACCATGCAGTGGCTGTGTTCCACCTCTGAGCTGCTGGGAGAAAATAACCACGAGGCGGAAGAGGCTTCCTGATTTCTAACTAATGCTATTTTTGCATCACGGTACTAGATATACTTATGTTGTGTGCAGCTCTTCAGAGGAGGTAATGGCTGCATGCTAGTGTGTTGTCGTGGTTTAACCCCAGCCAGCAACTAGGCCCCAGCTCAGCTGCTCGCTCGTTTCCCCCTGGTGGGATGGAGAGAGAATCAGAAGAGTAAAGTGAGAAAACTCGTGGGCAGAAATAAAGACAGTTTAATAGGGAAAGCAAAAGCTACACACACAAGCAAAGCAAAACAAGGAATTCATTCCCCACCTGCCATTGGCAGGCTGATGTTCAGCCATCTCCAGGAAAGCTGGGCTCCGTCACACATCATGGTTACTTGGAAAGATGAACGCCATCACTCTAAACAGCCCCCCACACACACATTTCCCCCCCTTCCTCCTTCTTTCCTCAGCTTTATATGCTGAGCATGATGGAATATTCCTTTGGTCAGCTGTCCCAGCTGGGTCCCCTCCCAGCTTCTTGTGCATCCTCAGCATGCTCATTGGTGGGGTGGAGTGAGGAGCAGAAGAGGCCTTGACTCTGTGCAACCACTGCTCAGCAGTAACGAAAACATCCCTGTGTTATCAATGCTGTTTTCAGCACAAATACAAAACATAGTGCCATACAAGCTACTAGGAAGATAATTAACTCTGCCTCAGCCAAAACCAGCACATCAGTCCAAACACAAAACCTGTGTTTTGCCTGACCATGGTCACAGCCACAGATCAGGGAGTTATTTGAGCCCATTTTTGAAGGTACCTGTAAAGGAAGTGATGCCCGTTTTTGAAGGTACCCATAAAGAAAATCTCACAACCCCGCTCCCCGTCTTCCCTGCAGCTTTCCTGCCAAGGCTGTTGCCAATCTCCTCTAGGAATGGGGTGAACTTTCCACTCCCCAGAAATCCAAATTTCAAAGCTGTTGTGAACTGATGATCACAATGTGCTTTGTATTAGGTCAGTTTAAGCATTTTGGTTTTAAATAACACAATAATAATAATTTTTTATTTCAATTCTATTTTTAATCATTATGTTTTTTCTGATTTTTTAAAATCTATTTTGTTTTAAACTCCAACTGTAGGTTAACTTTATATTTGAGGAGTTGTGCCAACAAACTCGGAATTTCAGAAGTTTCAAAACTTTTCTAATCAGATACCAAATGGGCAGATTCACTGAAACCCAGCCTTTCTGCAAACTGTTCTGGTTTTAGCAAACTGGCATTTTTTAAGGAAAAATATGCTTCATGGCAGAAATTCCAGTTCTCTTTGCCCAAATTATTGTATAAAGGCTTTCATAACACTCAAAGGTCAGTTTGTTTTCTGAGCAAGTTCGTATTTTCTTCCACTCTCCTCCTCTAACTCAAAAGGAAATAAGAGTAGATAGTCCCCTTTTGATAGTATAAGTGCTGTTTTGTACTTCTGTAAGCACTTTATATGTTTGAAGCATCATAGAAAAAGTAACTAAGCACCTTAAAACTTCAGTGACTGAGCCGGTAAACTTGAAGCTGTGTAAACACTGAAGTCACAAGGCTGAGATGTCTCACACTCTTTGGCTTGCAGAGGTCGTCACTGTCTGCCAGTGGGGTCTGCTCAGATAAAATTGAGCTATCCTGCCCCCAGATTTACCTTTGCTTTTCCAGAGCCAGAATTTCATCCTGGCTGGAAACTCTTCTGCTCTGACAAGGTCTTAAAAGTCAGCAGCGTTCACCCACCCAGCACATGGGCGCAGCAGGCCTGGGGCACAATCCAGGTACCAGTGTCCTGCTGTGAGACATCTACTTGGCCATGTGGAGACACTGAGCCGAGGGGACAGTGGCACTGCTGGTAACCAGGTGGCAACTGCTGCAGGGGCTTGTGAACGGTGGTTGATGTGGTGTGGGTTTACTAGGGAAGGAGGATAAGCTTCTCGTTTTAAAGCTCTTTGCAGTGGTGTGGAATGGCTGGCTCATGTCCATACAGAGCCACCTGGGGAGAAAAAAGTGACATTACAGAGGACCTGGACTGGTAAGATGGGATGCCAGAAGGTTGTTACTTCCAAGAAATCACATCTACAGTGTGAAAGAAATTTGGAGGGGGAGCTGTTAGCCATGGAAGCAAGCGGCTAAAGCCAAGCCTGACACCAAGAGTGTGCCATGGTGTGGCCCTATGCTGCTGGGACCACACCACTAACAGATAGCCCAAGTAACTTGTCTCTTCTGAGTCTTGCCCTGATTGCAAGGTCTGGTCTCTATTTAATGAATGTTAAAGTTTTGGCACAGACGAAGGAAGACACCGTTTTAGGACAGGGCGGGCAGTGTTAGGGGAATCCTGTAAGTAATTTTGCAGGCTTGATGTAAAATTGTAGCTGTGTCTTATCGCTCAGTCAATTAATTATTGCATCTTTATTTGTTTGTGAATGCACAGCAGCACTCAGGGTGAGGATCTCTATGTACTTTGAGGCAAGAGATGATGTAAGGCACATTGTGTCTAATGCAGCAGGGCAAGCAGGAGAGGAGCAGGCAGCAGGGAGATGTTCAAGTTGCCCTTTTTGGAGGGCAGGGCCTGCTAATGGTGTCCAAGTGCCAGGTATAGGTGCTTGGAGCAAACACTATGGTAATGCTGGGAATGCTGTAGGATATGCAGAATTTGTGATTTACTTCGCACTGAAACCAGCAAGTCACAAAAAGGCACGTGCAAGAATTCTATTTCTTACTTTAAGCAAGACACTGTTCACTTGTGAATAGGGCAGAGGATACGACATCCAGGTTCACAGACAGACTGCCTGCTTATGGAAACAGTCTTCATTAAACTGATCTGATCATCTGGACTTTTCCTGGGTACATATTTATTCTCCTCCTTATTCTTGGAGGAACAACCCAGAGCGTATTTCAAAAACTATTGTTGATATCGTGAACTGCTAATGTTCTGGGGAGGCAAACCACTCAGAAAATGAATATTATTTACTGGGTACATAGGGTCTGCTCAGCCCCTTGCTGGAAGCTACGAGTGTGTGCTCCTTCCTACTCATCATGTTCCCAGCAAAAAAGTCCGAAGTCACAAACAACTGAAAATAGCAAAATGATCTCATAGATCAGTAGCTAAAAATATGGAGAAGAATCTAGTTACAAATGCTGTGGCCAGGTGGTTTGTTATCCACCCAGCAGAGGAAGGCATCAAAGAATCCTGGATTCTTCCACTTTCAAGATCATTTTTCCTTTCTGTTGTTGCCTGCTGCCCTTTCCTGACGTGCACTGAGCTGACACTGAGCCCATTAGAGAGGAGCTAATTCATAAGGAAGAGCCAACGAATGAAGGAGGAGTACAGTGCATCTCTTGTAGGCCACTGGCTCTGCCAACACCTGCCCATCAACCAGGGGTGCCCTGTCATGAGCCTGCACTAACAGGAGGGAAAAACCTCATACCCTGTCCTGAGACAGCAGGGGTGTCCCCAGGGAAATAATCCCTATACAGACACAAGGCAGGTGCAGTGGTGTTGACCAGAAACCTGATGCCACCTGAAGACCTGACATTGTTTTGACCTGAACCTGCTCACTCATCTTCAGGACTTACCTGGAGCTGGGAGGGCAGTCATTCCAGGGGTTGCTGGCCTGTGGGGACTGAGAGGTCCCTCCTGAGAGTAGCATCTGGGCAGCAACTGCTGATGGAGAGGACTTTCTGCAGGGTCCAGGATCATCTGGCCCTGCTGCTGGGCTTCAGCTTGGCATCTCCAGGGTGCCCAAAGTGTGCTCAGCTGGCCCTAGTTCAGTTCCTTTCCTCCCATCTCCTCTTGGACAGGTGTGATAGTAAAGGCAAAATGTGTTTTAAGAAGTTAGAGGCAACATTTTGGAAGCTGAAAGGTCACTAGTGAAAACTATACAATCTTCACCTGTGCTTAACAGGATGTCCACAATAGTGTCCGTCTGTCCCTCTGGCTTTTCTTAGATGCAGACAGAGGGATCTGATATCCTTGGATCAGCTGTTTCCCTACAGACTCCCTTGGTTTGCGTGACTTTGTTCTCCCTCATTTGCAGATAGGCTGGCCTGGAATTCAGATTTGAAACACAAATGCACTGCACATGGACAGCTCGGCCTGGTGGGAAGCACCTTGCATGGTAAATGATGATTGCCTGTCCCTGTTCACACCCAACCAAGCAGGACCAAAGTGGCAGAGGAAAATGCACTTCATACCAAATGCCTTTTCCCCCAGGTATGCTGGGCATTTTGAGGAGAGTTTTCTCTTCACCCTCAGTTGTATAACTGGCTGGTTAAAACTCACCTTCTTGACATACTTCTCTCATCCAGACGTGGGTTGTATCTAACTCAGCAGTTTAAATTTCATCCTGCCATCAGCCATACGTTTACTCTGGAAATACTAATGCCGCAGTGCCTCCCTGGATCCAGATTTGGATGCTGCTGCTGCCCAGGGCCACTGGTTCTGGGGGCTAGGAGGACAGTGCAGCAGCTCCACCAGAGTGTAGAGAAGAAGGAAGGAGACCATGAGGTTGCTTCGTGTTAGTGGCTGTCCTGCACAGGTAGAAACCATATCAGGCAGACCCTTCTGCTACCCCATGGGGGAATCTCAAAATTCCCAGGGAACTGCACGTTGAGGCTGCAGTGGGTGTGTGAGTACTTCTGTAGAAGATGAATAGTCTCTGTTCCCAGCAAGCAAGCACAGCTCGAGGAACCCAGGGAGGCAACCAGGACAGGCTCTGAGAGGTGTATTATGGTGCATTTTCTCCATTGCACTATAGATAACCCAAAAATACAGCACATATTTATGAGTTACTCTAAAAACGCACAGGTTCCTTTCCCAGAGAGGTCTGTTGAGCCACTGTGGGTTGTGAAGTCCAGTGTTTGACCTACTACCCTCACAGACCTGCTCCCTGTGCAGGTACCTGGCACCTGCAAGCTTGGGAAAGGCCAAAATTTTCTTCTCTGGAGAAGACCCTTGAGGCTTGTTGTGTAGGAAAGCCCAGTGCCAATCAGATGCAGCACACCACCTTGCCTGCTGGTGGACCTGTTACTGAGAGTGGCTATCTCACCCCTGTGCCCATAGCCTCCCAACACCCCAGAGCCCTGCAGGCCCTTCAAACAAAATTCCCAAGCTTGGATATTGACTTTTCTGGCTTTCCTTGAAAGGCAAGCAGATGTAAGACTCATTCTTCTATGGCCACGTATATGTCATCTTCAGGAAACCAGCTCTGACAGAAAACTACTGGGGTCCTCTTGTGTGTAAGACTATCGCTGGTGTAACAGGGGCTGAGGGCTGGCTGCCCTTCCCACCAGAGAGAGGGCATCACCAGTTTGCCCTGGCTCATTGTGTATCTCAAGAAATTTCAATACCTTAAAAATGTTGTTCCTACCTCATGAGCATTGCTCACTGTTTTGTGGTCACTTGTGGCATTTAAACATAAATGAACACTACATTTATGTCCATTTCAGAAGCTTTTAAATGTTTCTGGAGAAGTGCGTTGGGGACACACTAGTATTTTCAACTAGATTTAGATTCATCACAGCTATCTTCCACCTTCTTTATCACCAAAGTATGTGGGTTTTAATTTATAGAAATACAGCTGCAAGTTGCATGATAGTGTGCTGGTTCTGTCCAGGTGCCAAATTCCTCCAAGAACCTTGACCTGCTTCACCTGGGACCTCCTCTCACCCCCAGCTCATGGCCTAGGAGCCCCACTGCAGCTCAGCTGCAGCTCTGATCCTGTGGCTCAGTGAGTTTATTCCAACACAGACATTTGCCCAGGGACGGGTGAGGTGCCAGGTCTGGTCTCTGCTGTGCAGGACAGTACCCAGGGTGACGGTCCTTGCTTCTCCTGTGACTTTATCTGGCTAAAACACAGGTCCCACTTCTCTAGGGCTGTGTTTTCTCCAGTCAACTATTTCCAGCACATTCCTTACACGAAGTTACTTCTCTTCATCATTAGGAATTGCAGTGGAAACCAGGATTTGGCCGGCAACACTTCCTGCTCAAAGCTAAAGAAGGGAGAAGGAGATCCCAAGTGGAGAAGGAAATCATCCTTAACCTTTCAGTTCAGAGCACTTCACTGGCTCGTAGTAACAAAGGGAATTAAATAAGGCTGCTTTTCTCTTTACTGATGGGTTTGCAGGTCTGTTGAACAAAGAAAACAGTCATAAAGCACTTCTAATTCCTCCAAGGCATTAGTACAGCATTGTGTTTGGTTTTAAAAACTATTGCAATATTTAATTGCTAGGTAATTAACTACAGGGATTTAAACCTGGTTATTTCAACTGATCTCAAAATATTGATTACTGGGAGTAACCAATAAGCATGGTCATGTTTAGGAGCAATGCCGAAGGGCTAGGGTCTTTTCGCCACGATTCAGTTTGTGAACTAAACAATGACATAGAACTTCTGCTCATAAAGTCTGTGGAAGACATGTAAATTGAAGGGTAATAAAGACGGACAAAGACAGGTTACTGTTACGTAAACCTAACTTGCCTGTTCATAGCCCCATGACATCCACCGGCAGGTAGCTAAATACCAACTTACACGCCAGAGACAGACATGCAGACTGTCTTGGCAAGAAATAATTCAGAGACAGATTTAGGAGTAATCACAGATCATCATTTCAGCATAATCTGCCAGTCAGGTGGTGGCTGAAAAGGCTGCTTACACAACCCTTTCACATATGAAATGAAGTTAGCAGGAAGAAATAGGGCAAGGATCCCTGTACCTAGAGTTTGTGAAAGATCATAGCCCATCAAAGATCACTATTAGCATGTCTTTAGTCTTTATGGACATATCCTTCTATAGATAGAATATAGACACATCTAAATAAAACTATTTATATATAGATGGATTTGCATTTTTGTGTGATATTTAAATATGTATATGTACATATATGATGTGATTCTTGTATAGTCAGTATATGTAAAATACCAATTGCCAGTGCTCACCTCATGTCCAATAAATATGCCAGAGGTACCTCAGTAGTTTCAAGTATAGAGATGATCAGGTCTATATATCTTTTTTTGGGGGGGACATGAGACATGCCCATAAAGCCTTGCATGGGGTTCTAAAAGAAATGGCACCCTACTCAGAAGTACTCTGTAGTCTGGGTTAGTGCAGAATCCTTTGATGAAAACAAGAACTTTTCTGGAGTCCAAGGATGAGCGCTGTGCAAACTAGGTTGTCTCTGCCTCTAGTCCACACCAGATTTCTTGGGAAGTGGCTGGTAAGGCTGTCTCTTTTACAATGTCCAGCTTTCCTATTCATGCAAGTCCCTGAGAAGTATCCCCAGACGACAAGCCTGCAGAAGTTGGTCTGTCACTTGGTAACGGTCTCTCTTTAATTCAAACCTGAAGAACAGATTTGTCCTAGTGGCTAGCTGGGTTTTTTATAACCCAAGGTAGAATCTTGTCAGCATTGTGCCGTTCGCCACTGAGAACTGTATTGCAACATGGCAAAGGCAGCAGGAGAACAAGAATCAATTTCGCAAATACCCTGAGCTGTCTAGAGTTAGATTTTCAAAATACTTTTGATCTTGTGGACAAAGGCACAAAAAGAGCAAGGGACTGGATGCTGAAGGTGGACAAACTTAACTTTGAAATTACAGTGGAAGGAATTAATTCAAGGTCCTGGGGAAACTATGTGCCAGAGAAAGTCACTTTCTTTGAGGCCCTTTGAAGGAGTCAACAGGTGGGCATAAGGGAGATCCTTTTAATATAACCTACTGTAATTTCAAAAAGGCATTCAATAAGGTTTCTAAACAAGTCTTGAAGGAAGCTAATAAGTTTTGAGACATGAGGAGAGGTCCTTACACAGACACAACATTGATCAAAGGATGGAAAAAAGAGCAGGAAAAATACTTGGCTTTCACAGAGAGTCTGAAATTCCACTTAGTGATTTGTGCTGGAACCCATGCTGCTCAACATGTTATTAAACAATCTGGAGAAGGATGAGTTTGTAGGTGACAGTTTTCTGCAGGTGCTGAGTTACTCAGGGTAATAAAGATGAAAGCTGTTTGTGAAGAATTGCAAAAGGACCTTATGAAATACAGTGCAAATTAAAACAAGAGATGAAATTCAGCATAAAATTAAACTGATGTGTACAGGAAAAAAAAAATCCTAACCTCACACATGAATGATGTGTTATGACTCATCTACTACCATTTAGATAGACAATCCTGCGGTTAGAAAAAAATAGCTTCATAAAAATGTCAGTAGAAAGCTTAATAGCACTAAAAACAAACAAAGAGAAATCCAGGCAATTCAAGTGTTAGGCAAGAACAGAGACTATAACACAGAGTTTTACTCCCTTGTGAGAAAATGACACATGGCTGCTTGGTGAGAGTGGTACTTTCCAAATTCCATGTCTTTTAAGAGAGTCGTGGATAAAGAAAGTCTGTTGGAAAAGAACCAGAGGCAGCCTTAGCCAACACGCATCTCAATACCCTTGTCTTTGCTGCAGGGTTAGACCAACCATCACAGTGACAGCTTTTATGTCTAATCAATTCAACTGGGAAGGAGTTATTATCTACGAACATATTACAACCTTCAAAGTCACACCCTCTTCTCACGATGGCTCACAGCACACCACATATTTGATAACCATATGGGTTCTTGTTTCAAAAGGCCTTTCGGCAGGACCCCAGAGAAGAAAACAATTACGTTCTTTCCAGGTTTTGTCTAATCCACTACAGGCTGAGAAAGATAGACCAGGGATTAAACATGTACATGCTTTCTTACAACAAAACAGCCACGGGAATAGTCTCTACAGCTATAAGCAGAGCTGGAGCTGAATTAGGTTCACCCAATCTCCCCAAAATGCATTTTTTTTTCCTTTGGGGTTCACGATGGCACCGGGATAGGTTATTTCATATAGCGGTGGACTTTCCCAGCAGACATAGGACTCAGTATAGTGGTCTCTATATGCTCAAGTACCTTGTGGTGCTGTGTGCCTGTGCTGCCTCTCTGTCTGATGGGATTAACCGTGTGGAATCTGCGTGGAATCTGGCTGAGACTAGCGAGTCAAGAAACACCTGCGGAAATCAAGCTGTTTGAGTATTCAGCTGTTTTATTAATTACTGTAAAGATTTTAAGTGTTTCAGTATAAAGAAACCATTTTTAAGAGAACAAATTCTTAATTTTGTCAGATTCTCATGTGTCTATTCATACCTTCATGGTCACAACTCAAGACATGACAGGCAGCAAAAGGACAGCTTTCTCTTTTGGTTTTAGTGTGTGAACCTATTTGGTTTGGTTTGAAGGCGTAAAGACTGCAAAACCTTTTACACAGGTGAAGTCTTCCTTTTTATCTTCTGGAAATTTATAGTTGCAATAAAACCAAATAATAGTCTTCAAGCAACAGTGCTGGCAGTGAGGCTGCAAAATCCAGAGTCCCTGAAGAACAGTAGCTTTAAAGAAGTTTGTCACTAGCATTCAGCTTAACCAGTAGCTACAAACCTTGCAAAATGGATTAAGGTTGGACAGGAGCACATCAACAGACCACTGCTTTGTTATCACAGGGACACAGCAACACTCTGGTTTGGTTCAACAGCCTCAATGTTTTCACAGCAGATTAGAGGATAGACTTGAACCTGCTAAGCTGAAACAGAAATCACAGAGAGGCACCCTCACCAGAGGGCGATTAGTTGTCATGCTCTGACCTTTCTGTGACTTACAGACGTATCTCTACCCAAAGCCATTTCACCCAGAGATTATCCTCTTAAATTGCTGGGGTATGTCATCCTTCTGACACATCCAAGAACGAGCTGCAATTCCTTATGCTTAAAATAGGGTAGCATCTTTTGAATAGGGAAAACTTCCTTGAAAGGGAAGAACATGCTAGCCTTGGCCTTTACAGCCAGAAAGCTGAGGAAACTGCATCCCAAAGTTTCTGAGAAAACAGCTTTTCTCTTCTCCCTTTTGTGGGAAAGGGGAGGAAGTTTGAAACTGATGCTCTTCTATTCACCTTAGAATATATAAGGTTTAGAGTCTCTACAGTTGGTCTGACATGTGTATTACTTTTATTAATATTTTGGTGATATGAATATTCAGCCATTATAAAACAAATTTTCTCATATCCTTTTGTATAAAAGAGCCGATGTGCAAACTTTAAATAGCTACACTTGTGATAATCTAAACTAGTGATAAAGAAGTAAAAATGTCAAGCCCTTAGATCCTTCCATGATGTCTTTATCTACCGACTTGAAATTCTTAAGTACTGTAATTATAAAAAATTTGGAAGCCATTTTCATTAGTTTATAATTGCCTGGCTACATACAATATATTTATCTACACAAGCATAGGAACAACTACCAAGAATCAGATCCTCAGATCTCACAGACCAATATTAATCAATAAAAGAAAATGTAAATAGTTACATATATTAATAGAGTATGCTTACGTAAATATATCTAGTGATCTAGAAACAGCTCGATTTACATACAATTAAGATTGTTGGAAAAAAAGGAGTTATACAACTGAACTTTTTTGATTTTTTTTGACTCAAGCAAATAATAAGCTTGCCCTTCTACTCAGAAGAGTTGTATAAAAGGGAAGCAAAGACATTGCTAGAGGCATGATGGCTCCCTATCTGTCCTTAAGAGACCTATCTCCTCCAGCCAGGCGCAGGGGAGAGGACTGCAATTCTGATTCCAGGAAACCTCACCATAAATTGAAAATACTATCAGTTCTATTCAAGAAGTAGTCAGGAATACTCAGGTAAAGATTATGAAGAAATTGATATGGAACAAAATTTGTTATTTGAAAGGAATCCTGCTGATTTCACTCTAGTATCCTTTGAAATGCTCTGGATTATGTTGCAGCAGAAATTAGGACCTTTCAACAAAATACTGTGTCACAAGAAAGTACATTTTAGAAATATTTTTTGCTCTCTTGCTAAGTGATTTTCATCCCTTACTATAAATTAAAACCAAACATCTTCAGATAAACTGTGAAAGGTGTTTTAAAATTATTAACTGCACTACTAGTAAAACAGGGGGGAAAAAAAGAATGTTGTTAACTCATGGTTAACAGCTGTGATTTCAGTAAGTGTGACTTTACAGAGCATCTTTAATCTCAGCATTTCCTTATTTCTGATCATCAGGCTACTCAGAAGGCATGCAGCTCTCCAGTAAGGTGCCTCTAGCCACCAGGTTTAAGACAACAGGATTATACTTCACTTAAGTATTTGAAGGTGGGCACCTACAGGACACTGATGGGCCTCTCATGGACAAAAGAAATCCATGGTACCAGGTAGAGATGCAATTATTATTGCTCAAATGCATCCTCACAGTTCCTGCCTTGAGCAGCTCAGCCGAGATACCAGTTTATTTAATACAGTAGAATCGCTCAGCCTGGAGAAGTGAAGGCTCTGGGGAGACCTTACCACAGCCTTTCAATTCTAAAGGTGTCCTATAAGAAAGATGGGGACAAGAGTTTTTAGCAGGGCCTATTGTGACAGAACAAGAGGTAATAATGGTTTTAAACTAAGAGAATAGATTTAGACGATAAAAGGAAGACATTTTTAACACTGAAGGTGGTGAAACCCTTGCACAGGTGCCCCAGCAAGGTAGTAGAAGCCCCATCCCTGGAAACATTCCAGGTCAGGTTGGATAGGGCTTGAACAACCTGATCTTGTTAAAGATGTCCCTGCGCAGCTGCAGGCAGGCAGGACTAGGTGACCTTTAAAAGTCCCTTTCACATTTGTGAGGGTCTTGCTTTCTCCTGCACAGTCTGAGGGCTGGAATTTCCTAGTGGACTCCTTTGTGTGATGGCCCAGGAGCCTACCATCACACACTCACCATTCGTAGTTACTTTTAACTTGCACGGAGGCTGACTGGAATGAGTAAAGCTGGAGTATTGTAGCTGGAGGTTTTTACCAGCATGGAAAAGGGGAGAAAGAAGCCTGCCTATCACTTAGGCTATGCATTGTAAAGATAATGTAACAGACACTTGAATTTAAAGTGCTAAAAGGCCATTATTATAGGCTGCAGGAGCCTCTTTTTACATTACAGTATAACCTGAAGGGACTAGAAACAAATGACAATAATCTTCACAGTAGGTGCTTTACACACCCCTACTAGCAGCCTCTGTGTTTGTAAAGTCCCCTCTGCAATTTAAAGTTATGTAGGCATTAAAAGGGTAACTTCTTCTAATTAGGAAAATTCTGTCCAAAGGGACACAAGATGTTCTTTCTGGTGAAGGGCTGCCATTATTTTTTCACAGATACTAAAGTAAACTGAAAGCTACAACATCTTTGGTTAATTTGCTTTTAAACAAGAATTTTTAGTGGCTTTAGAGGCAGAATTTAAGTAATGAATCTTTATTTGAGAAAGGACTATATCAAGTATGGAATTATCCTCTATTTATATATCAAATTCAAATGCAAGCGCTTCAACTTTAAAGAACAAGCAGGCAGGATGCTGAAACACAGATGTGCTCACATCCAAAACAAACAAACAAACAAAAAACCAAGGTACAACAAAAGCCCAGTTTCTCTTTCCTAGAACTGAGCTGACTGTACATTTGATCACTTAACCACGAACTTGCACAGAAGTCAACTGAGCAGCTCTCCTACAGAGCACTAAAGACAGCCCGGCTCTGCTCCACGGCCGTCTTTGGCAACAACGAGCACAGGAATGAAATCTGATGCTCAACATGACAACTTTTAAGACACAGTCAAATGGTTATCATTTTCACTGCCAGAACTAAACTTTATTTCCATGTGTATTACATACTGGTATTTGATGCCAAGTACATTAAAATTACTTTAACAGAGGATTTAAGTGAGGAATAGTCTTCACTAAACAGGTTAAGAAGGAATGTAAAAACCTATAAGAAAAAACTGTTTAAGCTTTGTTTTGGATTTTGGCAAACCAAACAGTTAAGTACTCTTCTGTTCTCTCCTCAGATCTTTCAAAGTACCAAAAAAGCATCTTTTCATAATCATGCAGCTGAAGAAAAAAAATAGTCTTATAAAATCCATTTCTTATGCTAAATATGGATACAAATAAGAGTATTAAACACAAAACTCCCAATTCCTATTTTTAAATACAAATACTGTATTATATTATGAAATGGGGATAATTAAAATATATCAATGACTACAAATCTAGTAATTTAAAGCAAACTTAAACATGCTGTTTGCTTTCATGTGGAAGAATTAGGATCTTGCATGGTTCAAGCACTACAGTAATTTCTGTGAACTCCTTGATGCCTAGAATGTCAAACCGCCAAACAAAGAGACATGTATTCAGGTGTGGATAGCACCAGGTGGTTGTTCATTTTTTTTTTTTTCCCCTTTTAAAGATTTTAACATTGAATAAAATGAGTGTTGTGACAACTTTCAGGAAGTGACATGCACACACAGACAATTTGCTTCAAGTCTCCAAGTAATGAGCTAAAGGTTTTAGACAATACTGAACCATTTCTAATGTATTTCATGGTACACAAGAAAACAGTGCTTCCACAGTAAATCCTCACTTCAAGTACAAAAATATCAGTTATGGGTAGTCAATAGTTATCAAAATTTTTATTGGTACAGAATGAAAGCAGCATTTACTTTATTGTTTTTTAAACCATACATCATAAAATTCCCTAGAACACATGTGGAGGAGTGAAATAGGCTCTGTACTATTTACCTGCTACTGATCCTAGGTCCAGATTTAAAAGCTTTCCTGGCCAAATACAAACAATATCATTAATAGCAAAGGGAAGGCAGTTCCTTAGTGTGAAAGGTCAGCATTTAGAGTCTTACTAAAGCACTAATTTTGAAACAATACATCACTTAAATGTATAATTACATACACTACAAGTGGAAAACAAGTTTTTATTAATAAGAACTATTGAGACTGGGCATAAACGTCTTAACCACAGACCTTGGAAATATGGGTGCTTCAATGTCGCCCTTTTTGGCAAGAGAATAAGAACAATGAAGTATGGCTTTTCAATCTTCCTTCAAAAGTATGTTTTACAAATTTTTGTAAGTTTAAATTATTTTAAGGACCCCTAACATTTTTCTGTAACATTGTTTACTAATTAGAAGCATTTATTACATCAGTATATGAAGCCACTGGCTGACAGTTGATCACCAGCATAACACAGGAGCTGTTTCCTTTTGCTGTTTTGTTTTTAAGTAAGGGAGGTACTTTTCTAGTGAGAGCCATCCTACAGTAGTATCAAACATTTCAGAGGTTACTACATAGCTTCTCAAATAAAATCCTCAACACTTCTGTTTTCCAGCAGATATTCACATCAAGCATATGCAGAGAGCAAATACAATCAAACGCAGACAGTTCCAGAGTATTTCTCAAACATACTGTCCTACAGTTACCCTCTGCAAAACAAACACCCCTCCTCACCCCAACGAGACAGGGCGAGAAGGGGAAACAGGTCTGCCATTCATGTAGGAGTTTGGCTAGCATAAAGTTTTATTAAAGTTGTTAACAAAAATAGTTAAACATTTTTACAATTTAACATCCAGTCTGACAAAAGGCAAATCAATGAAAAAAATACAAAAAAGTAAAAAAGTGCACTACCCAGTCCAGTATTTTGCTTTAAAGTCATGTCACTTACAGTATATGAAAAATAAACCCAGAAGTGTAATTACTTTAAAATACACCGCTTCCATATTTCAGTATTTTACACATATATTCTATAGTGGAAGAGGAGATCTCTTAAAAACTTTACTCTTAAAATATTGAGGTGCATATGCCAAGTGGAATAGACTTGGCAAGTTAAGTTGCAGTAATCCTTTCAAATTTGGCATTTCATTTACATACCTTACCGTGCCAGCAAGGTCTGTAGTACCTAAACCTTCTAGTAAGAACAGTTACTTCTTTTAATGCAGATTTACTAATACAGACAACTACAAGAAACGGTGAGGTCAGCAATTCTATGGGGTCTTAAGGAGATTCGAGTCCTGATTTAGTCATCAAATGGTACAATGTAACAACGAACTTTAAGGCCATGTTTTATTTGCTGATTAATGGACAAAAGGCAATGGATTTCCCCCCACACCAAATATTTTCTTGAAAGTCTGTGCTCATAAAAATCATGAAAAGTTGGAAAGACTTAATTATTGAAACTTTAAATATATTTTACACAATCTTGTTTGTACAAAAATACAAGTTAAATATAAACATAAAGCAATCATGATAATTTTATGTAAATCCATTTTGTGATATTCTGTTATATATAAAAAAGTTTCTCAGCTCTGTCTCATTTGTGAAAAGATCAATACCAGATTGAATCACTACTGGCAAAGGGCCCTAAAAAGCACACTTCAGCATTAAATATGTTTTACAATGTAAGTATCATTTCCTGATTTCATCTTTTCTAAAGACTGGCAAAAGATAGGGCAGTATGTCCATAAACCAACAAATAATTTGGCTACAATGTCTTAAAACACAAACACACAAATCTGTACAATAAATCCAGTAGCTATGCAGTACGTACTTGTTACACACACACATACAAGGACATGGAATGAAACTTAGTGAGACACCATCTCTATTTCACTGTTCTTCAGCCTGGCATTCTGTCTTACTTCATCAAATGAATATGACTTCGTTACCTTTCCATTCTTAAATACTGTATGAAGGAGATCCTGCAAGAAACACCACTGTTTTAGGAAAAGTGATTTGGCAAACAAAACAACAACGTCAGTTACACAAACCCAAAAGCGAGCAGCCAAATCAAGCCTGGTAAGACCAGAGCTTTAAACTGACAAGATACTAAATCTTTACAGCTTCTCCTGACATCTTTCACTAGTGGTTAGACAGAAGAAAAGATTTTGGCAATGGAGGCTTAGTGCTGAGCAGTCCCTACAGTGAGTTGTCCACATCTGGGCAAAGCCAAATACACACACGCTAAATATACCGTTAGGAAGAAAGGCCACAGTCACCCAATCAAATACAATTCAATTACAAAGGTTTAAATGAAATCTTTATTTCCTCTGGAGCGACTATGAAAAAAACCACACACACACACAAAAAAATAATTTAAAAATCTTTCTTCACAGTCTCCTTTGCACATATATTTTGTAAAACAGTGTATCAGGAACTGCTTGCAAACAGCACACTGAAAGAGCAACAAGCAGGGCTTTGCACAGAAAGTCAGCACAAAAGCAACACTGAGCAGTCGCTCTGCTTGACGACCTATTGCAAGGACCTGGGGCTTCAGGGAAACGGGCCCACAAAAAGAGTATGTTTCCTTGCCACTTTCCAGGATGTCCCAGAACTTGCACCACACAAATAACCCTCTTAATATCCCAGAACAGAATTTTTTAATGAATTATTTCACCTGTCAAAAATGAGGGAACTATATATTGCCTAATTTCAGAGCCAAAGTATTATGATTTGCTTTGAAGGGATTTCTAACCATTACATCCCTTCCTTCCTCATTACAATGTTCACTACATATATATATATATATACACACATGCACATATACACGTCTTTTTTCTTAGATCTTTGCATCTAGAGTACATTATCTACAATGTATGTAACTGTTTTGTCTTGAAATTTCTCAGACATCTGGTTTACGCTTTCTGTTGCATAAACCAGTATGCCTAGTAGAACCCTTCTGCCTAGTAGCACAGAAATATGCTTCTGTACACCAGAAAAAACAAGAAACTTCCAGCTTCTAAAGGATGAAGTGTAATTTGATAACTTATTTTCAGTTCTCTTAATTCAGGAACAAACTCAACATGCAGCTACACATTTCATTGCTTGTATGCTGAAAATGTAAGAGATAGCAAATTGAAAGCCTGAGATTGGCATAAAGTTTGTGCTTATTTCACTTAAATAGCATTTCATTTTGCAATTGTAAAGAATTAAGAGGGAAACTGAATTCCCGGTTTAAATTTATGTCTTTGAAAACTGGGCAACTATACCACTTCCAGAACATCAACAACTAAAGGAACTACTTAAAAATCTCAATGAGGAAGTGGAAACAAACTTCATCTATGTCTGTCCCTCTCCCACGTCCAACTCGGGTCACTACTCGAATTGTGCAATATAGCCCATACAGGATTACTGGGGTAGCATATACTCTGTAACATTGACACAGCTTTGGGAAAAAGCAGCAATGTCCTCTTGTTTCTGAACAGAAATAAAAAGAGAAAGACCTCTAATTGCAAAGCCTAAATATTCTACTGGAATTCTAACATTCTGCAGTTACTGAATTTGGCACTGGGAACAGTTCTAAGGTACTAAGACAGGTGTTGAACAAAAGGCAATCAAAAATAAATTCTGAAATTAAGTTATAATCTGCTTTTTCTCAGTCTCTTTTTGAATGAAGAATGGTGTAATACATTTTGGAAATTCATACCTGTCCGTATTCTTCAAGATCTCCCTTGCCTTCTTCAAGAGTCACATAGTCTCCAGTGGGTGTTCTATGTAGCGACAGTCGTCCTTTCTTTGATCTTTTGTTTGGATCGGCAACTGGATCCTTGAAGACATTTACCTAAAATAAAAAGAGGTTTGTTTTTTTTTAAAAAAAGGCTTTGCTGGGCTTGTGTACCTAATGCAGGTGGTAGGAATCATAGAATGTCTTGAGTTGGAAGGGACCTTAAAAATCATCTAGTTCCAACCCCCCTGCCATGGGCAAGGACACCTCCCACTAGATCAGGGTGCTCAGGAAAAGTCAAACAGGTTTTCAAGTGGAAAGGCCTCTATTGGAAATACAGCGGTAGAAGTTGTACGAAGACATACCCCGAGACCATTGGTCACTACGTAACTACATTTGAAGGAACAGTTTAAGAGATCCCTGGTTAGTTTCTGCAGCAAAGCTCCACCGGATCCAAAGGCAATATTCTCAATACTCCATTTATTCTTCTTCATTCCCTCCACAATCTAATACGAAAAAGAAAATTACAATGAAGCATATTTTTAGGCCATGTCATTTTTCCATTAAAACATTATACTACTTAAACAAGATGCTTTTACAGACAATTAAACCAACTAACATTCAGTTTCCAGGAGATGTATGTAACAATTCTGTCAATACTTGGTATGCTGTTTGCATTTTTATTTGTGATTCCAGCACCACGTAATTACAGAAAGTTTTTGCTGTAAAGCTGTTATCATGTCAGCATGTATATTTTCCAAACGAGACTAGCAAAGTAATTCAATGCCCAAACAATCACAGCTCTAAAGTAAAGACTTCATGGAAGTATCTCAAAGCCTTTCCATTTCTTGGAATTATGGGAAGACCTCAAAGCATGGCATCTATCCTAAAACAAAGCAGTCATCTTGCTCATCAACTCCAGAAAGTTACTACCCACTTTGACCAGTGACTTCAACAGAGCAGTTCTCCTGAAAAAATCACATCGAGCATAATTAGATTAGCAATTTTGAAGATGAGAAATGGAAATATATAATGTTGCTCCAAAAAGTTTGCTTTGCCACCTTCTCAGCCAGGTACAGATCAAATGTGAACTGCACTGCTATCAAAAAGTTAAAACTTACTTTATCATTTTCCCTCACCCTCATTCTGTCCAGACAAACAAGACATCCTTTAGCCTGGAATAATGGGTGAAACTTTAGTCATGCTCATACATGGCCAAGAATTGTTTCCCTGACCTGATACCCTTATGACAGCCTGAAACGATGGTTATAGCCCCAGTACGTGAGTGGTTGAACTGCTATCCCCTAATCTTTCACTAGCAAGTCAATGAGAAAACTTCAGAGTGGGTGAAACAGCAAAAATCATTCATTCAGAAAAAAGGTAGGTGAGATTCAGAATGGAAGGACATAATCTGTGGGGAACAGAATAGAGTTTCAAAAATCAACATCATCAGAAATCTAGTAATCTGTTGTGCAGTCTCAGCCTCCTGCATCAAAAGGATATACCAGAGTAACACTGAACAGGACTGTTTCAGGAGCTACTAATGCTAAGTTACTTTAAAGGACAGCTAAGGCAAAATTGAAATTTGCTTAAAAAAAAATAAAATAAAACTAAAAAAAAATTAAAAAGAGAATTCCAATTTCAGACAGTGGTAAATGGCTAATTAATGTAACCAAAAGAGCATACTAGCATTCTGTTTATCCATTTAGTCACATGTAGAAGGTCTCTTCACAGAAAGCCTTAAAAGTCTTAAAAACAGGTGGACTACAGAGCCATAGCCTTCTGAGGGTATGTTCTGAACACCTTCCCACTACGTTTTTAGCAGAGATCTCATCAGTGAGTCTCCATCATTCTGACAGTACCAGCTTATTCAGTCTCATCCAAGAAGTCAAGCAAAATGAATCTCAGGCCTTACCAACATGACTTTAACTTAAGGACACGCTTTGGAAGCTCCACATCCTGAAAAAATAACCCTGTGGATTTTAGCTATAGCCATTATATCCTTCCAGATAATGACTGTGCACAAAAGGAATCTGCATTTTCAGGTGATTAGGTTCTCCTAGAAGCAGTTAAAAGGGTTACTCAGGGAGGATAAAGGATTGAAATTAATAAAATTCTAAGCATCTCAGAAGTAACTAAAGATGACAGAGGAAAGGTAAGAAAAAAAAATAAAATATTTTGTATACCCTCTCCTTAAGCAAAAGGCCCTATAGGACCATTAGAAACCAGAGTCGACTGGGCCTGGATATGGACTCTCCTTGCCTAGGCTGGCTTTTCAAAAAGCAAACATAGGTAAACTCCACCTGGACTCTGATCAAGTTCTGTCCAGACACGGACAAAGCCTGAGGCCATGTGAACGAACTGCTGGCCAAGCCTGAGCCAATGTATTCGACCCCTCTCCTTACTCAGTTTTATAGACCAAGTCTGACATTAAACATGCCTGAACATGCCTGCAACATGTAGCACAAACTACTCAGTATAAGCAACATTCTACCAAGGCACACGATGCTTAGACTTCATGTTCACTGATACTTGTAGGCTAACAGATGCTAGTACAAGCATAGTGTAGCTGGGCAACGCCCACTTGACCTTCTTGCCTAGGTGAGAAGAAATGCGAATGCCCTTTCAGCTACTGTTCCTGCTCTCATTTACAGATGGTTTGTTTAATTTGTGTCACAGGTACAACTTCTCACTTATCTTGGGTGAAGAACTGGCTTTCACCTTTCCATTCTCTCTCAAGGAATTTCCTTACTCAGACTGACGTTTGGTTAATGAGAGGTGGAAGGGAAATCAAGACCAAGTTGAAAGACATCTCTGACTCTACCAGTGATCAACAGCAGAGGCCCAGACAACAGCTTCCTTTGGTATGGGGAAGAAGGGCAGTCATCAGGAGCAATAGGGAAGGAGAAAAAAGGGACTTCTGAAACAACTGAAGCCTCCCTCAAACAACAATACAGAAGAACTTGCTTCACACTTTCAAACTGCTACAGGAGGAACAGTTCAGGTATTGAGGTTTTGACCAGCTTCCTCTGACCATTATGAGCATGATTAATATATCAACTGTGACTCCAGATCAGAAGATTTGCTTTGTATGAAACTTTAAAGACATCTGGAAATTGAATGTTCAAAGAAAATCCTTTGAAAGTGTAGTATATTGTGGAGTTAGCAGATTGTAATGATTTTAAAAAGTGAAAATGCTAAAAGAAAGTCAGAAAAAGTTCCTTACCTGTTCTACCAGCATCCCCTATTAAAACAAAGAATTTTAAAATCCAGTTTATACTCTGAGTTGTTTTCTATATTGTTGTTTCAGCTAGTTTGGATAGTTAAATGAGACCGATTGATTATTACTTATTCTAAATTTTCCTATTGTGCCCATTACCTTTCATTTGATTCATAACAATAAATCACGCCCAGAATCTAAGACTGATATGGAGCAATTAGATTAATGACTTTCATAGGCTACAAGAGGGGTCGGAGGAAGGGGGGAAATGGTCACAACAATGCATTAGTATTTGTTCATGTAAGCTTCTTTTTGAAAAGAATGCATTATTTTTCAGGGTTGGTTTTAGGGTGGTTTGTGGGTTGTTTTTTGTTTTATTTATTTTATTTTTTATTTTTGAAATGTCAGGCTATTGCGGTCTTCCTGAAGTCAGCACAGTGACCTTGGTTTTACTGACGTAAGAGGATAAAGAGATGCATGAAATTTAAACAGGACTAAAATTAGGTTGCAAGACATGGTCTTTTTGCTCCAACATAACTTGCTGCTGTCAAATGAGAAGTGTCTCTTTCCTTCCTGCCTGTTTCTTCCAGCTCAAAACAAGTCTATTTTCTCTCCTGTATAGTGCTGGTGAGTACTGGCCCCTTTTTGGGGGGGCCAATGTAACCCACTAAACCAGAAAATTGATCGCTTTTGGACTGAGTTAGTGTGCTGCTGCATGTGTGGGCTAAATTACTTTAATGATTAGTGGTTCAATGACCAAAGCTGACATGAGGTGCACAGCAAGGTTACAGTCAGGAAGAGTGAGATAACCACTAGGCAGCAGTGAGTTATGTCTGCTCTGCATGTCTTGTGGAACTGGATCTTCAACTCTCTTCTACTACATATTACAAGTAGACTTTTCCTCATAATCAGTTACAGTTTGATGAGGAAAATATGTAAACAAGCAGATCATCTGAAGAAAGAACTGCTCCTTCTGCCTCTTACTCTCTCCCGTTAGCTGCTGGAATTATTTTCCTGCTCTATTTAGAACTTGGAGAATGGTGCATTTTTTCTTCTAATGTCAATATTTTAAATACTAGTTTTAGTATTTTAATTATAGTGAATGTTGTATAAGCATCCTTGAATTTTGTTCAGTATAACTTACAGAAAGCAACTTTTGAGTTCCTTACAAGAACTAATAGACCAGTTTCTTTCCTTGAGATTTTCCTCATGAAAATCTCAACCACAATATATTCTGCCTAACACAGACATCAGTCCTGTCAATTGATTGTTGAGATTAAGTAGAAATTACAAAAAAAAAAAGGAAAAAAAGAAAGTCTCTTCCTCTAGTATCTAATAAGGCTTCCGTTCCAGATATTAGCCTCTCATGCTCGTGTTGTGTTAAGCACATTAGCACAGTTGTATATTCTCAAAAAGCCACATGGGACAAAAAAAAAAAAAAAAAAAAAATTTGCTTTAAAGGCTACAGGAGGAGGAACAAAACTGTAGTGCATGACTGCACAACAGTTGGCATATCAGGTAACAATCTCAGTATTAACTGTTCTCTAAAGATACGAGTAACAAATTTGAATTCTGTCATTTGTGTTCACATTATGTGCCCATGTTAGATAAGACTAAGTAAAAAACAAGCCTGATATCGGTCTTACTCCTAATTTTGAGGAGCAGTAAAAGTCAATTTTGTTAAGAAAAATCTAAGGATGCATTAATCTAGAAAGCTAAGGCAAGCATTAATAAAATCAAGCAAAATTAATCTCAAATATATCCAGGTTAATTTTGTTTTTGAATGCTAATACCGCTGAAGACGAATGAGGTCAAACCTGATAAAGTCAAGTCCTCCTCCTTTTGCATGGCCCTCATCATCTGTAGTTACTATAGTCTGCATTTTTGTAACCACATTGTATTACCTAATATCTCCATCCAGTCAAAAGTAGTGAATTTATAAGTAGTTCCAAGTAAGCAGCTCCTACTAAACAACCAATTTTTGTCCTGATGAAATTGCACTTTTGACTCAGGCTACAGTCTAATCTATTACACGATATTTCTGGGCTTTCCACAATCCTTATTCCACTAGTTGTCAAATCAATGAACTCACCTCCCTTATTCTTGTTTTTAAAAAGTCTCCTTCAAAAGTACACGTTCAGTATTCGAATGCAAGCACACTTCAGATGGTACATAACTAATGAGTCAAACCAGTTCATTATTACTACTGCTATAGCATCGCAATCATGCGGCGTGCCTTAGATATCGATGAAAGGACCAAACGCTGCCAGATTTTGATCTGAATTAGACTTGACAAGCAGGATGAAAGCAAACAAAGGGAGAGACAGTGGGAGGAGAAGGATTACAACAGGGGGATTAGGAAATGCCTTTTAGTGGTGTTTTTTGTGCATCTTAATTCCCTGTGGAGTTTTAATGAATTTGGTTTACACATTAGGATATCCTGCCAGTGTCTGGAATGAAGGGCAGGGCGGGGTCAGCAGTCTCTGCTGCAACATCTGACTGCTCATAACAGAGTCCAGATTAAATATCAACATTGCCAGTGTCACCCTGACGCATGAACAGGATCTCCTACCTCTTGCAACGTGTTGATATCCACACCATCCCCTTGAATAACTCTGAGATATGGTGGCAGCAACTTGTAGCCTTTTGAGTTCTCTGTAATGGGAAACTTTTTCCCCAAGATCTCCAAGACCTATTGAAAAAGAGAAAGACAAAAATAAAACCCTGTCATTCCAATAGAGAAACACAATTTCTGCATTTGAGTCATGTTCTCTCTTCCCCAAAAAGGGGAAAATCCATAAATATACCTACATATCCTGATCTAAATCTATCTACATAGGCACACGAACAAAAAACATGCCAGCCATTCCGGTGGGAGTCATTAGATTAAAGCAGTCACAGACCACAGGGCCTTTATGAACATGTTCCTGAGAGCTACTTGGAACCATGTTTCCTTCCTTTCTCTCTTTGGTTGCTGTGAGTTTCTGCTATTAAATGTGTCAACTGAAGATTCTGCTCTTCCTTCAGACCTCCCTTAAGATGGTGGATGAGGTTTTCATTTTTCTGTGATTGTTAGCCACCAATAATTAAAATCAAACACTCAGAATTTTTCTTATCAGCTTAGACAAAGATTATTCAAAGTTCCTATTTGTAATATATCACTTGTCCCAAAGAGAGGAAAAAACAAGTGTTAAAGTTAAACTAAAATCTCCTCTATTAATGCAACAGTGGTGACAGTTACTCAAATTCAGAGGTATTAACAGCTTTTATTATAAAACTACAACAATCTTTACGCTCTCTAAAAAGCTACAAGGACAGAAACATTTTTCAACTTGGAGGTCATGCACCACTGATTTAAATGCACGTCTTACAACAGGGCTTAGAGTGCTAAACTTCTATTTGTAGTATAAACCAGTGAATTACATTAATGCAGGACATCAAGATACCTAAACTTGGTGGTAAGATGTCTTATTTGCCTGACATTTATTAATACTCAAGTTGTTTCCCACTTTATTAGTTCAGTGATCAAAGTTTCTCTTTATAGAGTCATTCCAGTATCATTAGACCAAGAAAGTAGTTAACTGTGGGAAAAGCTTCAAGAATGGTACACGAGAATGGGGTTGCTGAAAAAGATTAAGCTATTCCAACTGCAAAAGCATTTCCGTATTTATATTGTGACAAGGTCAATGTTTACATTCTTCATAGGTCCAAATTACCCAGCATCAACTATATACTATGCGTACCAAGTTAGAGCATTATGTCTTCTATGCCTGTTAGCTGGTCATTACAAAACAAGTGCCCTTCCCAATCTTCTATACAAATGACTTCAAGAAAGGATTACCTTTAAAACAGTGTCAAGGGGATTCCCGGAGTCTGGTCTGATAATAAGTGGTGCCTCTGGACTTCGGGCTTCAATTATATGCCTTAAGTCATCACCCCATATTTTTTCACAAGCATTGTATATGTCGTAGCTGTCACTAACCACAGATACAGGCACTGAAGAAAACTGTGTCACTATGTGTTCAAAAGCAGCTTTTTCATGATCTTTCCCCCAAGCTGTTATGGTACTGTAAAGTCAATTGAAAAATCCATATTAGAGCAGCATTTATAAGTTAAATCACACATTCTGCATTTCCTACCAGCAACAGTTCAAGATAATAGGCATTACAAGACAGTATAAACTATGTTCTTAGGAACTCTGTGTTGCATGGATAGTAAATATACTGTATGCTAAATAAACAGTGCCTTGGATTTATCTTTGGCAACTCAAAACCACTTGACATACGAAACCTCTTTCGGTTTTTTGAACATTTGTGAAAGCTTCTCTTTAAAATCTGCATTTCATACAGATGCAAGAACAGAACATCTGTTCTGGAACTTCAGTCTAGTAAATGGGAAGTAGAGAACTAGCAGCATACGTTAGAAAAATCTTACTAAAAAACACCATTTATTTTCATTTTTAATAGCGAGTTAAAACCATTACGCTCACTTGTACAAGCATTCCTCTAGAGGAACCTCAGGGCATTACCCTTGGTACAAGGGTACACTTAAAGTTGCTAAGAGAGGTAATAAGTTACTGAATGCCAGTTGACTTGGCAGCAGTTATTCTGTATGTGGCTGTCACAGACCAGCTTACATAACTGACTTCAGTAACTTGTGTGTGAGCACCTTAAAATGCTCTCATGCAACACATAAGTGTGCCATTGAATTTTATCATAAAATGCCATAAACTGTGTGTTCAAGCCCTAGATCACAGTAGCGAAGAGACAAAACAAAATTTGTTTCAAACAGGTTGGGGCAGTCCGAGGAACAAGCCTGGTGCGGTGTTAGAGGCAAGCACCACACTCCCAACACAACCTTGCTTTGGAGGTTGTGGAACAGTAAAACAATTCTGGACAAATTCAAATCTTGTACAACAAGTTTGTGTATTAACTTGGAAAGGGTGACTGCAGTCTGCAATTGGCAATAAAAACTTTAGGAGAGTTGAAGCTGCTGCTCTCAAACCAATACTTCGATACACTGTTCTCTTGACTCCATGAAATTGCTTTCATTACTAAGAATTTTATAGTTGCTTGGGCCATCATTTTTGGCTTTAACTATAGTATTAAGCTAAGCTAAGAGAAGATATTTCAGGCAAAATCTGTCACTTCTACTGATCAAGCAGGAGTTCTAGAGCAGTACTACAGCAATGCTCCAGAAAGTCATATGAAGCAGTGTTCCTTTAAAACTGATCACTTCTCTGTGAGGGTTATTCCTGTAAGCCTTTCCATTATCTCATCTTGCAAAATGAAAGTGAAAATATTTAGGATTTAAAAGCGTTAGATGTTGTACTTAGTAAGAAAAAAGGTAACTGTCCCTTCCTTCATATTCTGCTCACTTCAGTATGCAGACATGCAAATGAAATCCAAGGGTTTGCATTCACTACTGACCTTATACAGGATTTGGATATAAAAAATGAGAGCTCTTCGTCTCAAATGTCTGTTTGAGATGAATTCCTTACTCTCAAAAACTCATTCACAATTCTTGGAGAGAGAGCAAGAATTTACCATTGGCTGGATTAGTTATGCCGATGGAAAGCTTTAGAGTAACTGCCTCTTCTGGAAGGAGAATATGATCTGGGAGAGTCCAGAATTGTAACTTACGTAGCTTTTCATTTTATGATCTTATGTGTAAAACAAAATTTAAAGCTCATAATGTGAATCTTTACTATCAATTTTAATCTGTAAGTCTTAAAGTCCATTTTAAAAAGAATCATCCAGATTTACTTAGACACCGATAAGAAGGCTATAGTTAAAAACATTTAAAACACATTTATAGTTAAGAACAACCATGCCAATGTTGTACCGCTAGAACATGCAGAGGCATCAGTATTGAACTTCAGTCTCAGCAGCTGGATCAGTCATGGCTAATACTGTATTATAAGTGAAATAGCTTCGTATTGCTGGATACAAAGATGGATAAGAAAAAAAAAACATTTTTCGAAGTTTTTTTAAAAAGGCTTTAATAGCCCAATATCTTACCTGTGTTCAGCAGCAGGAACAGAATATCCTGGAACTGGATCTTTCGTACCATAGTACTTTTTAATTAATGCAATTCCTGCTACAGTGTCTGTTCCTTTGAAGTTCACCAAATGAGCAGAAGCTCCTATTCCTGCAGTCTGAAAAAGATACAACTTTCAGTTGCCACATCATATATAGAAGCCTAAATGCAGTCGCCGCCCAACACAGCAAAACTGACTCGGCTCCCGTTTCACCAATGCCCTCTTCATGTAGTTACACAGAAAAACACCTTCCGTACAGAAAAAAGCTCTCCCAGCCGAGCAGTCACAGTTCAGACACATACCCACCTCCCACCCAAACACAGTGCTCTATGCAATCACAATTTCACTGGTGAACAGGGGCACAGCTGTTAACAGATACATGCTACAATCCTTTGTACTTAAGAACAATTAGCCTTCCAACTTATTAGCTAAGTAGTATTACTTCTTGTGAAGAAACTCCTCTGTAGCCGAAGTCATGCAGTTTATATTCCAGTCCTTCTAAACTGCCAGAAGTCTCTAGCAAATATTTGGCCAATATCTTTTTCTGCTCTCTAGAGTTTGTAGCCACTGTGATTGGATACCATGACTGCACAAGAATAGTCTGTAAAAAAAACCAAACCAAAACATCACATTGTTATGTGTATGTTTGCTTCAGATTTAAACACCCCCACTCGGCATTTAATCAGGCACAAAAATGAAAAAAAAAAAAAAAAAAAAGAAAAAATAGACATTGCCCATTCGGAAAGTAGTGATATCTCCAACAGTTTATTTTAGGGCTAAAGTAACTAACCTTTATAATACCTTTATAAAGTAGGTCAGGTATTGACCACCTCGAGAGTTACCCGTCCAAACTACAGACACACAATTCCTACCATCCTCCTTCCCTTGTGGATAAAAGTAATGTTGTAATAATTTTACAGGGAATTCACAATCTCTTGCCAGATAGGGGAGAAAGGTCTGTGTAAGAGCACTAAGAAAAACAATCCAGGCTTACTTAGAAAGTGAAAGCTGCCAGAGATTCCTCTTAAATAAGTAAGAGATTCAGCCTTTAATTTAAGTGCATCAATATTTAATTAGAAAAAAAACATGTAAACTTTCCAAAACTGACCTCAATCCAATTTGTGAGCCAGTAGCACTCTGGATCTGTGTTTTCTACTGTGAAAAGAACATTTCCTCTGGGAATTACAGAGCCCTCAGGAACAGCCTTTATTTCTATAGGAAGGTGGCCATCGTATTTCTGTGTAAGAAACAGTAATATTGTTAGACAATAGGAAAGATTAGGACTTACATCTCTCTTATATGACTGCAATGAATAAAAGTCAGGCTATGAGTTTATTGATAAAGTTTTCATCTTCATGTCTTTCAACTCTAAAAATAATTTGTTTGCTTGCATACCCACCAGACCAAGTAAAGTTTTAAAAATCCACGTTTATCAAAAAAAAGACAAAAATCCTATAACCTAAAAACCAGTCTCTTTATCAAACCAAATGATGGTTATCAAGCGTGTTCTGCAATCTGAGTCAGGAAGGCTTAAATTGTGTAAAAACACATACACAGAACAATAAATATTTATGATGCAGTTTTCTTTAGTGATTTCACATGAAGTACGCTAAAAAAAGTTTAGCCGTTATCTAGGCCTTCAAAAAAGTCTCTAGGCTTGCTTAGTATAGATGTGTGCTTTGTTAATTTATTAGAGCAGAATCCATTTAAGATCTATTTTAAAAAGTATTTTACATTCTCAACTTTTCACTAAACATGAAATCTAATCTTGAAACGTTATTTTTTCCCAGTCTCATCCCTGAAGGACTAAACATTGTATGAAATATGACTTTTGAAAAAGAGTTAAGTTGCAAACAGCAATACAAGAAGTAATTATAAATTTCTGAAAGAGCTCTGCAAGCTAAACTAATGTAGTATTAATATTTTTGGACAGAAAGCTTCTCTTGAGATATTCTTTAAAGGCAACAAAAATTGCATCAATTCAGAAAAATTACAGATTCATAAGTAGCATCAAAACATATTCTCCAGTGCCTAA
The DNA here is from genome assembly GCA_013396935.1 of Baryphthengus martii. Taxonomy (NCBI): domain Eukaryota; kingdom Metazoa; phylum Chordata; class Aves; order Coraciiformes; family Momotidae; genus Baryphthengus; species Baryphthengus martii. The sequence continues at coordinate 57,659 of VWZK01006083.1, forward strand.
CATACATCAGAAGACTTTTCTACATTGCAGTTTAAAAGTTTCTTTGGAAGTGTAATATTATGAAGCAAAACTGCATTTATATACCACACAGGGTTTAGCTGTCAAGACTTGCAGATGTCTGTTCTGGATTAACAAGGATAATGAAGCCTTCAAAAAGACTCGAAAAATGTATTAATGATTCAATGAAGACAAAAGAAATGTTAGGTGAAAAAAGAAAACCAAACCATCAGATTTCACAGTTGCTATAAGTATTGATTTTGCCCACAAAAAAAAGCAGTATGGTTGTGCCACAACACTACAGTGTAGCCCTTTCCAAAATTTTTAAGCAGAATCAACTTGTACAATTTGGGGCTTACATCACTATCACTCATTATCAATTCCTGCCAACCTCCACCCTTTACACCACCCTCTCCTTCTCCAGGCAGCCCATTCCACTCTTCTACCCTTTCGCCCTATCAGTATTTACTCATTAGTTTACTCTTAGTAAAAATTCACATGTGTACATTTCAAATTACTTTTGGCACTTCACTCATACAACCACTGCTCCCTCCCTGCACATTAGGTAACAGACCCAGAGAAAAAAAACAGTGGTAGGTGTGTGAACATAAACATGTGTGAACATAAACATGAATTTAGTGAGCAGAAGCAGGGTCTCTGTAAATATGGGCATGCAAAGACCCAAAGTGTACATACACTTCTAGTTTGAGAGTATCTATGATCAAGAAGTGGAAGTCATGTTTGTTTATATATATAAATAATTTCAGCAAGAAAATCTGACAAGGGAATAAACAATGCATACAGGGGGAATTCAGGAAGGATTCTTCTGACTAAATCAGAAGTTGAACAGAACTAGTTAAACTGTGTTAAAACTCAGTGTGGACAGACATGCAGCATTAAAAGTGTACTTAAAGTGATCTTGATCCTCTGGCTAAACTGTGAACTGCTTTCATCTGTATTTAAATCAATGTATAATGTTGCTTAAACACAAATGTGAATTGAATTCACACCTGTAGGTATTTGAAATATATGCAAGTTCTCTACAAACCTCTACGTAACTCCCTCTTAGAAAACACTAGATTTATTTACCTTGCTGCCATTTGCAACACTTTGTTGAAATTCTCTTTTCTCTTTTACACATTATAGTTCACCCTGTTTGCAAGATGACATCCAGATATATTCACAGACAGATGTCACCATAAAATACATACAGTCAGGGCATCCAGGAAAAAATAAATGCAAAGAACCCATTCACTAGAACCCATAATGAAACTTGGCATTTAATTAATCTGCAGATATTAGGACAGCTCTGATGAATGCTCCTTAGCCTGAATCTGCTGGTTTTAGAGAGATGTTTGCGATTACCTGAAGACTGACACCTTTTTAAACAAAAAGGAAAGAGGATAATTGTGGAAAGACTTAATTTGGAAGGATTTGTGTATTAGAAGTGCTCAAGCCTTGTATTTCATAATAAAGTTCAACTTAATTATCTCTGAAAAATTCAGGAAACATTTGAACAAAGAATGTATTTTCTGTAACTATTTACACACGCAAGAAGTTGTAATGCTTTCTGCATTAGAATAAAAACGGTTATGATTAGTTACAGAAAGCAATGTAAATGATGCAAGCAACCACTAAGCATTATATTATATATGGAGACTTGCCAACAAGCCCCACTTACACAAGCTGGCTGACGGCATCCATAAATCCTTACTACCTGCAAAGCCGTATTTGGCATCTGAAAGGATGAAAATTACTTTCCTCTAAGGAATTACAATTATATGATTATTCTTTGACAGCTGCTACTCCCCGTACACTAAACGTAAAAAGCTAAATTTATCCAGTCTTTACTGTTATGGTTAAAAGGAGAGACTGCTGTATTTATTCTGCAGTTGATTCACAAATCCTTCATGATGGTCTCATACTATTTTTGTAAATTTTTACCTCCAGAATATAGTTCCATCCCTTTTCATTGAAGACATCATCTTGAAAATGCTCCCTATACACTTCTTTGGCTTCCTTGATTTTCTCTTTGGTCACCACTTTACCTGTGGTTTCAGAAACAGATGAAAGCTTAGAAATTTATGGTGTTCATCCATTTATAAAATAAGTAACAAAAAGGTTCAGACACAGAAAAGTCACTTTACCTCCGACAGACATGGGTAATATGTCAAATGCAGTATACTAGCTATGTTAAAACCAAATTTTGCTTTCATTTATTATATAGATTAGGATGCTCAAGAAGCCAACAGGATTATTGCTCTTTTATGAGAGTCAAATCCTATCAAGAGTTTTAGTAGAAGTGTTTTTCCCAGAGGAATGTGATGACTGTGCAATTTGGCACATGCAACAAGACATAACCAGACCAGCACAAGGGTTAAGTTATGCTGCTCCAGGGAGAATCCCTGCAAAGAGCCCTTAGGAGTTTTCAACTGATCATCTTCCACCTAAGAACTGACAGATCAACCACATTATTTGAATAAGCATTGATACTGCTGTAGGACCAATCGCCTACTGGAAACACTAGAGAACAATTCTCAGATTGCTGAAGAGAAAAGAAACAAGATTATAAAGTATTTTCATTACAGTGGAATGCAAGTCTTTGGTGGAATTAACCGAGATTTATGGATTCTGGACTTAGACAAAGATATGTAAGCTATATAACTAAAGTTTTCCTTCTAAAGCTTGGCAGAAGGCAACCTGCGTTCAGGCCAGAACAGGTGATATTTGCACATAATGCAAAAAAAACCCAAACAAAATCTTAAATGGCACCAAAGAATTTTCAGATGTTGCTCTTAACATTGTCAATATTGAAAATACTATCAGATGTAGCTGCCACATTCAAGGATCTAAGCTTAGTGGCAACCGAAATTTAAGGGAAATTAAAGCCATTATTAGTTTCCACAGTAAATAAACCAGCAAATACAAACTAAAGTTCAAAATCTGAAATGTATTTTCCCCTCAAATCTTCTATCTTCTTGTGATCCTATGCAGAGTCTTGCTCTATTTCCATTCATTCACTTCAATTTAGCCCACTGAAGTTGGGATATGAACACCTCTTCATGTTTAATAAACCATTGGCATAAATGAATATAGTAGAGAGGTATCTGAACTAAGAAGTCAGTACCATTTTACGAGGGTGGACATCTCATTTTTAGAATCACATAAATAAGATCTTACGCATGTCACTACCTACAGTGTCTCAAGATAACCTGGAATTGTTTCAACTGTAAGACTCAAGGCGTGGGAAGAAAGAAGGTATTTATGTAAATTTTACTGGAATTTGAGACAGTTACCTTTTAAGTATTTATTCAGAATGTACTGCAAGCCATAAAAAACAGTTTCTTCATATTTCACTTTCCTTAATTTGGAATTTTCAGTCTTCTTTTCACGACACTCAAAGTAGGAATATACTTTGCTTGTATTAGGTGGATATTGCTTGTAATGTGTAACCTATATTAAGAAAAAACATCAGTAAGAGTTCAAAACATCACTAAAAAGCACAAGAGAAATCATATTTGTACTTTAAAGCTGCAAGTAACTCCCAGCTGTTCTGGGCTATTATTACTTATCCATCCACATTCTACACAGTAAGGATTTAGGGGACTTCCTCTTTTCTAGTCACTTTCAATTTTCAGTTCACAAGATTGTTTTTCCCTCTCCTATTCTTTGCTTCTATGTCAAGCCTTCTCCCCTAGAGCAATCTTCATGGTCGGCTCTTGCAGTCCCCTGCTGACATCACTCTGATTAACTGGGAAAGCTACTGGCTAGGATTTTAGGAGCAGCACTGAGCACCAACATGCTGGCTCAGTTTTCACTCTCAGGCACTTTGGCCAAGCTCATCAGGTAGAGGAAGTTGCCAGCTGTACCTGTTCGGATTCGGTGGAAGTTTTGAAATCAATAAACTGGTAGTTCAAGTAAAAGCCATCCAGACTCAAGAAGGCATTGACAGTGGCTTTTATCCAGGTGTCACATTCACCATGAGCAGAGTGAGTTTCTCAAGCCCAGATTACATCAAAGCCAGCTTACAAAGCTGTTGCTGTCAGTAAATGCTGTTAAAATCTACCTGTGGGTTGTACCTCCCCTCAGTTTTTTTCTAGTTCTTGAAAAAGTTCATGTTCAGCATACAGGCTGCAACTTTTCATGCTTTCTTTAAGTGTGCATTACATGGGAACTGGTCCTATGAACATACAATGTTATGCTAGACTCAACAAGAACAGCTTTTTTTACCTACTGATAAATAAAACTACCCAGAAACTTACTTTGAGTAATGTTGTACACTCTAAACATTAACAAATTAAATCTGCAAAATTTCATCTCCTAATTTGTAAAAAGTAAACTCCATGCAAAAGTCAATTAATTCTCTTTAATTAAATAAAAAGAATATGCAATGACATAAATTTCATATTATCAATATTTAAGTTACAGAATACGTAAGTCATCCTAAGGCACTCCTAAAAGTGAAACTATCAGAAGTTTTCTTAAATTATGACAAAAAGAAAAGTCTGTGAACAAGTCTATAGATTCCATAAGAGAGAGCTGTTCCTGTGGTCAAGTAAAGCATCATCATACATCAGAATAAAATGCAAAAAGGTGTGAAAATCATATCCAAATTTTTCTCTAAACCCCAGAATTATATGTTAAAATATGAGATCATTTTAAGTTTCTTGATGTTACTTCTTACTCCAAATCACATTAAAAATTTTTGTTCTAGGATTGGAAAAGGGATGGTTTTACCACTTCTTACTGTCTTGTTTTTTCAAATGTACCTCTGACACTTTCAAAATAAAGTATTTTAAGGTTTCCCTTACCTGTATTGCTACTTATATATTGAAGGATTTTAAAAAAGAAGTTTTCTTTTTACTCTCAAATGCCATTTATATTTAGTACTTCACTCGTTTTGCACATTGAACTAGACTGCTCAACTGAATTTTTTGGTTCTCCTACACCAAACACAACACTGTTATGGTTGTGTTTCCAGCGCTGAAAGGAAACATTCAAATAACAAAAAGGTCAGTTCACAGACCTTTCTACTCTCTTAACTTGTATGAAGTTTTCAAAGCCAACCAAATAAAACCCAAGAATGACACTGCAAGTTTTCTGCCTTTACTTTGAACTATGGAGCAGTCACAAATACGCTGTTTGACGTTATCTTTCTAAGTAATGATAATGTGAACACGTACAAACCCCTTACAAAAAATTGTATTAAACAGACTCGGAGAAAAAGAGCACGTAACAAATTATTAGAAAGTTCATTCCCTGTTGTCATGGTTTAACCCCAGCCAGCAACTAAGACCCACTCAGCCACTTGCTCACTGTTCCCCTGGGTGGGATGGGGAGAGAATCAGAAGAGTAAAAGTGAGAAAACCCATGGGTTGAGATAAAGACAGTTTAACAGGGAAAGCAAAAGCTGCACCCACAAGCAAAGCAAAAGAAGGAATCCATTCACCACTTCCCATCAGCAGGCAGGTGCTCAGCCATCTCCAGGAAAGCCGGGCTCCATCATGCATAACAGTTGCTTGGGAAGACGAACGCCATCACTACAAATGTCTCTCCTTCCTTCTCACCCCTAGTTTTGTATGCTGAGCATATGTCATACTGTATGGAATATTCCTCTGGCCAGCTGGGGTCAGCTGTCCCAGCTGCATCCCCTCCCAACTTCTTGTGAACCCCCCGCCGTACTCACTGGTGGGGTGGTATGAGGAGCAGAAAAGGCCTTGACTCGGTGCAACCACTGCTCAGCAGTAATGAAAACATCCCTGTATTACCAATGCTGCTTCCCAGCACCAGTCCAAAATATAGCCCCATACCAGCTACTACCTCAGCCAAAACCAGCACAACTGTAAGGCACAGAAACCCCTTGCTTTGCACGATTGCCACTTTAGTAAATTACACTAACTGTATGAAAAAAATTTGCTCTTTTTCATGACTGGATCTGGACTTTAAGTTCACACTTCTTTATGATTTGATTGTATCACCTGGGAACTCTGTTTATTTCCACTTTTCATCCTACTGGCATGCTACAGCTTCATGATTTTGGAGCAAATACTCAGAGCCCACCAGCTTCATACTATACTGCTATACTATACTTCATACTATACTTCATACTATACTATACTGCTATACATAGCAGATGTCTCAGGAACAATTCCCCAAACCAATATCTGAATTCCTTGTGACAAGCTCTAGAGCAAACCAATGTAGCACTGTAGTTACAACAACGCTTCAAGCAAAATAAAGAACAGAACATCTGCATGAGACTGCCTACTCAGGTTTCCTTAAAAAAAAAAGAAAAGTTTAATTAGCTGACTTACTAACTACAAGCAGGTTGCAAAAGCCAATCCCTATACTGTAATAAAAAATTAAGTGATCTTTGGCTACCATCTTTAAAAACATTTGACTTTTGCTGTTCCAACACATCTCCTAAAGCTAAATGTTTCCAGCAAATGGGTTAAAGGCCCAAATTAGCTTAAGGTGTTGTCTTGGAGTGACTTTTGTCTTGGAGTTTATCCTATGTCGTCAGCCCATGCCCAGAAGAATTAATTTCATGCCTTCCTATGCCTTTAAAACTGAGTCTGAGAAGGGAGAGGAGAAGTTCTGTTTTTTTTTCTTCTCCCTCAAGGTTACGGGTTTTTTTTTTCTTGTTTTGGAAAGTGATAAGGAGGGAGAGAACACAGCGCTTCTCCGCTTCTGGTTTCTCGCGGCGCTCAGCTCGGGCCCCTTCGAGAGACGGCAGACGGCGTTTTGGTTTTTTTTCCCTCCTTCTGGGATTTTGGTTTCTTCTTCTTCTTTTCTTCCCCTTCTGGACTTGGAGCATCAGAACATCGGACTTCACTGGGAAGTTTTTACCGGTCTGCAGGGGGGTTTCCCCGGACGGACGCCTTTCCAACTCCGGGAGGAGAGAAGCCACACTTCGGAGAACTTTGTTCCAGGTTTTTTTTTCCCCTTCTCTCACAGATAGCGATTTATTTGTCTAGCACTATTGTCCTTTTTCTTGTTTTTTTTTGTTTTGTTTTGTTGCCTTGTTAAATAAAATAGTTTTCCCCCTTCACTTTCCTCCGGGGACATTTTCTTTCCCGAACCTGGTGGGGGGAGGGGCCTGCCTTCCATCAGGGGATATTTTCTCCTCTGAATTCGTCTCAAACTGGGACAGGTGTACAGTGAATACACTGAGTTGGTGCCACATTTTCCTATTGCGTTTAAATACAGGGAGATTTGGAGACCTCCCGTTCTAGCTCTGCATGATCACAAAACAGCACAAAAACTGCAAATCAGAACTTGAGGGCTGAAATCAGGCTAGAATGCCAACTGCCAGATTTATCCCTTATGTACCATACCTGGGGAAACAGCTCCTCGACTACCTTGCTGGCAGTGTCAATCTAAAAAACCCCACTCAAGTTCCTCAAACATTCAATTACAGGTTTAGCTAATTTTCCTGACATTAGATTAGATCTTAACCTGAATACAGATCCTGACTCCTGTCCAGAAAATAGTTGTTTCGAGGGATTCAATCGCAAACAAAAATTTTGTGTATGACAGAAATGTCATTTTATCAATTAAATTGTTTCAAGTACTTGAAAGAGATAATAAACTAATTTTACAACAGTTACAAGTTTACAATTCAATTATATTCTTCACACATTAGAATCTATTTAGTGAAAAACACACATCCCTGGCAATTAAGATATGTAGATCTAAGCAAACTTTACAATTGTAATTTTAAATAACTTCTTTTGACACTGCACAACACTGTTGGTTTTACCTATAAAGCTGAAACACCCTTTGGGTGTCTGTAAGGCTTCTCACAGACTACTCAGTATTTAAAGACACAAGCATAATCTTAAAGTACCACACTTTCCAAACACTGCTTACTCCAGGTGTGACATACAGGTATGTGAGAAGTTAAGCACAAGACCTACATCCTCTGTTCACTTCTCTGGCCATCTGTTTTGCTTCCAAGGTTGCAGGCAGGGCACCACACTTAGCAGGAAAATCTGCCTGCAAAACATTCCAGCAGCAATGACCATTAGCTGGCATTTCTGGACTACTAGGACATGGGAAAATAATACCCATCCAGGATAGCGATGGTCAGGACGGTCTAGCGGTAAAAAACAGTATGAAAAAGAATTGGGCTCTGGTGAGCGGGAACAGTTCACAGAACACAAAGAACGCCACAGAAAACAAGCCAATCAACCACAAAAAAACCACTACCAATACAACAAAAAAAATCACCCCAAAAAATCCCACAATGTTACAAGGCACCTGGACAATGAAAAATATGCTTAAAAAAATGCCTGAACTTTCCTTGTTGTCAGATGAAGTTTTGCATCTTTCTGTGTTCTAAATAAGAGCGGACATAACAACCAGAGACAATGTACAATGTTCGAAATTTATTTTGTGTGACTTACAGATCCAGACAGTATTGATAAAGCTCTGCTTTTGGTTAGGGGATGACAGCAGCAGGACTTTTACAGATGAGCTCTTGATAAGTAGGAGTGACTAAAGTCAAAAATAAACCCCTTCTCTACAGAAAAAAAAAAAATCAAGCCAAACCAAACCAAATCCCAAACAAAATCCCCTACTGGGATTAAGAGACCCTTACAAGAAAACAAAATGCCGAAATATCTTCAAAGGTCTTTTGATATTTAGTTCAAAGGCTGTGGTTTAGGTTTTGTCTACAAAAGGTACGACAGGCAGCCTTCGAACAACAACCTACAACAAGGTTATATACTATGACTGAAGTAAAGCAGTCTTAGTCCAGTTGTGATAGCTTCCTATTAAATTAAATAAGTATATTCTGAACAAAGAATACCTCCATAAGGACTACATCTACTTAACTAAATCAAGTTAGCCATTTGAGAAAAACCATGACGCAAAAATTGCATTTAGATCAGCCATCCACAAAACCACACCAAACATTAAGAGCTAAATTTTAAGAAAAATAAATTAACAGGTATTCATCACAAAACAGGGATGATTGAGGTAAAGGCTGCAATTTTATAGGCTTCATAAGAAAACCTTTGACACAAAAGCCAAATAATCTTATCATCTACAAGCTTTGTGGGACAAGAGATTGCAATGAAATCTTTGAAAGGTTATTTGTTTATATAACTCAGTCCTTTGAAAACATGAGAAAATCAGGTCTGACATGAGTAGAGAAGTCAGGCATGGTCAAATTCTCCATCGGTGGCTTATTTCTGGTGCTCACCTAGGTCAGATGAGTACTCAAACATGAGTCATCAGAAAGGTTCTTTTAAGCCCTGTCTACAGTGAAGAAAACAACTCCCCCAGATACCTAGCCAGCAGGACCTTGTCTGTACAGTAACTCCACATGATTAGTGTTGATACCAGTTCAACTAAGATGATATTTGAACTTTCTGGAGTTATTTTGAAAAAGCTTTAGTGCAAAACAGGTACAGAATAACCCAGCTACAGAATCTGTGGCACTGTACAGCCACTAACCCGAAGAATCAGAGGGACAGGTGGAAAAGAAGCCAGAAGAAACATGGCCCTGGAAGCTGGTAGCGGGGTCAACTCAGCAAGGGCACTTCAAGTCTGCAGCAAATAACTAGGGTCCTGGGTAGAGGTCGGCCACTGTCCTGCCAGCCTTGTTTGAATGCTAAGTGAGCGAGGTCCTTTCCAGTGTAGCTGAAAATTGACCATGGTCTGGTTTACATGACAAGTGAAAACAAGAGCTACAGTTGTGAGGTGCTGTGTCAGAATGGCTTGGTGATGCTGCAAGAGATGTACCTAGGGGGTCCTCACCCCATATACAACTTACTGAGCTAGATGATTTTACTGCTTCTGGTATTTACATTGTGGAGAATTCTGCAAAGCACCTGATCACCATTAGTTACAGTATTACATGTTATTTGAAAACACGGTGGAAAGAGGCTATGATTGGAAAGACTTCTTTACCTAAACCTTTATGAGGTTTAGGCAGTGAAGTGGCTAAAAGCAAAGGTTGCCAATAATCTATATGGCAAACAACATTGTTAACAACAAGGAGATGAACTAATAATTGGGAACAAAGGGAATGCTTTATCAGATATACCTCACTGCAATGAGACATAACTAATAGCAGTTATACGGTAGTGCTGACCCTCTTCAGGAGAAAAAACAAAACAAGCCCCACAACTCTGATTAGCAGTTATATTCAACAAGGATGCTTTTGTAGCTTTCAATACAATCACAGAAGGAATGCACACCACAACCAAACATGGAAATGAAAACCAAACCAAAAGTCAGTGTAGTTATAAGCTTATTTGAACAACAGAGGAAACATGAGAAGAATCAATCTTTAATAACTCAAAAGGGGAATCCAACAATAGCAGGTAAAGTGCAAGACAACTGTGTGTAAAAAAACCATAAATATTCTCAGAGTGAAGTACAATCTTACTATTTTGGTTATACGTGAGCTTCAAATTACCCTAGCAAAGTAACCTTAGAGAGACTCCAAACCTCCTAATAGAAATCCCTAAGTGAAGCAAATGCAGATAATGTTTAAGAACTGAAGTGAGAATATTGGGAGATAACTGCTCTTATGAGATGAGGGGGATAAGCTAATGCACATTAGAATTGAAGGTTGATCTTGTACCTCTTATAATGTCTATTCTAGTTCATCCGTCACCTTGTATGTGCATTGAAAAATAAGAGGACCAGAGGTGAGCAAAAAAACCCAACCAGTTAAGAGCTCAGTCAGTAGTAAGAAAACTAAGGAAAGTACATGCAAGCAAATGAATTCCTATGGAAGCAGCACATTATCAGTAGAGATGCTGTAAGTGACACACATCCACATTCATTTAAAAAACAAGGTCAAGTGTAAGCACTACAACTGAGTGTATTCTAAATTGCTCAGAGAAAATACAGCATTTTAAAAAGGTAATGCTTTACAGCAGATTTCTTTGCTGCTAAAAATTTCAGTGTTTTGCACCCCAGTTTATCATAAAAAAATGACAAAATGCCTTATGTTCACTGTTTACACATTTGTGAAGTTAGTTGTACTATCTCACATACTGCTACAAGTTTCCTGTTCCTTAATGAAAAAAGAAAAACATTTACCCTTCTAACAATGAAAGCTGCAATGATTCTGAAGGAGTTACTTTCCATTAATTTAGAAACTGGCTTAATTCTGTACAGTTGTGACGTTTCTTTAGAGCAATGAAGACCTGGGGTTTGTAAGAGGACCATGTGACTGCAAATCAAAACCTGGAAGATAACAAATCCAGTCAGAGCAAAGATTGGTTCTTACGAGAAGTGCCAGGTTGGAAGTTTCCAGTGCTTGTCCACTGGTAGAGTTACTGGAGGTAAGAGAACACATTCACACCCCCACCAGAAGATTTCAATTCAATATATATACACACACAGATATCTATGTGTGCAGCTGAAAAGAATATTTTGTAGTCATTAAGTGCTAGTCAAAATAATCTAAAAAGCACTCATGTCTCTTCATTGCATACCTCTAGCCTTCTAAATAAAGGATATAGAACCTGTCAGAGCCTCGAATAAACACACTCACATGAAATGCTTCTGAAGTAAGCATTCTCCTACATCCATGAGGAGTAAAAGAAGTCACTTGAAGTGACAAATACTTAAAATTCAACATGTAAGGCACACAGAGTTAAAAGGTATCTTTTAAGCTTCCTTGGAGAGTCCAGAAAGAACGGAATTCTCAAACAGTTCTCATTTACAGTCTAGATAGCAAGTCAGCTCCTCCTATGGGGTAATTGCATGGTAGCTTATTATAGCTATCGGCTTAATTATGGAACATTCCAAGCAACAGTAATACATTTCATTGGTAAAAGCAAAACAAGCCACTATGACTTTAGCGAACAAGGTTCAGTCCTCATTTTGATAGCCTTTCCCCACTGGCAGCTCATGGTCCATCCAACCCAGGCCTGGTATAGCCCAGCTGAACAACACAGCTCTGCAAAACCGAGCCTCTCAATGCAGCTGCAGAGTACATGGACCCTGGAAAATTTCTTCCTTGTGCAGAAATAAAGAAACATGAGATAAACAGAGAGTTCAGAATTAAAGAGAAAGAAAATGGAGAGGTGGTGCATCAGCAATGTCTGTGGAATGAGGAACGGAAGGGCATCATGGACCCTTTTGCTTGGGAAGCGCAATGAGCGAACAGAGCCCTCGCTGGCGTAGAGGAGCAAGACTGCTGGGACTTCTTGGTATAGACACAAGAGTAAGACATCATACAGCATGCATTGATTAATCTCTTTAAAGTCTTATGAGTCAAAGAATTGAAAAGACCGCTGCTATTTATCAGCCATTCCCTATGGCCACGCCCAGACTCCGAGGGGACGGCACGTAATACCCAGCACACAGGAGGAATTATTCTGTTGGGGGATTTGGAGAAGCTTAAGAATATGCAACAAAGTACACAGGAAGAAAAAAACCTAACCCATGTAAAAACATTTATCTTGTTACGGGGGTTAGGGATAAACTGCACAATTTGAAACCCGGCCTCAAAATTCTGGTGTGCTTGTACAATTTAGCAAGCCCCAGTTCATAATTGAAGCTCAGTACTGGGTCCAGTGTGTAGCAAGACTCTGAAATTCACCCACTGGGAACTATTCCTGCCTAGAAATACTGAGTACACTAGAAATTAGCATGATACTCGGCTGTTTTTCAAAAACTGCTTTTAATAGTTTTAAACTGAATATTTTATAATCTTCTATGACTTAAAAAGGAAATGCCCTATGATGCACACAGACAGGAAAATAGTTTAGGGGGAGGGGAAGCTGGATTAACTGTCAACAGACAAACCTTTGCCTACCAAATTACTTTGTTTCTGAATTTTTATAGGCACTACACCAGTAAAAAATTTCCTCTCCGCCCCAAATTTCCAGCTGAAGCAACAGAGAACTGGGACACTGGAGCTAACACTCAAACTAATGAGTTGTGACAGATATGACCCTGAGATACCCGAACTTTTTACTCATGGACAGCTGCCTAAGCTAGGGTTCTACTATTTACGATGGTCTGCACATTTTTTTTCCCCAAGCTGTTTATTTCCGCATGACTTTCGTCATCAACATTAGTTCGTGTGGATCAGCATCTGTGGCAATAGGATCACCACGTACGCTTCTGAACTGATATGTATTTCTCCTCAAGAGTCTGTGTGCAGTACCATACGGAGCGATCAAACAGATGCTACAATTGTGGATACTGAAGAAATACCTAAAAAAAAAAACAAACCAAAAAGGAGAAAACCACACAAGATCAATTCTCATTTTTGCTTTAGTTGCTAGTAAGAGTGTTTGGTAACTCCTGTAAAAAGCTTCACGTTGCAAACTACCAGGTATTTTAGGGTGCTTGTTTCTGAAAGTGCGCTCGCTAAGAGTGTTTCATTGATTAGGAAACGACAGTATGATCCAGAGAGAAGATAAGTGATGTTTGCTCATATTACCCAACAAGAGAAAAACAGCTACTTGTTTAGGCATAGTTCAGAGACGCTGGAGTTCCTAAGAATTGGAAAAAAAAAAATGTACAAGAAGACAGACAAATTGAATAGTCCTAGTAAAGTAGGCAATTTAAACTCTTTTTAATATAATACAAAATCCTCTTAGCTGCTACAGAAGACTTACTCCAAATTCAGTTTTCAAGTGGAAAAAACACCCAGGCCTTTACTTGACCTCTTTAAAATTTCTACCACTCCTGGAACATTACCAAATCATCTACCCTGTGAAACAGCAAACGAAACAGACAAACTGGTCATCTGTCATCCCAGTGCTCCTCAGTACCACTAATCCTAGAGCAGAACCAATGAATTTTGAAAAAGGAGAAGTCAATTCAGACTTAAAATAGATACCATTTCAACTCAGGCCTACGTTTTCTAATGTGATTGGTCTTGTTTGAGTAATTAAGTTTGATAACGAACGTTTAAACATAGTTCTTAAAGAGCACTGTAGCTAGATGAAGCTCTTCATGAAAGCAGTTTTGTAAGCCCTCAATAAGCGTTTGGATGCTCTGACTGAGCTACTCTAAGATTTATCAGCACCTTCCAACCTTCCACCACACCTTCCCGCAAACCGTAACAATAAATGTTAAGAATTTCATTACAAAAAGAGCGTCTTTATGTAACATCATTTGATAATAGTAAAGATGATAACAACAAGACAGAGGAGCTAGGAAAGAGCTGTAACATAATAAATGCTTTACAACGAGAACCAAGACAGTCACTGTAGTTTTGTTTAGGGCATCAACAGCCTCTTTGACATTGCAACTCAGATCCTAAAGGAAAGTCAGTTTTTCAGTCTAGGAGACACAGGGCACATCTGTACAGCCAGAGTCGGGGAGTCACACGCTGACTCTGACCAGTGTCTAGAAACTGTGCGCTTACGGGAATGCTGTGCTGCGCACAAGTAGGACTCGGGCCTGAGCACACTCACGCTGTGAGGTACGTCAAAAACGCCTGGGTCAGAAATCACCAGAGCGGAGTGTGGACAGTGCACCTGCAGTTGGCCATTGCTAACAAGCAACACTATTTACAAGTAGTTTCACAGAAGGAAGGGAAGATTGCAAAGTGTGATTCCCTGTTCCGAATCAACACCTTGCCTAACACATTTGACACCTCAACAACCAGAAACTAAACAGAGGACTAGAAAATCCGGATTTTCAGTCCGTCGGTTCCTCCGATCGCTCTGCATCCCAGCCAGATGCTAACCGCGGGCAGCCAGCAACCGGCACAGTTTTTACCGCCCTAGTTGACCAAAGCGGGAGAAACGAGACAGGGCGCAGAGCAGCTGCTCTGCTCGCCTCCCACCCTCCCGCCGAGCCAACA
>VWZK01006083.1:73164-167817 GCA_013396935.1 Baryphthengus martii
GCCCGCCCTCCCGCTCCCTCGGGCTCCGGGGAGCCGGGGGCCCCGTGCCGCACCGGGCTGCGTCAGCCGGCGGTAGGGGGGTGGGAGCTGCCTGGCGGGGAAGGCGCCAGCAGCCGCACCCAAGGCCGACAACCGCTGAAGCGAGGGCAGAGCTGGCTGAGAGGGGCGGCTGCCCGGCCTGGCCTCGCTTTCCCTGTGCGGTGAAGAGGAGGAGTGAGCCCCTGGGCGTGAGGCAGGTCGGAGGGCAGGTCCCCCGCAGGTGACAGATTCCGCTAACAGCCTCTCTGCCAGCGCGCTCTTGCCGGGAGAGGATAACTGCGGCAGCTGTTGAGATTACGCAATAGCTGAGCTTGTGTCAGGGCCCTTGGGCGTGCGCCATGGGGAAGAGAAAGGAGACCGCACGTACGCTTGGGAAAAGAGCCGGGCTGACAAGGTGGGAAACTTGAAGGCGGTAGAAAACACATGGGAGCGCTTGAAAAAAGGTGGAGTTACCATGTGGAGAACGGTGGCCGAGCAGCGAAGTGTGAGAGCTGCTGCTCCAGTCAGGCCTCCTCTTACTGGGATGCTGGGATTGCCATAGGGGAAAGGACTCCCTCGCCTTCCAGAGCATCAAAAACCCCAAACAACAACAAACCCGTCTCCACTGTGCAGAGCCAATTGCTCCAGTGGAAGAATGATATAGTTTTCTATAGAGCAATGTTTCCTAGCCCTGTTAAGTAGGTGTTGGTCTGAAATGACATGTAAAGATACTTATGCCTTCCAAAAGCTTTCTTTTAGGCTCATTACAATTGTAACTGCTTTTCTGTATAAATACTTGGTGGTTTTGAATCATATTTAGCTATTGTTTGAATTTTTAAGTGACAACAAGAAACTGTTTCTTTTGGAGCAAGTAACAAATATAATTTCTGGTACAATCATGGCTCTTTTGTGATGGGGAAGATCATCATCTTACTCTCTACTACATTGACCGTACTACTGAGCAGTACTGCATTAAAAAAGCTGCTTAATTAGCCTTTACCATAAAACCATTGGTGAATTTAACACTTAGGTTGACATTTGATGATACACAAATCCAAATCTAAAAATATGTAACTAATAATTGTTTAAGATGCTTTGGAAAAGATGGTTTTCACCAGTCAGATTTTCATAGACATATGAATATCTGATAAAATTGCAAAGAATAAGATCAGGAATGGGATCCAGATATTTTGGACCTAATTCTACATCCACTTGATCCGTAAGTGCACTAAGCCGCATTCTCCTTTCGATGATGCTTATGTGCCGCTGTTGACTTCAGCATGTTCTTTATGCCGTTTTGTGTGAGAGAAACACCACGTCTTTTGTTTAACTGTGACTACTTACTATTAAACTATTTACTGTTTATAAAAAAACAAAGGTAGCACTGACACTTACAGATAATAACCAAGCTATATGACACTGCTGGCATTAGTTTTATCAGGAGGGAAAGAGTTCCTTCAGAGTAGGAAAAAGCCAGTGAAGCAGTTGGGAGCATTAAGAGGATGTGTATGTCAGGAGTTTCCTGTATTCTTCCCTCTGCCCATTTGTCCGTGTGCACTTTTGCAATGGAATCTGGGAGTACCAATGGTAATTGCTATTACTACTATCATCCACCTTCAACTTGCAACTAACTCTTTTCCTTGTCTTGGATTTTCTGCTTGCTTTTATTCCGTTCGGTGGAAGTGAAGTTACTTTTTTACTCTTACTTGCCCATTACAGCTAAAGAAGTTAAAATTTCCATTTTCTTTCTCAAAACTCTTTGTAGCTCCTCCCCTTCTTCCCTCTTTGTCTTTGTTGCTACATAGCCGACATGGTCTACCCTCTTCCACTGGCGAAACTTATCTTACCTATTAGTCTAGAAAACTGCTCTACCCTTTTCCACATCCTCCTTAAATATAAAATTATATATATATAATAACATTTTTGAAGTTGCCTGCCCTTGACTCCTCCTTAGTCCCTTCGGAGGATTCCTTTTGTGGAGTGTCTCATCAGTGTGACAACATGATTACGATTTGAAATTGTCTTTATATACAAATCTCCTTTGTTTTATCCCAAAACTTTCTTCCGTGGTGTTGTTTACATGAGAATTTTCCCTCTTACCACATCCTTTATGTGTGTATTTTTCATGGGGAAATTTCTCTGCCGCAAAGAATGAATCTTCATTTTGGTTTGGAAAGTCTGTTTTAATATAAGGCAGAAGAGTAAAAAGAAAAAAATAAATTGATCAGATCAGTCTTTTATCTAACTGTTGCAAGAAATTAGAAAAGTCAGAGAAATACTACAGGGCTTGTTGGTTTTTGTTTGTTGTTTTGGTTTTTTTTAAGACACTTCTTGCTGATATATCTTCAAGCCTTCAATAGAATAAATAATGATGATTTGCTCAAACAGAATTTTTTGTCAGCATCTTCCTCCTTCTCCTGCTGCCTCTTTCTTCTATCTTACAACATGCCAGAACTTGAATAATGGTTTAATTTAGCTCATATGAACACATCTAAAGCTGTATCTGTAATGAAATATTGTGAAGTTAGGACACTTCAGAGTATTAATAGAAAATGGGATTATGCTAAACAGAACTATATTAAATCACAGTTTGCTGGTGAAGAGAACATATTTTAAGTTTGGAAAAAAATAAATACAATTCTTGCAGCAGTAGCTGCTGGGAGTATAGTTACAATGTCAGAGGAGAAATAATCCTAGGAATCTCAAGCACTCTATTCCTGTCCTGTATTTGTCATCTGTTATCTGTGAAACCAACTTTGACCGTTCATCTGGCTTATTGAAATGAGGACTTTTAATGTATGTGGGGCTTAATTTCTCTCTTCAAGTGGAACCAAACCAAGAAATCATGTTCTTCGATTTAAATGCCCATTCAGCTAAATTGTTACTGACACTACTGATGAAGTCGGGGTTCTTCAGTAATTATCGTCTAACTTTTTCCTTTGGCATGCGAGAGATTTTTAGAGGTACTAATTTTAGATATTTTTAAATAAACAAAATTGTAATGATAGACAATAATTTCGTATTAATCTAGGGCCATGTTTTGTTCCCGGGGGATTTCTGATAATAAATGATATTCTCCCTAGAGGAAGTATTCAGTCAGCATTTTATGTAAGTAAAGTCTATAGTGTAGTGCACTGTTGTATTTGGAGCAAAGCTATCCTGCAGATTAGTTCTTGGGCTGATGTCTACGAGCTATAGAAGGACAGCCAAATTGAGATGGATATTACGTGACAGCCGTTCTTCAGTCACAATTGAAAAACTTGATATTCAGTTCATCTAGCCTTTGAGAGTCCCATCACGGATACATGAAAGATCTGTGTGACCAAAATTTCTGCATGCACCATGATAATGCAGAGGGGGTGAATTTTTCCCCCTAAAGAGTTGCTGGTTCTTTCGATTAATAGTTCTAAGTCCCAACTGATCCCTCATGCTCCCTTTATCTTGATGATCATACCGAGGCATAGTGACAGATTATGTATCAATATTATCTCTTAATACTGTTACTTTTCTATTAAAATATACTGGTAAGAGAACAGAATTTTAGCTCTACTCCTTTGTGCTTTATGTTTGGTGTAACTAGTACTTATAGTGGTAGTTCAGCTTATAATGATTGGCAACAGTTCCCCAACAGCCAGGTTGGTGTTAATGGCGTTTTTTGGACACCTGTCACTCTCCCCCTCAGCGCATACAATTCTTCACTGTGGAGCTATGAGGAAAACACAGTGGAGCCTGTAGACCTTTTTCCAAGGCTAAATTTCCTAAATCTCCATGCTTGTTTTGGCTGGGGTAATTTTCTTCACAGTAGCTGGTATGGGGAGTGGTTTGGGACTTGTACTGGAAACAGTGTTGGTAATTCAGGGATCTTTTTGTTACTGCTGAGCGGTGCCTTGCACAGAGTCAAGGCCTTTTCTGCTCCTCGCACCACCCCACCAGTGAGTAGGGTGGGGGTGCACAGAAAGGTGGGAGGGGCCAGCTGACCAAAGGGATAACCCACACCATAGGACATCATGCTCAACATATAATACTGGGGAAAGAAGGAGGAAGGGGTAGACATTCAGAGTGAATGCATTTGTCTTCCCAAGTAACAGTTACGTGTGATGGAGCCCAGCCTGGCTTTCCTGGAGATGGCCAGACCCTTGCCCTTCAATGGGAAGTGGTGAATGAATTCCTTGTTTTGCTTTTCTTCTATGCACAGATTTTACTTTCCCTATTAAACTGTCTTTATCTCAACTCGTGAGTTTTCTCACTTTTACTTTTCTGATTCTTTCCCCACCCCATCAGGGGGAAATGAGTGGCTGGGGCTAAAGCACGACAGTCCTTTTTTGGTGTCCAATGTAGAGCTTGAAGAGTTTGAGTTAGTGACAGATTTGTTTGCAATATGCAAAATCAAATTTATAGCCATGAGCTTCCCATCCTACACCATTCTGCAGGATCATAGTGTTTCCCCTGTGTTCTTGTCGCATTCTTTTGCTTGGATATCTGACTGGGACTCCAGAGTTAATCAGTGCATAATTGGTTAAGATCATCTATGTAGATTTTAGCAGGCTTGAGAATTTAATTCTCATTGCTAAACAGTATCCATTAATAGTCCTGTTAAATAGCATCCCAATCACAAATAATCATTGGTGAGGTAGAGACAGAAGCTACTAAAAAAACCCTGACACATCATTTAAAATCATATTCTGAGAATGAAGCAAGCCTTGTTGTTTATCTAAAGGCTTGTGTAGAAGTGTCACTTTAAAAATTATGTGAAATGTGAATAACTGACTATAATATGTGTGGAAAATAAGAGGAATTGCTTTATCTATGCAGTATATAGGTTAAATCCGGTGTGAGATTTTATTTACAGGAGATGGAAGATTCTTCTGGTGAGCGGTCACACTACATTGGATGGAATTTGATATTTAGAGCTTTTGTCTGTGCATATTTGTAGATATAATACACACCTCACACCTGCCCCCCAATATTCTGTTGAAATATTGTTTGATGGTCTGTCTGTCTGTACAGTTTACCAGCTTTGGCTGAGTCCTGAGGCTCCCTGCATGGAGCCACTCAGGTGGATCTGCACTGCATTTTTTCAATGCCTGAGTGTCATCATGATCTGTTCAGTGATTTTACATTGCAGCTCAGTTCCTTTAACTAACTGCACTTTCTGAAGTTAACAGCATGTTTTCACAGGCAGTGCCTGCTTCTAGCAGTGATAATGCTCCATGTTTAGAGTTAGTACCAGGGACTGCTGTGCAGACCAAGGCCACTGCTGGATCTTGAGCAGCACACTGTGGGGGTTGCAGAAAGTAAAAGGCCACATCTGCAGGGAGGAGTGAACAAATTAGTGTCCTTAAACTGACCAACAAGGTGTTCCATCCCACCTATGCCATATTCGGCTGCTGGGGGCCCTTGCTCGATTGCTCTTGGCTTGGGGGCTCTTGCTCAGGGCCCTTGCTCAGATTCTTCCTCGTTTCTTCAATGGCTGGAATCCAAGGAGGACTCTGTCCATTCTGCCTTCGATCCTGATCTGAGTGTTCCTGAACCAGCTCCTGAACTTGGTTCCTGTCCAGTCTGGGACTTCCCAGTGCCTGCTTCACAACATCAGTGGTGATGGTGACGTAATTGCCATCAGGGGGGTTTGGGTTCGATACTAGTTTTGTATATATTTGTATATGTTCCATTTTATTCTTATTATTATTTTCCATTTTCATGAAAGCTGTTCTAGTTTCCTTTTCTAATCACTAAGTCTCTCTCCCTTATTCCTTTTCTCTTCCCCTTTGGGGAGGTGTCATGGTCCACTCTTACAGGGAGGAGAGGGGTTAACAGAGAGTGCCTGTTACAGGTTTAGAGGGCTGCCCTGACCCTAAACCTTAACACTCCCAAACCAAATTCCCTCCACTTCATTATAGTGCCCTGAGGCTCAGCTTGGGCAAATAGGGTTCATCATAATGAATGTATCTGGCTTCTACAGGAAGAAGAGTGATACATTTCCAATAAATATGATCCAGGATTCAGAAGTATATCTAACTTGTTTCTTCAGCAGTGTTTGACCAATGGACAATTTGTGATGTTATGACATAGTGTGAAGATTTTACTGCTCTTTGTCTAGAATAACATTTGTAATTTAATCAGTTTTTGTGGCTGTGTAGCAAAACAATAAATAGTGAGTCCTCTGGAGCTGAGACGGTTTGTAGTTCTGTGTTTATCACCCACCAGCTGTGAGGACTGTTTCAAACCAGAGCCTCTGCAGTAACACAATAACAACAGGAACCACAGGGTCTGCAGGGTCTTCAGGGCATAATTGAGCTTTGTATGGTGGAGGGATGAGAGACTTGAAGCCAAACCAATTGGTTTTTTGTTGTGTATTTCACAATACGCAGTATGTATTCCAATATGAGAGAAAGCTGAACAGTTGTGTGTCTAGGAAAAATTACAAGCTTGACAAACACCTACTACACTACTGAGTTAGAAGAACATGCGAAGTTCTGCTGGCATAACATGTTGCCACTGCGATGTCTGAGGACCAAATGACAATTGTGCAGTTTGAATAGACAAAAGATGACTTTCTAACCATCCAGGTCTCCATGTTCATTCTATCACACTGTAGGTTGTATTTATCTTCATTTGATTTCTACCTACCTGAAGAGAAAAAGCCCAGAACCCTCTAGAAACAATTGTCTAGAATTTCTGTTTTCACTGTGTAGACAACATGAAAGATTATACGTATCTAGTGATTGCCCACTTTCTGTAATATTGACGTTGCTTCTACAGGAGCATATCTGAAGGAAGACAAGATAAATAAACACATTTGTAAAAAGCAGTAGAGGACCAGACACTTGGTATTTAGCCACAACCCATCAGTTAGAACTGCAGTTTCACAGCTTATGACATCAACCAGTCTCCTCACATGAACTTCAGCCTTGACCTGTCTTTTCTGTGGGGCTGTTTTAACATGTTCAGATACTTTCTACTAAGGCTTGATCCTGTAACACGCAGTGTTTCTCCAATGAGCGCTCTGAGCTGCCACTGACCTTAGTACGCTCAGCATCCTGTATACTGTTTCTTTAAAGAGAGAAGAAAGAGAATATTTTTTTTATGCTCTCTGAAAGAATGGTACGGAGGTCAAGATGTACTGAACAGACGGTTTTCTGGCAAATATCACAAGGTTAAAAAATTTGTCACACCATGGGTTTACAGAAATGCGTGATTTTTTTCCCTAACACTCTTTCTTAAAGGGAACTAGAGGTTTATCAGGCAAGGACTTTGCTCCTGCTGTTCCTGAGGAGTGTGAATATTTAGATTATAAAGGAATCGGGACAGAGCCCCGGGCATTGTCCCTTTTCATAACAATTCATCACAGATTATAGTTTGGCTAGAAGACAAATTAAGACCATTTCAGTCAATTGGCAAGGGTATGTGTAACTGTGGCTGGAGCTGTGGTACTGCATAAGGATGCAGGGCTGTTCTGCTAAGTCATCCTGGCTGTAGGTGAGAAAACTCAGCATACAGATGCAGGAGCATTTCTGCTCACTCAGTACGGGTGCATGCGAACTGCTGCTGGACTGTGCCATGGCTTATGCTTCCCCTGGGCAGAAGAGGAAATAGAATTGTCTAGGACAACACCTTTTAAACCAGGGAAATCATTTAGGTTTGTATTTTGTTGCTTCTTAAGGTAGCAATGAAGGGAAAAGTGTTGAATTTTAAATGTTAGCCGAAGCCCATAAACAGCAAAAACTACCTCAGGTGCTTAAATTTGGAGGTTAACAGTTTATTGACTTGAGCAGGATTAAAATCAGCACATTTGGTACACCAAAGAAGTGATGAAGTAGTGTGTGTGTGCACTCATTCATGGAGCTCAAGATCTTTCTTCATGATGTCTCAAACAGAAATGACATCTGGAAAAAAAATCATTTTTTAAAGAAAGTGGTTTTGCACAATGTTTGCACTGTGTCCCAAGATCTCCATGGACTGATTTAATGTGAAATGCAGTCAGTGGAGCTGCAGATACCCGCCTAGAGCCGTGCCTCGCAATCCTTACAGTGTAGATGAGACATGGGTTTCTTCTGCTTTCTTTCAGACCCCATCTATCCTCAATTCTCTCCACAGCATACAACACTGAGTAGGTTGGTACTCAGCCTAGGTGCACCCATAGGCAGCTAGTCAGGGAGCCGTGCTGAGGGTACAGGCTGGGAGCATCTGCACAGCCCGTTTCTGCAGTGCTGCCGTTTCAGTGCGTGGGTAGTTCTCTGCTCTCACTCTCCACATGGAAAAAGATTGCAGCTGCAGTTTGTGAAGAGCTTAATCCCATTAGTGTGCGTGAAGCATGGCCTAGAAATGCTCTCTTGATGTAAGCAGAAGGTTGTTGTGTGTTCAGCTGACGTGCTGAGAGAGATAGTGAAGCAGTCAGGCTGCGGGCATGCACACAAGCAAACTAACAGGCAACAAGGTCTTTATACAAGAGTTTTTTTATGAATAGCACATCTGCATGTAGGTCTTTTTCATTTTCTATGAAATTCTGCTTCATTCACCTTTGTCCTAATTTTAATATAGTACTTCGTAATTAAACATGAAATGAAAACTGGAGTTCAGAGCCTACTGTGGCAGGAGAAGAGGAAACAGGAATGAGCTTTGTGCATCAATTTCAGTACAGATGCATAAATGAAAAACACAAATTATCTCAAATTATGAGGTGCTACAAGAGGTGCTGGTGAGTGGAAGTAAAAGCTGCCTGAGCCTAGTAGGAAGAGAGGTGGCAGGCATCCTGTGTAACAGCTTGTGGTGCATCCGGAATCAGTGTGAGATCTGACAGATACCTGTAGGGTTTGGCTTTACCCTTCCATTTTGGTGACATTTGGAGAGTTTGTCAATCTGAGAAGCTATACTGAACTGAATTACAGCATGGCCCCCTGCACGTAATGTTTTATTGCCATCTTCTCTTCTCATGATTTGTCAAGCGCCCTGAATTCACTTCCTACCTATAGTGTCAATTCGTTCTCTGTTCTCTCAAGAAATGAACCAGATAATTAAAATGCACACCTGAAATCCATGCTTTTTTATAGCTAGACCTTTTAGTACGGTGTCTTTTGTATTTCTCTCTAAATTTCTTCCTGAAATCTCAGAGTTAGTGGAAATTTTAGTGAAATTTTAGATTGCTAATTTTTGGAGTCACAATTTTTATGTCAAAACAGTGCTGAAGTTGGGATGAAACAATAAGGAGATCTCTGGTAGTATTGCTTTTTAAACATGAATATGAGATAGTATTTAGCAAAAAAAAAAAAATAAAAAAATTCCTACATTTAGCTTATCAGGTAGCCAGTAAAAATCATTCCACAAATCGTTTGGAAAATTTATGGTCCAACAAACCCAGTAAGGTGAATAGTTGGTTTGTGACAATCCTTGGTGTCAAATGAAATGTGAACCTTTCCATACCTTCTGTTCATTTTACTATATTGAACTAGTCCCTTCCTTAAATCTTCATTTTCTCATTTTGTATTTCTATCTAAAGCACCCATTTTGCTGCTTCTGGCAGGAGTTTCTTTCTTCTTGCTGGAGAGGCAGAAGGTATCTGGTCTATTTTTTTCTCTACAGATAACTTCTTCTGTGGTTTACATAGTAATGTTTTATAAACTGGTCATAGCAATGGAAATTTTTCCATATTCCTGGTAAGAGGATTTATTTCTGTGTCACTTTATGTTTACTAGTGTTTATGTGTTATCCCGTCACCTAACTTACACTACCACGAAGATCTGTCATTTGATAACAACTTAATTCGAATTAAAATATTTAAGTTTAGAAGATTTTTAATATTTAAATAACAAATAGCTGATAAATGTTGTTTAATATTTGTTAATCCCAAAGGTCTCTTCTACAGAGAGAATGGAAATGCAACACTGAAAATTTGAGGGAGGAATATCTGAGTGTGTAGCTCAAGAAACAATGTTCTGTTTGATGCTGAAATATTGAAGAGTCAAAACTTTTCATCCCAAAAATTCAGAGGACAGTGAGGGTCAATTAGCAAGCATGGAGCAATGGAAAAGAGTGGGAGTGGGAGTGAAATTAAAGCTTGAAAATAAATGATCCAGAAGACCCAACTGCAGTGCACAACTCAGATACTCTGCTTGGAGCCTGAGCAGCTTGAAGGAAACTAGGAGACTGGAAGCCCTGACAGGAGTGAATGAACCTGGAAGCTTTGGAACCAATGATTGCATGGTTCCTGGGCTCTCTATCAGAGCACTAAATAAGGCTGGGTCATCCATGCCTTTGGAGTTTTCTGGAAGCCCAAGCATGCTCTAGACTAATAAATGTGTTGGAAACAAGCAAGATAAGGTTTTATTTGAACTTCTGTTTTTGATAAGAAACTCTTTAAAGCCTGTATGTATTGATGAAATGTGTTAGTTCTAGCTACTTGTTAACAAGTCTGAAAATTCTCCAACTAGTTGCTCAGATAATGGAGCACTGTTGGGAACCCAGGAAATGGTGGTGCCTGTCATCAGAACCAGAGATTGTGGTAGCCCCTAAATGTTATGCCAACATTAAAGGAAGGTGCCTAAAGTATGATACCTGAAGCAGCTGTTCCCCTTTTATTATGCACAGACAATAACCTCAGCTGATGTTTCTTAATGACTCCCTTAAAGTGAGCTGACTGAAAGACATATTGGAGTAGGGAGTGTAAGTTGCAGGTGTCCCCCTGCCCTGTAGGACACTACAAGCAATATAAATACCTTTGAGCAATTACTGTAGTCACTGTTTCCTCTGATTGTTGACTTTCAGGTGAAAGTGTTTCACAGTAGTTCTAGTTCAGGAGGTGAGCTCAGGGTTCTGGGATGGGTCTGTATAAGAAACACATACTGAGATTTTTCTCCATGTAGATATTTCTGTATACTTATTGAGAATGATTTCA
Source organism: Baryphthengus martii (assembly GCA_013396935.1). Classification (NCBI taxonomy): domain Eukaryota; kingdom Metazoa; phylum Chordata; class Aves; order Coraciiformes; family Momotidae; genus Baryphthengus; species Baryphthengus martii. The sequence goes on from VWZK01006083.1 coordinate 84,071, forward strand.
AAGTCTGTAAATTAATCATAAGGAGTCAAGGACTTTCAATACTTGTGTGAATTCCTCTGTGAATACTACTGTGATTTAGTCACGCGTAACAGACTATGTTGTATTTTATCTTCTGTGAAACTTCTGATCTTCAGCTGAGTTATCTGTGGTTTTGAAAAACCATAGTGAATTCCTATGTAGATTTAATACTCTTGATTATAAGTGCCTAGGGAAAACGCAGACTTCACTTAACATTTTCTGAGCAACACCTAGCAGTTAACATAGAAGCAGTGTGATTGAAGTGCTTTAATCTTCTACAGCTTAGGTCAGTGCAGATCTACCTGGCACTTCAGTGGCAATCATGCAAGTACAGATGCTTTAATTTTTAAGGGCGTGGCTGGAGCATAAACCTTTACTCATTTCATACATATGGATTACATACAATTTAACTGTGGGAGTAGGGAAGGTTAAGAAGAGTCAAATTAAGTACTCGAGCCTTGATTTATTTGCTGTTGCACTGATATAAAATAGGCATAAACATATCGAAATCATTAGTAATTGCTGCTCTGTAAAACAGGTTTGATGATTACAGAATTAGGCGAATTTAAGCTGAATTTTTCCCCTCTTCTGGTTTAAGTAAATTAGATTATCAGATGTGAACTCCAATTCAACAAAGGCGAAGGACTTCATTAGCACAACACTTCAAAATGCCTTTTTTTCTGATCCATGTCCAGTTTGGTTAAATAATAATAATTAAATCAATCAAAGATCAATAAAGACCTTTACCATTAACAAATTTCTTTTAACATACTGGATAAACCATATTTTCAAATAATAAATAAAGCTGCTGTGTGTCACATTAGTGTGACTGTATATCATATCAGTATCAACCCTGTTGCATTTAAACTGATTAAGCTCACAAGGACTGAGTTTCTCGGTGTTAAAAACACCATCAGGAGCAGTAGTAGATTCTTATCTTCTTTGGACTAGCCAGTGGACAACATGAAAGGTATATTCTCTTATTAAATGCACTGCATTTTTACAAGTATCAGTTACTGATTATTTATGCCCTTATCAGAAGGTCTTGCGTTACAGAATGAAATTAAAAATGTCCCCATCGCTATATTGTCATGCAGAAATTGTTGGAAGGTTTTGCTAATGCCATCAAAGCAATTAGATTTTGAAAACATACCTAACTTTAATGTAAAGTTGGTTACATACATTCCTTGGTAAATGCCTTTTTATGTACTTCACACATCTTTTTTTTTTTTGCAATATATTATTTTGCCAAGAACTGAAATTTTACATTTTTTCTATCTCCTGCTGTAGCCAGATCAGAAGCCCAAAGAGATTTGGGATGTAAAGAATTTATACTCTGTAGGTTTTCATGGTTTTATTATCTTAAATAGTCTTACAGATCCAGCATTCTGAATAAATTTCCCATCTTTTCAGCTTAATTGGAACAAAGGTCTTCAGGTTACTTTTCACATGTAGTCAAACATTGCTAGGTGGTTTTGAAAAGTCACTTAAATTCAGGGAGAATTTCCAAATATATGAGAAATTTTGATCAAAAAGATGGTAATCAAAAAGAATATGTTTTTTACTTTTATATCCATCTACCCCTCTAAGATCTCAGAGCCCTTTGAACATTGGAGGAATGAAGTCTATAAAGTATATTGAGTAGTTAACATTATTTTCACTTAACATATTGAGAAATTAAGTTGTACAAATTTGTAACCATTTTTAAAATGTCCACTGGGTTTTTTTGGGCAAAATCTTTGTCCCCAGCTCTGGATTCGGGACAGTTTGCAACATTTAATTGTGTTTAGCGCTTGAATTTTGAGTTCCATGTAGTCATCTGGAAGACTTAGCATTTTGTGTGGTGCCTTTGTCACTGTGTGTACCTCGTTCTCTGGTCACTCCACTTTGTGTTTCTCCATGGCCTCTACTGTAGCTCAAAGAAGCCATCCACTCAGCACCTTGCTGCCAGGGCCCTTTGGCATGGGCACTGCATTTTGCTGTTGTTTGTTATTATTCCTCTTGGCGGGGTGGGTGTCTGATCTTTCTGCTATCCTTAATTCTTTTCTTTATCCAGTTTAAATTTAGGAGTTTACTTTTTGCTTTTTACTTCTTCTCCTTGCACAAAGGTAGATGTCCTAGATGTTTTTCTCCTACAGAAGTGAGACATTGTTCATATAACGTTATGCTGAAAGAGACGATTCAGGAGGATTTCCCAGCAGTAGTGCTGGAAGGAGATGCTTATTAGCAGCATATTGGTTCAAGATATAAACCAGAAAGTGGTCAAGGGCTTGTCAAAAGTGATCTCCCTTAAGATGATTAAGATGAAAACTCTGACCAAGAGTTTGTCATGGTGCCACATGTATTTTGACATGGCCCATTGTATAAGGGCCATGATGGTACAGGAAACCTGGGACACTGTCTTCTCATTCCCATCCAAGCTCAAGAACAGTGATCTACGTGAAGTCCATCCAGTGGAATCAGGAAACATGTTCCTTCCTCTGTCACCATCATCCTCAGTTTCCATGCTATGGTTCTTGACTATCCGTAAGCCTAACATTGGTGACTGCTTTGCTTTGTACAGTTGCTTCAACCCTAAGAGAAGGGAGAAGGGGACATGAATGCAACAGACTGTGAATGCAAGCATTTTCCAGAGCTGTCCCAGCCATTCTCACAGCCATAGACCATCTACAGACAGTAGAGTGTACTGGGTTTGTTAAACAGGAATTTCCCTTGTTTTGCATCAGCTGGAGAGGACTTCTGCACAGAAGCCATCTACATCACATCAGTCATTCTGATTAAGAGCTTGCTACAATAATTGTGTTGGTTGTGTACATTGTGATTGCAGTTCTGGGAGGAAAAATTGTTCCAAATGACATCCACTTTCATTTCCTGTCACTGACCTGGTGTCATAGTGTTACTGTCAAAGTACTATTGCAGTTACATTTATTTTCCTCACATGGGAAAAATCAGTGTCTTTCATATGCCCCCATTCTTCCTTTTCCAGAACTTTCTGGGCTATAGTATCCCTTCTGCACTAGGCTTGGAAAATGTCTAACTGTTGTCAGGCAACACTGGTATTCCCAAGGGTCCAAGCTGTCATCAGCAGAACCATTCCAAGGGCATGCTAAAAAAAGAAGGAAAGGCTGGAAGAAATAGGTACTTTCTGGTAAAACAAAGCAAGACAGAAACCTCTTAATTCTCCACTTAAATAAGTCCCAGGATGCACAGACAATTGGAAGTTAGCAGGAGACCAGAGTGTGTTGGAGATAACTTCCACTAAAGGCCATTAAAGCTTGATCTTCCAGTCCCTACCTGAACACAAAATCCATGGTGTGTCACCAGGCCCACTGGGAATGGGGCACAGAGACAAATGCCAACAGCAATGAGACTTACATGAAGTTTATAGAATCATAGAATAATTAAGGTTAGAAGGGACCTCATGAGGTCTCAGAATCATCTGTGGAATCAAACTGTTGTTCAGGGCTTTATCCAATTGCATCCTGAAATATTCAGAGGGTGAAGGATCTAGAACTTCTCTAGATAATCTGTTTTAATGCACAATTGTCCTCATGGTCATACATTTTTCTCAATATCCAGTCTGGTACAACCGCTCTTATTTCAAGATATGCCTGTTATGTTTTTGCTCTTCTGCCATGGATCACTTAGAACCTTCTCTTCTCCAGGTTATAGAAGCCCAGCCTCTCCAGACAGGGCATCTGCAGCAGCCCCTTGATCATCCTGAACCTCCATTGAACTTACTCGAGTTGATTAACATCTCTGTTGCATTGGAGGGTCCAAATTGGATGTGGTATTTCAGATGTGGTCTAATTAATGTCAAGTGAGATAATCACTTAGCTCATTCTACTTGTGCTGCTCCTGTTAATACATCCCAGGAGACTGTCAGCCTTTGCTACTGGGGCACACTGCTGGCTTATGTCCAGCTTGCTGTCTGCCAAGACCTCCAAGTCTTGTTCAGCAAAGCTGCTCTCTAGCCAAATAGTGCCCAACCTGTAGAGCTGCAGGGGGTTCTCCTGTTGCAGGTGCAGTACTTTGCGGGTGTCCTTGTGGATCTTCAGAAGGTTCTTGCTGGTCCATTCCTCTAAGCTGCCTAGGTCCCTCTGAATGACTGTACACCCTTGATTTTACTGTCGGTTTCTCCCTCCTGCCCTGTCAATTTGATGTCACCTGCAGATTCTGTGACAGTGCCTCCTTCAGGTGACTGGTATAGTTAATGAACAGGGTAGGCCCGATGATAGACCCCTGCAGTACTTCATTTGTTCCTTGCCTCCAGATATAGTACTACACATTAACCATTAAACCAAATCATCGAACCAGCTTTTTCATCTAATTGTCCCGCTATACAGATTATAATGTTCCTACTTGGTTACAAAATTATTGTGAGACAGTGTGTCAAAACCCTTGCTAAACTCAAAGTGAGGGGGCACTGATTCTCTTTCCTCACCAACATTATAGTAGTTTTATCACAGAAGGCAAGCAGATTGGTTAGACATGATTTTCCCTTGGCAAAAATCGTGCTGACTGTTCCCAATCACCATCTTCTCCTTTATGTGTTCAGAAATGTGCTCCAAGAGTCCTTGCTCCATGATTTCTCAAGTGACTGTAGTGAGGCTTACTATGCCCTTTTTGAAAGTGGGTGTAACATTTGCCTTTCTCCGCTCATTGGCTATTTTCCCCAACCTTTCAGAAATTACAGTATGCTACTACAATATTGACCAGTTCTCTTTGCACTGTTGGGTGCAGCCTATCTGATCCCATGACCAGCTGGAATTGTGGAGCTCCTCCTGGGGAAGGACGATGAGATGGTTGAGAGTGTATAGGTTAAGATTAAAGGGAAGACAGGGGAAGGTGATGTGTACAGTAGAGGTCTGCTAGAGGCCACCTGACCAGCAGAACCAAGCAGATGAGGCCCTCCATAGGCAGATAGAAGTGGCTTCGAGTTCACAAGCCCTGGTCCTCACGGGGGATTTCAGCCACCCTGACATCTGCTGGAAGGACAACACACAAGGCACCAACAATCCAGGATGTTCCTGGAATGCATAGATGACAACTTACTCCTTCAAATGGTAGAGGAACCAACAAGAAAAGGTGCTACGCTGGACCTTGTTCTCACCAATAGGGAAGGGCTGGTGACCAATGTGAGGACAACCTTAGGTGCAGTGACCACAAAGCAGTAGAATTTAAGATCCTCAAGGCATCTAGGAGGATATATTACAAGCTTACAACGCTGGACTTCAGGTGTGCAGACTTTGATCGCTTCAGGGATCTGCTGGCCAAAGCACCATGGGACAAAGCCCTAGAGGGAATAGGGGCTGGGGACAGCTGGTCAGTATTCAAAGATCACCTTTTCCATGTCCAGGAACAAAGTATACTAACAAAGAGGAAGGCAGGAAAGAATGCTAGGAGACCTGCCTAGATGAGCAAGGAGCTCCTGGACACACTGTCACACAAAAAGAAACTTTACAAGGAGTGGAAGAAAAGGCAGCTAGAATGGGGGGGCACATAAGGAAGCTGTCAGAGCAGCAAGAAACCTGGTTAGAAAAGTTAAAGCTCGGTTAGAATTTAATCTTGCCAGGGAGATCAAGGGGAATAGTAAAAATTTCTATAGGTATATTAATGGCAAAGGAAGACTAGGGAAGGTGTAGTCCCCCTCAGAAAGGAAACAGGAGAACTGGTCACAAGTGATATGAAGAAGGCTGATATTCTCAATGACTTCTTTACCTCAGCCTTCACTAACAAGGGCTCCAGCCACACTCCCGAAGTCACAGAAGATAATGGCAGGGACTGGAAGAAAGGACTGCTCATTTTAAGTGGAGATCAGGTTTGTGACCATCTGAAGAACCTGAAAGTGTACAAGTCCATGGGACCTGACAGGATATACCCACGGGTACTGAGGGAACTGGCAGATGAGGCTGCTAAACCACTCTCTATTATATTCCAAAAGTCATGGCAGTCCAGTGAAGTCCCCACTGACTAGAAAAGGGAAAACATAGCCCCCATTTTCAAAAAGGGAAAGAAGGATGATCCAGAGAACTATAGGCCAGTCAGTCTCACCTCCATGCCCGGTAAGATCATGGAGTAGATCCTCCTGGAGGCACGACTGAGGCAGAATAATGAAGACGTGATTGGATACAATCAGCACAGCTTCACCAAGGGCAAATCGTGCCTGACAAACCTGGTGGCCTTCTATGAAAGGGTCACAACATCAATGGACAAGGGAAGAGCAACTGATTTCATTTACCTGGACCTGAGCAAAGCTTTCAACACTGTCCTGCACAACATCCTGGTCTCCAAGCCGGTAAAACATGGATTGGATGAATGGACCACTCGGTGGATAAAGTATTGGCTTGACGGCTGCACCCAAAGAGTGGCTGTCAATGGGTCCATTTCCAAGTGGAGGCCAGTGCCAAGTGGAGTCCCTCAAGGGTCAGTACAGGGACTGATCTTGGTTAACATCTTTGTCAGCAACATGGACAGTGGAATTGAGTGCGCCCTCAGCACGTTTGCTGATGACACCAAGCTGTGTGGTGCGGCTGACATGCTGGAGGGAAGGGATGCCATCCAGAGGGACCTTGACAGGCTGGAGAGATGGGCCCATGCCAACCTCATGAAGTTCAACAAGACCAAGTGCAAGGTCCTGGATCTGGGTCGGGGCAATCCCAAGCACCGATATAGGCTGGGCAGTGACTAGCTTGAGAACAGCTCTGAGGAGAAGGACTTTGGGGTGCTGGTGGGCGAGAAGCTCACCATGAGCCGTCAGTGCATGCTTGCAGGCCAGAAAGCCGACCATGTCCTGGGCTGCATCAAGAGAAGCATGGCCAGCAGGTCGAGGGAGATGATTCTTCCCTTCTACTCCACTCTTGTGAGACCTCACATCCAGTTCTGGAGCCCCTATTACAAGAAAGATCTGGACGTGCTGGCATGTGTCCAGAAAAGGTCCACGAGGATGATCAGAGGGCTGGAGCACCTCTCCTAGGAAGACAGGATGAGAGAGTTGGGGTTATTCAGTTTGGAGAAGAGGAAGCTGTGAGGAGACCTTCTTGTGACCTTCCAGTATCTGAAAGGGGCCTACAAGAAAGCTGGGGAGGCACTTTTTAGGATGTCGGGTGGTGATAGGACTAGGGGCAATGGATTCAAACCAGAGGAGGGAAGATTTAGATTGGACATTAGGAAGAAGTTCTTCACCATGAGGGTGATGAGATACTGGAACAGGTTGCCCAGAGAGTTAGTGGAAACCCCATCCCTGGCAGTTTTTAAAGCCAGGTTGGATGGGGCTCTGGGCAACCTGACCTAGTGGGAGGTGTCTCTGCCCATGGCAAGCGGATTGGAACTCGATGATCTTCAAGGTCCCTTCCAACCCTGACAATTCTAAGATTCTATGATTCTATGACTCGAATGGATTGAATTCTAGGAAATCAACCCTAGCTTGGCTTCTGGTAGTTCTCCTCCTTGAATCATGCTGTGAGGGTGATGGAGCCTGAAATAGGCTGCCCAGAGAGGTTGTGGAGTCTCCTTTTCTGGAGACTTTCAAAACCTGCCTGGATGTGTTCTTGTATGGCCTGCCCTGGGTGATCCTGCTTTGGCAGGGAGGTTGGACTTGATGATCTCCTGAGGTCCCTTCCAACCCCTAACATTCTTTGATTCTATGATTCTATGATTCTTTTCAGCCCAGGTGCCCAAGGGACCTTCTAAGTCAGGGCTGAGACAAAGGTGGCACTATGTACCTCATTTTTGTCTCTGTCTGCTGTTACTAAATAAACTAACCCATTCAGCAATGATCCCGTATTTTCTTTATTCGGCCTTCTACTACTAATGTAGTGGTAGAAACTCTTCAGGTTGCCCTTCACATCTTTAGTAAGTTTCAACTCTACTTGAACTTGGCTTTCCTAACCCCATTGCTATGTGTCTGCACAATCTTCCTTAATTCCTCATTCGTTGCTTATCCCTGCTCCCAACTCCTGTATGCTGTTTGATTGTGCTGGGACTCTCATGAGTTCTCTATTTGCACTACCCAGTCTCCTGATAAGTCTACTTGACATCCTGCATATTGCACTTGTGCTTGGAGGATGCTGTGCTTAAGATCTTGGCAGCTTTCCTGCGCTACTTTACACTTCAGAGCTGTTTCCCATTGGATTCTATCTGTCGGTTGCCAGCAAAAGCCAGTTTGCTCCCTTAAAGTCCAGGATCTGTACTGTCCTACTTACCTTCCTTACTTCCCTCATGATCTCAAATCCCATTTCATAGTCACTGCAGCCAAGGCTGTCACTGATAATCAACCCAGAACTAATTCTTCCTTTGTGAATATCAGATCCAGCTGCATGTCACTCTTGCATGGCCTATTCAGTTCCTGTGTAAAGAATTTATCCCTGACATCATATCCCTGGTGGACATACATTTGAGATGGGTGTCCTTGTGCCCTGTCTAATTATTCCTGACAACTCTTCTTATTCCCACTCATTTGCATCATTTGCTTTCCACTACCAACCTCTGTTTCCTCACCTAATTGTGAGTCATAAACTCACTTTCCAAATCTTTCTGGTTGAAAGCCCTTCTTACCAGAATGGTCAGCTTTTTAATAAAGATGTTCTTGCCCCACTTCATCAGGTATATCTTGTCACTCTCCAGCAGTCTTCAATCTACTAATAACATCCTGTTCCTGTAAAAGCCAAATCCATGCTTGATTGCCAGTAAGGCTCAGTTAAAGTGTTTTGAAATACACTGAACCAGACTGCTTCTCGGTCTGGATGGGTCACAGCATATCATACATCAGGTGAATAGTAAGCGTGGGAAGGGCTCTGTCTCTGTGCTAAAAGGCATCACCCACTTTCCTAGAGGACTACCTGAACCAACAAGAGGTGCTCTCACTAATTAGAGCTGGTTATGAAGTCCCAGCAGTGAAGACATTTACCATATACTGTGTATAAACTGACTCTTCCCTCCCCTTGCCTGTGCTTGCTCATCTCCTCTCTCTATCATCTGAAGCATAGGCTGCTGCTGAGCTAAACATGTTGGAAGAGCCTTGCCACTAAGTGGCCTAATCCTCTTACAATACAGGCAACAAATAAACAAGTCTCTCTGAGGCTTCACACTCCACTTCTGAAAATGTAGACGTTACTGTTGAGGGCACTGTAGGGAACAGACGTGAGTGGTGCATTGTATTGTGTGTTTTCAGAAATCTGCAGGGATCGATACACATGTTCTCTCCACAAGGTTCTCAGGTAGAGAGAGTGGCTGCTGCCATACTGCCATGACCAGTCCTCCTACCTGGTTTGCAGTGGGAGCACCACTTCCACTAAGAGTGTGCCTGTTGGCTGTATAGATTCTGTTAGCAGAGCAGCCACTCCTAATGGAGTAGCACCAGCAGTTCAAAGTAGGGAAACGGAATTGATAAATCCTTTCAGACCATTCAAGAGCATGCTTTGTGGGCCTTCAGCCTCAGAGTTTCCTTTTCCTGTGTAGTCACCATGAGAGCCAATGAGTTTTCTGAGGAAATAACACTTTCCTCAGACTTCTGCTCCAGAGGTCCCAGTGTCACGTTTTGTCCTGGAGAAGTCTTTTATTCCATAGGGACCCCATTGCAACTTCTAGATCCTGTGCCACTAAAGAAATTGGTAAGACCCATGTGCAGCAGATGGAAGAGGTTTGTGGTGGGCATTAGAGGTGTCCATGCCATGTGAATGCAATGATGGAAGGGCTCTTGAGCCACTGTCTGGTGGAAACATGTCTGGATAGCATTCCAGACCAAAATAAAAATCCCCAATCTCCCACTAACTGCCAGTGAGACATAACAATTAGACAGCATCAGTTTGGGCCCAGTAGTTCGCTCCAGAAAGTGTAGTAAACACATACAGCAGACATTCCCAGAGAGGAACGTATGTGTAACTAATGTTTTTCCATAACACTGAGAGACCTGACATTGCCTGAAACCTGCTTTGAACTATAGATAGCTCTGCAATGAGGAAATAAGGCATCAAGCAAAATCTGAGCCAGATCTTTTGCAGCACAGGTCTTGTAACAGGAGTACAGTCAATCTGTACGCAGTACATGTACTCCTCAGGTACTAAACAGAGAAGTGCCTACATAAGGTTGGACACTCAAACTCTTAAAGAAAATTATGCTTTGTTGAGGATGATGGAGATAAGGGCTCCACCTGCACTAGTGTTAACTGTTATTTTGTAACAGGACATTGCTCATATGCAGCCTTGAAAATATTTTGCTTCCTCTGTGAATGCAGAGGTTCAAATCCCTTGAAGCCATACTGTGACAGCTTCGTCAGCTTGCAGTCCAAAGCTCACAGCTTAACTCAACTCACTCCGGAAAAATGCGATCTCAGACTAATTAAATGGACAGCTGCAGCCTTTCACAAGTTGCAGTAACATATTGCCCTTAGCTATTTCCAAGGCTTTCGGGAGGAATATAATAACTCACGTGGACTTCAGCATAGCCCATATGCATACACTGAAATTAAACAACTTTTCAGTTTCCAGGTTCTTACATATATAATCACGTGCAATGAAAATGTGATTAGGGACTTCAAAGCCAGAAGAAAGTTTAAAGAAAAAAAAGAAAAGAGAGGGAGTGCAGGAAGAGTGAGGAAGACAGCATGTATTTAAAATTATCTTATGTCATTTTACCTATCAACATTTTCAGGGGAATTCTGAATCAGATTAGTCTTTGTACAACACCCTCCATAACAGCTGGATTTAATCCAAGTATTTATTATGTGCTGAAGGACCGGCCAGCTGAGAATGCGTTGTCAGAGATCACCTTCACCTGTCTTCAAGGACACTGTTCTCTTGGCCTTGGGAGAATATATGCAGCAAAAGTCAGTTGTTGAATGGCTGAATGCTGCTTTCATCTGGTTGTCTGGGAAGAACAGTTAAAGGTTGAGCATCTTTAAAGGAATTTGAGAAAACAGGCATTCATCATTTGACAGACTGTATCTCAATCTACTGTATCTGACAGATGAAAGATACACATGGAGTGATAGTAATTACCCTGGGGTAAACATCAATAATTTGTGAGTGCTTCTGAGAAATCTTTGTGGTGTGATTGTAGAAGTTTGTAACTGTGTTGAGCAGTGAGATCTTGTACAATATATATATATTTAATATATTATTAAATATATTTTAAAAATATTTTTTAAAATATGTATGTGTTTTTGACCTATCTGTTTATGAGATAAATTACACATAGGAATTCAATGGAGGTACTGTTATCATAATAGTAAAAACAGTATGTGGCAGGTTAACTGACCTATGTACATTTTTTTTACCTGATGAGAGAGTAGAACTTGTACTAATGGTGACATTTTCACAGTCTGCAACATGTAATATTACAGTGTAATGTATATATGACTCAGACCCTCTTGCACACTACATAACTTAGGCTTTACGTGAAAAGTTTGCCAATGTTTCACTTTTACATTGACATTTGTTCTTTTAGCCAGGGATGTATCACTCAGACATCCTGTGTGATTAAGGAGATCTTTAACCACCACATTTGCTGACAGCAGAAATTACTGCCTTGGCAATTGTGTAATCGTACAATTTTATTTCCACTTTTGATTTACTTGAAGCAGGATTAGGGATCAGCATTTAAATTAAATGCCTGGCCACTGCAAACAGCATTCCCTGAGAAGCTGCCATGGCTTTCTTAATTTAAAAGTGTATTCTGAAAAGAATCTTCAGATTTCACAGTGCAGTCATTATGGATAGCAATATCTGAGGGTATTTGAGGACTTTATAACAGCTTCCAGAGTTGACATTGTTGTTTATAAATTTAGATAAGTACAACTAAAGCTGTCAGAAATTATTTAGATCAGCAAGATGATTGAATTATAACAATCATTGTACCTTCAGATCTACCAGCATTGATGTGAAAAACAATCAAGTGTGAAAACTCCAAGTCAGCCACCAGAAGCGAGAAGGATGGAGTTCACCCAAATGCACCAGCTCTGCAGGCTCCCCCCACATGCTTAAATCTCTCATAATCCTTTCCCAAAATGGGCACAGCTAGAGCTGGCCCCTACGGCTCTTACATGATATGAGGAGACTGTTTTCCCAGCTCAGAGTATAAGTACACAGAGGAATTGTTTGAGACACTTTATGTAAACCTCGGTGGTCCCAGATCTCTATTTGAAGAGTACAGAGGATGGTAGCTACATGCAGTCGGATTGGGGATAGGGCTTTGACTTCCATTCTGCAATCTCAGCAGATTTCCCGTTAAACACACACATGCACACACGAATGACAATTACAGGACTGAAACTCATCCTAAAGTAGGAAAACTACTCGGTAAAGTAATGTCAAATTTTCTCCTTGGCAATGCTTTCAGAGAGAGGGAAAGAGCCACTTTTCAGACTCCCTTCATTTGGCAGCATAAACAAAAAACTCAGCTCTGATAATCTTTAGCTCTGCTTCTAAGATGGTTGCTACAGTTTCTAACTGAAGTGACCCAACTGCTGATAGGCAGAGTTAACCCTCATGTTCATGCTTTTGGGGCTGTACTGAGATACTGAGCTGTGCATCTTTCAGAGGCAGTTTTATAACAGTATTTTAATAACTTTTTCTCATGCAGCCCGATGTTGCATAGACACTCAATGGCAAAGTGTTTAAAATAAAAACTATTTTAAAAAATCTTATAATGAGGTAACTCCCACATGAGGAATCAAATCTCCCAGAATGGTGGCCTACTGTCCCATGCCAAAAGGAGTCCCCACTGCAATGGTCATACAAGTTCTTGATTGCAAGCTGTCCTGCATGGCCACACATATTCCATCCCTTTTTCTGCACCTGCAGTAATGGGCAGATGTTGCAGGCTGTATGTAGCATCAGTTTGCAGTGGTGACCTGCCTGGGATGAGCCCATGACCTGTTGTCTGCTGAAAATGGTTCCAGCCTGCCCTGAAGTAAATGAAAACCGTTCAGTGAAAAAATACACCCGTGAGTGACCCATCTCAGAGTGGGGACACTGAGGAAGAGAGCAGCAGAGGCCATGATGTGCAGTATGTCAGAAACCATTACACAAAGAGTGTCAGGAATCACAAAGTTCAGCCCAGAAGAAACAGTTACGTGCAGGGCAGCAGAAAGCCATCCCGTGCACCACTTCCACTTCCTACGCCACCTGTCCCATTGCTAGAGGAGTTCTGACAGGCTGGTTTTAACTGCGACAAAAATAAGGGAAGTTGAGGCTGGGAAAGTGGGAGGATGGAGTTTTGTTTGTTTGTCTAGCTGACGTCTAGGCATCTAGCTAGATGCCTTGTGCAACTGCTGAAACAGCAGATCTGCGTGAGAAACTCAGGGACACTCCACCCACAATGTTAATCAACACAGATCCATTTAGGCGTACAAAGGAGATGAGCTACAGCAGGTGCTACCTGGGAGAATATGTAGAACTGTCCAAAATTCATATCTGGAGAGCTCCTGTGTATCAATTACTTAGTTACAGAGGTGGTAAGGAGTTTAGACCTGCTTTCAAGACAGTCTTTTGTCTCAAACCAGCCCTACTATTTCATCTGTGCTGTTGACAACCTGGGATGTTCCTGGACCACCCAGGAAATTAATGGCTCAAGTGCACTGGGTGTGCAGAGAGGCACAGCCCTGATACTCAGCTTTGCCACAGTTATGACTATGGGACACACTTGAGTTTCATACTTAGAACTTAAGTCTGACAGCTTCTGCCACACCAAGACATTTTCCTGGTTCTGGAATTTGGAAATCTCTGTTCTTGAACTAGGGATTGAAAAAATGTATTCAAATTGAACACACTTTCATTTCATTCTTGATCATTAAACATCCTAGAAAGAAAAATAATGTTCTATTTTCCAAAGCAATGGATCAGTGTTGCAGATAAGCTTTTGTTTTTGTTTAATAATGGTGGACTCTAGGTCCACCATTTTCAGGGAATCACTGGCCTCTGTCACATTTATACCAAGACAACCTTTAAATAAGTTGTAATTGTGAGTAAATTATTATGGCAACCATTATATTAACTTTCAGCTGTTGTTCATCTTGATATTTGCCATCGGTGAATTTCCCTATTTGGATGGTGTCATGCACTGGAGCACAACAGGGACATTCATCAAGCAGTTGAGGCTAACAGAGAAAGCAGTGTGGCCTCCCAAAACCTCTTGAGATTACACTCCGCTGATTTCTTTTGCAAAGGTAAATGGGAGTAAATGCATTGTGGCTCTGTTTCTTCTGCTCTCTGGCTTCTGAGAGACACTTTGTCTTTCTGTAGTGCTGTTTTCCCCCATCCCCAATAATTTTCCAGGCCTATCCCTACGTCTCACATGGGACACTGAGCTGCTGATGTCCTCTGAGCTCTACTAGTCCATAGTGTTCAGAATCAGTAATTTTAACACAGACTTTGAGAATCACAGTGGATTCATGAAGATTTTCTTTAGGGAAATGCATTGAGTTTGGCTGAGACGGAGTTAGCATAGCAGCTCTTGTAGTGCTGTGCTTTGTATTGGGAGGTAGAAGGTCATTGATAAGATGCGGGTGTTGTGGCTGCTGCTGAGCAGCGCTTGCACAGCACCAAGGCTGGCTTTCCAACATCTTCCCCCGCAGTGGGATGGGGTGTGTGAGATCTTGGGAGGGGACACAGTCAGGACAGTTGACCAAACTGACCAAAGAGATATTCCACACCGTGTGATGTCAGCTCAAGTATAAAAGGGAGAGAAAAGGGGGAGAAGGGGGGCGGCATCCATTTGAGAAGACTCTTGTCCTCCGAGAACCGTTACGTGTACGGGAGCCCTGCTTCCCAGAAAAGGCCAGACATTGCCTGCTAATGGGAAGTAGAGAGTAAACCTCTGGTTTGCTTTGCTTCATGCAAACTTTGTGCCTTACTTTTTGATTTTCCACTTTACCACTGAACTGCCTTTATTGTACCCCATGGGCTCTTTTAATCTCATTCTCTCCCCCCTTGTCATGCTGAGGGAAGTAGGGGGGAGTGATAGAGTGACTTGGTGGGTACCTGGCACTCAACCAAGGTCAACCCACCACAGGAAATGATTCTGTTGCATCCACTACCTCATGCAGTCTCTGTTTTCCTCAATAAGGAGAAAAAAGCTGCCCAAGGACTCTATAGACCATTTAGCCTATGTTTTACCAAATCAAACAGCTCTCAAATGAGTTCAAGAGGCCTAGATTGGATAATAAAGTAGCAGAGAATGTTTTGACATAGAAAAGAGAAGCAGCCACACCCAGCAACCCCAGCAGTAATGTTGCAGCATCTTCAGAAGTGCCTTGAAGGGTGTCTTCTCAGCCAGTCCAGTCAGTAGCTGCTGTAATACGACATCTAATCTCCTCACGTTGGGGAGGAAAAAAGAGGAAACCATTGCTGAGAAATGGGTTTTGAAATAGTAGAGAGAAGTATTTGATAACAGCCTGAGGTCAGGGCAGTCTGCATCTGGGGCTTTCACTTCAGGTTTAGGTTTCTGGGGATGAAGGACCATAACTCTCTGTGTGAACAGTGAAATGAATAGTGCCCAGCTAAGTGTGGCTTCACTCCCAACTGAACACTGCTAGAATACCAATGAATAAATAATAATCATCTCCAGTTTAATAGCTGTCTGTGGGTATGGAGCGCAGAACTGTTTAGTTTCGACCAGCAATAACCCTGAGCAAATCAGTACCATCTGGTCTCAGCTCAGAGCTTTCCTGTTCAGCGCAAAATAAAATAGATGCTAAAGTTTCAGAAAATAACAGCTTCTCTCATAATTGTCAGACTGGCATTGTATGTCGATCTTTCTTCCCAGCAATGCCCCCAGGGCTGTGCCCACTGTTACTCAGGAGTGACAAGGTCTGGATCTCAGACCTGAAATGTTCTCATCTGGACTTTTGGAGTTCCAGAAAAAGCAGAACAAGAATTTTGTCGTACTATTAAATTATGTTCATCCTTGCTAACCTCTGGTAACGAATGGCTCCATCTGAATTTAATGCTGCCAGCCTCTTTGCATCTGTATAAAATATAGTTATAATATATCTTAAGGACTTGTCATGGGAAAGAGCTACAGCATTTTTATGCAGGATAACTCCCTGAGGAAGCAGGATGAAATGGAACCGCCTCAAAGCTTACTGTAGTAAAAAATATTTGAGACAGTTCAGTAGGAGATGGGACCTGGAAGGGGCCAGGGGCCCACAGCAAACAAAAAGACTTTGGTTCTGTCACAGGGCCATCCCTGCTGAAGGGTGACAAGCTCCTGGAACTGAATCAGGGGCTTGAACAATGAAATGGCGTGGAAGAAACCAATTTCTTATTTTTCAAATATAGCAGTACCCTCTCCCTTTCTCATACATACAAGTAAACAGGAGTCAGTGCCGACCCATGCTGCAGTGGCACAGAAATGCTGGTGGCAGTGTTGTGCTGAGACATGGGCTTGTGGTCAATGGATATGGTCATCATGGAGCTCAGCATGTTCTGCTCTGCCCTGATAGAAGGTGGGATCACAAAAGGGCTGTGGGGAGCAGCTGGGCACCATGCTGGCTTGGTGGTATTTCGTGGCTGCTTGTTAGGCTGCCAGTGAGCAGTACCCTTCGCCTTCTGGAGCCCTGGGAAATCAGACAGTTTTAAGAGCTCATAAAGGTTATTTCCAACTTTTTAAGCCCTTGACTCTCAAATATAGGAGTAAATTAAGAACAGGTTTTATGCATCCCATCAATCTAGGGAACACTTACTACCTCTCCTTTGCAACAATTCATATTTTCTCAACACCCCATAGAGGTTCATGCTCCATCTGCTCAGTTAGGTACTTCAAGAGTAAAATGGGGACCACTCTTTTTAATACATGTCTGTGTATGAGAGCAAGCTCTGGGCTTCTTTCTGGCCTCTCCCAGATATGTAGTCTTCAAACTAAAACTGCTCCTATCATCAGCTAGGAAACAGAGGGGTGTAAACTGCCATCCTCCTTCCCCACGTGTGCTTCTGGACGGCCAGAGCAGGCCCTGGCTTTCTGAACCACACAGCCAGGGAGCTACTGGCTGTGAGCAGCCTTTGCAACCTCACTGTAGTATTCTCCACTAAACCAAACTGAAGTGGTGAAGCTGTCTCATTTTACAGAAAGGAAGGGAGAGGGGATTTGAGGAGTAAAAGAGTGTTCCCTGCTTTGCAGCCCTGTTCAAATGCAGCGGGCTGTGCTCAGAGAGAGAAAGACAAGCTTGTTGCAAAATAAATATCATGCAAAGAGGGATTTTCCCATCTGTAGTCCAATATTAGTTGTTTCTATACTGTCTACATGTAGGCAGACAACTTTCATGTGGGAACAAATATTTGCCTCCAGGTGATATGTGAATTAATTTAATCCTGTTTCCTTGTCTGGGTTCCATTTCCTGCACAGGCATTGGGTTTAGCCATATCAAGTTTCTGAATGCCTCCTGTTATTCAAGAACGACCCCAATATTGAGCTTAGCACATCAGCGGGAATCCAGCTGGCTTTTACTTCATGTTCTGAGAGATGCCCTTTCATAGTCCACCCTCTCAGAGACACAATGAACTTTCCATTCGGCATTTTACTGTCTCAGTGACCTAAACCCTAAAGTTAGACTTAATCCTGATATCTGGCAGCCAGGACTTGTTAGGATCTACCAGGGAGTCTGACCTGTGACTGTGTGAGATGGGAAGAGATTCAGAAGCAGAGGTGGCAGAAGAAGGAGCAGCAACAGTAGTTTGACAGATGATGCAAGCAAAGTCATTGCTCAGCATTATGCAGATGCAGAATTCCCTTTCGTGGCACGGAAGGTGCTTGTTCCAAAGTAAGAAAATCCTGAATATGGAACCTGGTGTTACAGCAGTCACTAAGGTTTTGGGAGAGCATTTAGACTACCTTGACTCACTCCTAGAATAAAGTTGCTTGTAATCTGCAAAGAGCGAAGCCATGCTATATCCATGGCATTGACTGAAGAGGCTGTTGAGTGTTTCTTGTTTCCGAGAGTTTGCAGGTGACACTGAAGGCTTTCCTGACACTGAGGCTACATTTGTGCTAGCAAATAAAACCCTATTCTCAGTACTGGAGGTCCCCTGAGATAGTTGAGCTTTTGTCTGTACTGCGAACCTCTCTCATTGCCAAAACAGACGGATGCATCCAAACAGCCCTGCAAGGGACCCAGGCCTGTGCCAGCCCACACCTTGGCTGAATGTGGTGTGAGTTGCCTAGACCTCACCCATGCCTAGGACCTTTCTGACAATTTAGTTACTCATTGTGAGCTAGTGCTCAGGCTTTGGTTCTCGCTCTATTTTACTCTTTGCTGTAGACTAAAGCTCCAGGTGTTGCATGGAGGAGTCAGCTCTGGCTTGAAAGGAGGCAGCATGAGCGGCTGCCCACCCTGTGCTCAGCTGTTCAGGCTGCGCCACTGCATCTGCTGACCCAGTTGGCCTGACAGCCAAGAGAAAACTGTTTTAGGACCATCACTGCTGCCTGTAAACCACAGTAGATGGACTGTTTCCTGGTACAAATGTGTGCACATGGCAAATGATTTATGGTAGGAGAGGTTCTTCAGGGAGGAAGAGGAAGGATGTGCTGGAGCTGAGGGCTTTCATGATAAAGGAGGAATTGTCCTGAACAGAACCTGCTGAATTTTTACAAGCATTTAGGGAATCACGAGAAGACATGTGTGTAGAGGAGGGCAGGATGACAACAGCAATATCCCAGCTCAAGTGACTGCACAGCTGGACTCCTTCAGCTGAGGATGGAGCAGGTACCAAGGGAGGTGGTCAATAGGGAGGGTTGGAGACAAGAGGAGGAGAAAAGGAAAGCCTGTGTGAGGGAGCAGACTTGTGCAAGGTGTCTCTAAATGAGCCTGGTGCATTATGGGATGGTATGGAACAATGTCAGGTTTCAGGAAAGGCAAAAGAGAAGGGGAGATTAAAGGTAATTATAATTCATCCTCTCTTCCCATCAAAGTTACATGATGCTTCCTCCTCTTATCTCTGAGCCAAGTCTGCTTCTCCCCACCCTATCCTGCCCCACTTCTTTCTCCCATTTTTGACTTTTCTTCCCTCTCTTCCTCCTCCTGCTGTTCAGTCTCTGTGCACTCTCTCTGCATGTGTTGAGCATTTACCAAATCCCTCAGGCAAAGGTAGCTTGGGAATACGTTGGCAAGAGTAGGGTCTATGGCCTTCACTAAAATCTCCCCAAGCCTTATTTCACTGTTGGGCTACTCCTGACCAGTGCGTGTGCCAGCACTGGACATGACACCACAATGCCCTGGAAGAGAACACACAAGACTGGAAGGTCACTATGCCTGTGCAGTGGTCCCCAGTCAGGATTTCCTGGGGTGCCTTCAAATTTGTGGAGACAAGTGTTTGGCAACTTGGTCTGAACATGAAAAGCAGCAGATAGGAGTAGTTGTAAGGTCTTGACACCTTGGATGTCCTGTGATGTCATTTATGAGACAAGTGGTGAGAATTTATTGGATAACTGTGTACTTCAGACTTGCAGTGGGTTTAAGCAAAGCAGATTTTTTTTAATCCCACAAACTAAAGAGCAGTGTCAAGACAAATGAGAAGTGTTGAGCATTTTGCAAAGAACTTCCATCAATGCCAGTCACCCTTGCTGGATTTCTTTAACAGGTGCATCCACCCAGTTCCCAGTCTTCCAGCTTCTCAGAGAGACTTTACTGATTTTAGAGGTACATGGGAAGAAACCTGCCAGGAGGTATTATTCTCCCTTTTTTTGCCAGGATGGCTTTCAAAATAAGTGATAAACACATTTTATAGTCTGCAGGAGCTGCGTTTAGCACTCCAGCCAGGCAGAGCCTCAGATAAAGGGAGGAAAGTTTTGGGGCTGAGGGCCTGAGAATTAACATATTTGCTAAAATACATCCGGTTTTGTTTTACTGCAGCAAGACTGCGAATTGACATACTTCCCCTCCTAGCACAGAAATGCCACAAAGGCACGCAAAGGGTTTGTGGCAGAAAGTTTTTCTGCTTGGCCATCTGGGCTCCTATGCCTGAGAGGAGATTTGGCTAACCCTTAACAGGATACCATCTGCCAGATCCATCCATTTCTCCTTTGCTGTCTATATAATACTCCTTTTATGTACCCACAGCAAATGGCAGACCACCTGCATGTTTTATCTTTTAGAAAGAAATTCCCAACTTGGCTGGCTCTGAAGTACAGGATTAGTTGATAAAAGTTTTCTTCTGGACACAGTGTTATTTTTTTAATGTCCGAAGTTGAAGTTGTATGAAGACCCATGCCTGGATTTAATTTATGCTGAGGGCATGGATGGCTCATGCAAAACCACCTGTGATTGTGCATGTTTTTTACAAGCTCAATGTCTGTTTTACTGCAGTGCCAGAAACCCACAGTAAAGATTAGGATGAAATTGTGCTACATTTTGTACAAATATGATGAGAGAAAGTCATTTTATGTTGAAATACAGCTTGAAATCAGAGGACTGCTTGTGCCTGGAAGCGCCAGTGATTATTTCCACTCGGGCCAAATGGTTTTGCCTCCATTGCCTCGCTTTCAATAGTATCTCTCTTTATATTGTAGTGTCAATCTCATGTCAGATTTTCCAGGCTCCAGGGGGAGAAGGAATGTGCTATTTGTCATGCTGAAGGGAACATGAGCTGTGTTTTGGACAAAAAGGCTATTCAAGGGAAGTGACACCACCAATATACTCTGATGCAGAACAAGCAAATTCACATTGATACTTGAGCATAAGAGAGTGAAACACTGCAAATCACCTACATTCCTACATATAGAAGAACCAGTCAATTCCAGGATTCTTGCACAAATTTTTCTTAAATCTGTGAGCAAGCAGGCTTTCTTTTTTTTGAGCATTTCCTCTAGAGCGAGACAGAGTTTTGTTTAGAAAAAATTATCAATGTTTGCTGACACATATCTTACATTCATCACAGCTATTTACTGATTCACTTGCCGTGATTAATAGGATAGTAAATGATGAATGTTTAATGGAGAGCACTCCACAAATGGTCAAAGCAACTACAAAATATTTAACATTTCAGACCAAACAATGTATTTGGGGACATGCCTTACTTTGCCCTTATATTTCTTTTTTTCTCCCATCCCTTGTGGTGTGTGCTATGGGAATCTCTGCCTGGGCCTTGGCCATGGCTTTGACAGCTCTGATTATGATACAGCTTCTCCAGTGATGGACATGGATGCCAATAACAATAAATGTAAATATGGGATTTTTTGAAGGGGAAGGAGGGAGGCTAGTAATAGCTGTGATTATAATTCAGTATTTCTAGTTACTGCTACAAAAACATTTTATCCTATGACTATTTAGATGGTACTAATTGTAGCTATACACGCAGACTATTTGTGTTTATTAAAATGACCTTATTGGAAGAGCTCTGTGCTGGGTTTGGCTGGGGTAGAGTTAATTTTCTTCATAGTAGCTAGTAGGGGGCTATGTTTTGGATTAGTGCTGGAAACAGTGTTGGTAATTCGGGGATGTTTTCCTTATTGTTGAGCAGTGACTTGCACAGAGTCAAGGCCTTTTCTGTTCCTCACCCCACCCAGCCAGCAAGCAAGTAGGCTGAAGGTGCACAAGAAGCTGGGAGGGGACACAGCTGGGACAGCTGACCCCAACTGACCAAATGGATATTACATATCATATGACACCAATCTCAGCATATAAAGCTGAGGAAAGCAGAAGGAAGTGGGGGACATTGGGAGTGAAGGCATTGTCCTCCCAAGTCATGTTACACATGATGGAGCCCAGCTTTTCTGGAGATGGCTGAACACCAGCTTGCTGATGGGAAGTGGTGAATGGATTCCATATTTTGCTTTACTTGTGGGTGCAGCTTTTGCTTTCCCTATTAGACTGTCTTTATCTCAACTCCTGAGTTTTCTCATTTTTACTCTTCTAATTCTCTCCCCCATTCTACCAGAGGAGTGAATGAATGGCTGAGTGGGGCTTAGTTGATGGCTGGGGTTAAACTGTTGCAAGTAGCTTTAGCAAACTTCAGCCATGTGCACAGAAACTTCCAGAGTCAAAATGCAGCTCATGTAGAGGGGATGCTCCACCACTATGAGAAGACTGATTGCTAAGGAAATTTCATGACTCTGGGATTGGTTGCCAGCTGCTCATCCACCTACTCCCATTATTTGGCTTTTCTCCTTTAATTTCTTTTTTCCATCCTACTACTCTGTGTCCCTGCCTGCCCCATGCTTTCCAGAAGGAAGGAGGCCACTCAGCTTCGTGGAGAGTACTCTGTGCCTGCAAGGTAATGGCATGACCAAGGAAAACCTTTTGACTAGTTAGGCTATTGTTCAGTCAAGGAGCTGAACTGCCTCTGCCTTTTGAGGAGATGTTATGATAAAATATAATTCCAATTGACTTGCAGCTTACTTAATAAGCTATATTTTGAATCCTGTGGCTTAGACCAGAGAGCATATTTTTCAGAGACAGTTGACTTAGTGAGTAACAAGAAGATTGGCAAGCTACCAAGGGAAGTTGAACAAAAAAGTGATTTTCATTCTCCGAAGGCTGCAGAGCTGACTGCTGATAAGGTGCCAAGTGCTTCCTAGCTCTCACAGATCTGGACTCCAAATTCACAGGCCTCCTGAGGAATTTAGCATCTCTGTTAAGCCTATTAAATCCCTCTGATATTTTTAACAACAGCTTAGATTTTATCACTAATAAAAGAAAACTCACAGTTCCTCTGGATTTAGTTCATCTTATCTCAAAGCTGAAAGAGAGCTTGGCTAAAAGGATAAAGAACTCTATTTTTTCTTTTTTATCGATGTATTAAGCCGTTCTCCTTGCATCAATCCAAACCAGACAAATGCTCTGACATACTCTTGAGCATATAGGATGGTGTGTTTCAGAGGTTTACTGCTCTGGCACTGTGGAGACTCCTGTCCCTCAGCAAGGTGAGCAGAAGAAGTGCATCGAGTGCCTCAGCCATCCTATCTGTGTATTTTTAGTGTGAGTGGTGCCACTGGCATTGTTGACAACTCAGGTTAATTGAAGAGGGAACAGGTTACTCTTCAACTGCCTGTGCCATGGGCCAGGAGCTGAGGACCAGAGCAGACAACTACAAGAGATACCACAGAAACACAGAGTCATGGCATGGATAAGGTTTGAAGGCACCTCTGGAGATCACCTCGTCCAGCCTCCCACTGCTGTCATACCATGTCTCTGTGATACCAGTCGGATCAGACTTCATAATTCCTTCTGTGTGTTCTACATGCAGTGTGTGTTTGTGTACAGGCACCTCAGACAGGCACCTGGTCCTGCCAATTTCCCAGAAAAGGTATGAGAGCTTCTCCCATAATGCTGTCCTTTCAGTGCTTCCTTATTTCTCTACTTGCACTTGTATTTCCCTATATTCACTGCAAGTTAAAGGCTTCAGACTCTGAGCTGCAGTCTAAGCCTCTTTAAAGACAAACTGAGTTTCCTGAAGCTAGAGATTAAATTCCAGATTCTGTAGCCCCATAGTTACAGAGACTCACTTGGAAGGAGGCTGCGGCATAACCCATAGATCTCATTCCAGTACTATGCCCTGCTGGGAATGGCTCTCCTTGCAGATTGCGTCTGCAGAAGCCCAGAGTTACTTCAGACTATGTGTGGATTCACTGTAATAAACGTTTGTAATGTGATCATATCTGATTGCTGCTATTGGGTTGCCTACCTCATTCCATGCATTGCCTGGAAGAAGTTGTTGGCAAACTGGTAGAGAGGGATTTGGTACCTGAAATGGTCAGTACTAAGTTTTGTGACATGTACAAAGTGAGGGATGGACCTGCTGGAAACCAAGACTGCTTCCATGGCTTGGCAGCTAGGATGTGGAGGACCTGGATTGTTTCATTGCTTTTGTCCTTGGCTTCCTGGTCACAACAGATAAGTATCTCTCGCAAGATCAGTAAAGGATAGTAATAACTTCCTGGCCCTCCACAACTGTTTTGAAAAAATTACTTATTGAAACAATAATGAGGAGCACTGTGGGATGAGAGTCTGAGATTAAAAGAACCTGTTGTTGTTGTTAGAGTGCTGGAAATAAAACCTCAGGCAGCTGAGGAGGGATGACTTTCAACAGCAATACTGAAACCCTGCCTAGGAGTCAGCTTGAGTCAGAAAAAAAAAAAAGAGTGTTTCCTAGCAAGATGTGAAGAAGGATAAAAAAAAGCCATATTGTTTCTGTTGTAAATTAATTGTTGAAAAGAGTTTTAGAAGAACTTTACAGCTGATAAGACAGGGTGTAGAAATTTGAGAGTTGGCAAAAGGGATAGCTCTTCCTTCAGGAGAACTCCTTATCCTCTGGAAAAAAAGCTGATTTTGCATAAGGGCTTCAGGTTTTCTTGGTTTTGTTTTCCCATTTTGAGGACCACATTGAGGGCTATATCCAAAGTTCATTGGCGACAAGGTAAGTGAATAGACACGTAGGAGCACAACGGTGGGCTCCACACACTGCCACTTCCTTAATGGCTTTCTCCTGATTTCTGTCTACCAGAAAAGTGACGGTTCTGTTCAGCTTCTCCTCCTGTGGCTTCCCAAATCGGTGGGTCGTTTCCAGGGATTTGCTGACAGAGATCTCATGAATGGCAGTGTATGCTATGAAACTAGCATTTCATGGGAATGTCTTGGATAAGGCTACAAGATACATAATTGTCACATAAACAAAATGTGATTTTGTAGTGTGTCAGCTGCTTTTGAGTTACTGCTTATGTCCATCCTCAATGGTAAAACAAATTTTCGGAGCCTTGAGTCTTGGTGTCCTTGGGAAGGTGAAGCATTAAGGCATTGGGGCAGTCAGCAGTAGCTCTGGCAGGTAAAAAACAGCCAGTGCAGTTCGTTCCTGACCTCTTCTGAGCTATTTTGCTGGCTATATATGGAAAATCACCTTTATTTCATATCATTTCTGTCTCTCAACAAAGCTTTCAAAGCTTCTCTGTTTCATTGTCTCAATGATGCTGGCTGTGCTTACTGCGTGTTATCAGCACTTCTGCTGTGAGAGGACACAAAGCTGCTTTTGCAGCACCCAGAATACAACCACCAACATTTGGTAATCAAGGGTCTTCATTCAACATCTGCATGTAAGAGTAGTAAAGGTAAAGTGAGCAAATACAAGTTGGTATGTGTTCTGCAGAGCAGCATGTTTCTTTAACACCTGGTCTGAAACAGCTAGGGTCATGAGCATCCTATACAGTCACTACAGCCGCCAGATACATTTTGGATCTCCATAATCTGGCCGAGAAAAAACCCAGTGGAGGACAAGAACATGAATAAGGGAAACTGGATGCATGTATTTTCTGGCAGCATTATTAAAAAAGAAAATCCCTTCCTCTTTACATTCTGTTCACTTCCATTCCCCCTCCATCCTCTTCACAAAAATCTGCCAAAGCATTGCCAGTTTTTCATGAGAAATGTTTCCACCAGGAAATTAAATGTAAACTATTACAGTTTACATGTTACAAGCTCATCTCAGCAAATAGGTTTAGCCATCACAAAAAATGTGCCCTGCACATGTGGCAAAGAGAAAGGTGAGGGAGAAAATTGTCTTAGGAAACCTTTCCCCAAACTGCCGTAAAACCCATTTGAAGAGGATTTTTATGTTGCATTCGGAGCAGAATTTGATGAATGTAAGACACAGAAGCAGCCATAACTCAAGATAAATCTCAGGAATGGATTTTAAAACAACGCTCTGTGATCAGATCAATTCATTCACACGGAAGCAGAATCTTGGGGACTATAAGAGAGTTTTAAACATTTCCTGGTATTTTCTTCCCTGTATTTAGAAAGGGGGAAAAACATAGTCATAAAGGACAACAGAAGTCCATACTAGTTTCTTTTGGGGTTTTGTTTTGCTTTTATTTTTGAAACCTAACCGACTTCCAAATATTTTAAGTAAAATGTTTACATTAATATTTTAGGAGCACCACTTTTTACTACTGTCAATTCCAGTTCTGCTTCAAGAACTACAGAGTCATAAGCATCTCTTACTCTGATGGAGAAGAGCAGGATTTCAATCCTAGCCTGCAGAGCTGAGCAAACAGGCTGGGCAACTTATCGCAGCATCGATTTGGTAACCAACCAAGGCATGTACCTAAAGTTTGGGATGCGCATGAATGGCATATGGTGAGGCTCTCCTAGAATGCTGGCTGCATTCCAGTGTTCCAAATCTGTTATGTTTACATGTGCATTATATACATTTGTTATGTATGAATGCATTCACACACAGAGAGATACATACACACGCTATTGCCTGTTGTGTTTCTTCTGTGTAATATGGCTATTTACTTTTGCTGTTTCTGCACTTATGGGAGAAGAAGCCAATCTGAGAGTAGTGGGTGTTGTTACAGGCTGAATACATGAATTGCTGTTCGTGACAAGGCAATAGTGAACTTTTTTTCGAATTACCATCAGAGCTAGATGCCTTCCTTCAAAGCTGCACTGTAGCAGTTTTACCATCAGTTCCTTGATACAAGTTATTTACCACCCCGTTGTTGGTATTGAACTGATGAGCTTTGAAGACCTATCAGGATGTCTATAAATCCTGTGCACTGAAATTCAGATATTTCATAAGCTCTCTTGGGAAATTTTTTATGATTAACATAAGTCCAGCTCACTTCTGATAAAGCCTTGCCATCCTTTTGGTCTTAAGGACATCACCAAAAGCCTCAGTGCTACATCCAGAAAGGGTACAGTCAGTGCTAATTGTAGTTTGAGCTGTTGGATATAATGAACCTACAAAGTCCAAGAATGACACTGAAAGAGGAGGGTGGAAATTACAGCATCGTACTACACAGTTTTGCAAATATCCTAGAAATTCAACAGTGAAACCTTTTAGAAAATGTTTCATTATCTTCATAGAATCATAGAATCATAGAATAGTTTGGGTTGGAAGGGACCTCTAAAAGTCATCTAGGCCAAGCCCCCTGCAGTGAGAAGGGACATCCTCAACTAGATCAGGTTGCTCAGAACCCTGAATATCTCCAGGGATGGGGCCTCAACTACCTCCTTGGGCAACCTATTCCAGTGTTTCAGTACCCTCATGGTAAAGAACATATTCCTAACACTCGATCTAAATCTGTCCTTCTCTAGTTTAAAACCATTGCCCCTCATCCTGTTGCTACAGGCCTTTGTCAACAGTCTCTCTCCAGCCTTCCTGGTACCCTTCAGGTACAGGAAGGTCGCTAATAGGTCTCCCCGGAGCCTTCTCTTCTCGAGGTTAAATGACCCCAGCTTCCTCAGCCTTTCTTCCTAGGAGAGGTGCTCCAACTCCCTGATCATTTTCATGGCCCTCCTCTGAACTTGTTCCATCAGGTCCATGTCCTTCTTGTACTGAGGCCTCCAGAGCTGGACACAGCACTCCAGGTGAGGTCTGACCAGAGCAGAGTAGAGGGGCAGAATCACCTCTCTTGATCCGCTGGCCACACTTCTTTTGATGCAGCCCAGGATGCAATTGGCCTTCTGGGCTGCAAGCGCACACTGTCTGCTCATGTCTAGCTTCTCATCCACTAGCACTTCCAAGTACTTTTCTGTGGGACTGCTTTCTATCACCTCATCCTCCAGCCAGTATTGATGATTTGGATTGTTCCGACTCAGGTGCAGGACCCTGCACTTGGTCTTGTTGAACCTCATCAGGTTTACCTGGGCCCACCCCTCCAGCTTGTCCAGGTCCTTCTGGATGACATCCCATCGCTCTGGCATATCGACAGCACCACTCAGCTTAGTGTCATCTGCAAACTTGCTCATGGTGCACTCAATCCTGCTGTCTATATCATTGATAAAAATATTAAACAGTACAGGTCCCAATACGGACCCCTGAGGGACACCACTTGTCACTGCTCTCCATCTGGACTTCGAACCATTGACCACTACCCTCTGGATGTGGCCATCCAGCCAATTCCTTATCCACTGAACAGTCCACCCATCAAATCCATATCTCTCTAACTTGGCGAGTAGGATATTGTGGGGAACCGTGTCAAAGGCCTTGCAGAAGTCCAGATAGATCACATCCATAGGTCATCCCTTGTCCACTGACGTAGTCACTTTGTCATAGAAAGCCACTAGGTTGGTCAGGCAGGATTTGCCCCTAGTAAAGCCATGCTGGCTGTCTTCAATCACCTCCCTGTCCTCTGTGTGCCTTAGCATGTCTTCTAGGAGGATTTGTTCCATGATCCTCCCAGGCACAGAGGTGAGGCTGACAGGTCAGTAGTTCCCAGGGTCCTCTTTTCATACCCTTTTTAAAAATTGGTGTAATGTTTCCTTTTTCCTAGTCACCAGGGACTTCAGCTAACTGCCATGACTTTTCGAATATCATGGAGAGTGGCTTGGCAACTACATCAGCTGATTCCCTCGGGACTCTGGGATGCTTCTCATCAGCTCCCATGGACTTGTATATCTTCAGGTTCCTCAGATGGTCACGAACCTTGTCTTTGCTTATGGTAGGAGGGACTTTGTCTCCCTGGTCTCTGTCTTGTGGACCATCAACATGAGAGCCATGAGGAGAAGGGTTGCCAGTGAAGACTGAGGCAAAAAAGTTGTTGAGAATCTTAGCCTTCTCCTCATCTATTGTTCCTAGCTCATCACTGTTGTTCATGATGTTGATTTGAAAATGGTGTTATCAAGTTTTTTTTCAATTCCTGCCGCTTTCCCAGGTGAAATCAGACCCTAACTTTGCTCATGTGAACAGTGCTCTTACCTACTGCAGTAACAGAAGTTGTACAACAGAAGTATGAAAGTGCGGAAGCAATTGAAGATCCCATTTCAATGAGGGCTCAAGGACCCACTTGCATTAACCTAATTTTTCAATGGAAGCCTTGCAAAACTCCTGTGAAGACTACAATCACACGTTTGCTTAGCTTCATGCACCTAAGTAGCCCCTTAAAACCAAAAGAATTGCCCAGGCTTACAATCGGCATACACGCCCATGATCTACTAGTTTAGGACCATACAAGGGCTGATAATGTGATTATGCACTCACGCTTGATACACTCAGGAACACAGACACATTCTGATCATCAAGTTCAATTTTCCCAGAGTAGCAGTGTGTCATACAATATCTTCTCTGACCTTACCAAGCTCAGTATAGGTCAGTGCCAAAGGGTTTCTGGCTTTTGACACTGATCTTGAAGCAGGTCCTGAGTGTGGCTACTGATCCCTTTGATTCCTTTGAGTAATCCAGAGTTTCTCAGAAGAGAATTGTTTCGAAGTACTTTTAAATCAAACCTCCATTTTTTCTGTTTACGCACACTCAAATGGCTGAGTCCAAAGCCGTATACTATAGGCATGCACACATACCTTATCGTATTTTCAAGTAAATGTCATTCATTTTAAAACGATAACACCTTAAATTATACATATGGAGAATCAAGAGAATAATGCATAAGTAATAATCATTACATAATGATTTGATTCAGTGATATATCATTGGTTAACATACATAGAAAAGTGTTTGGGTTTCCAATTCATATAGTCCAGATGAAATAGCTAAGAGTACTGCTCTTGAAATTTGATCAGTGCCATGTTTTGAGTTTCTGGAGAAGCCTTAAAGGTTAGTTCTATATTTCAACCTTGCAAGCTCTGCATTTGAAAGCTCAATTTCATGAAGCATCACCTGGTGCCAAGAAAAGGCAGTCATTATTTAAATCGCATTCTGACATAAGCTGTGCAGAAGTCTCACTTGGTATCTTCTTTGCACACAAAATCAGTACCTTCAAGAATGGTTTAAATCAGATAAAGTGCTTTTACAGACGGGTGCAAGAAGAGGAGAGGGAGCTAATAAGCCTTGGATTGCAACTCGGCCACCAAAAGGAACAAATGGAAGGAAATCTAACTGGGGAGGACAGAAGGGGATGCTTAAAATCATTTTTCCACCCACAATAACATAATGTGAGAAGTAGAGAGACCACAAAAAAGGGAGATTTACCATCCACTGGAGAAATTTGATAGGCTGAGTGAAAATGTCTTTTGGCTGGAGGAGGGAGGGACAAGAAGGAATGAGGACAACAGTTGTAGAAGTACCATAGGTGGAGGGTTAACTGCCCTGATTAAGCCAGTTATTGGGCATTGGAGCACTGTGTGAAACTATTCTCTGGCCCTGGTGTGCACTGGCAGTCCAACACTATCCTGGCTACAGAGGGAAGGGTGATGGAGTAGCTACTAGGGACAGCTTTGTGTGTTACATGCTCCTTCTCCAGAGCCTGAGCTGGCCTGGGAAGAAAGACTTGAGGACAGCACCAAAATATAAACAAGAAAATCTGGTCTGCACCCTGGGAAATGCTAAGCAGAGAGGCTCATGCTGAATATCTGCTGTAACTGTGGGGTGACTCCCGGCCTGAGATGGAAGTGGAATATCACAGAAATACCACTTTGGTGATACCTTTAACAGAAAGTTTGAGTTCCTGGCGCAAGAACTGAAGACACTGTTGTGAAATGACAGTGGGAGAAAACATGTCTGAGTACCATTTCTGCTGAAATACCAGGGGAAGGGTGTTCTCTCTGAGCCAAGGGCTGAGCTGCTCAGAACTGATGGGAAGCAAAGCATGTCTTCACTTCTAGCTAGCTATGTGCTGGCTGAAAACAATAAAATGTCCTACAGGCAATTCTCATGACTCATTGTATGACGTAGTCCTTGTCCCAAAATGCTGTTCATCATGGATTAAAAGAAAAAAACACATCTACAAAGACTAAAAATATCTCTGCATCCCTTGTGCCTGCCTGACAAAAGGACAGCTCCAGTGGGTGCACCTACACAGCAGGCACAGGTCTTGCAGAGACTACACTTTTCTGTGCTTGTTCATCCTGGAAGCGTAAGAGACAGTTAAAAATAGCTTGTACTACACAAGCCTCTTAAAACCAGTCAAGGATGACTTACAAAACTGTCTCAGGTACCTTTTTACACATGCAGCTGTGTATGCCTTGTTTTTCTTTGTTTGTACAAGTCAAGAAGAGATTTGAAGACATGATTTGTAGTGTGGTGCAAGGTACAAAATAAAGCATTAGATGTCCCTGAAATACTTGCTTTTTAACTCTGCTTCTAAGATGGGATCTGATGTTTACTGCAATGTGGAGTATGAGACAATAAAAATTTTTAAGTCTGTCAAGTAAAGCTTTGCCAACTTTATTGCTATCATACAGTCCATAAAGCAAGCCATGTTACTGAAGTAGTTCACATCTAATAGCTGGTTTGGGTTTTTTTTTAAAAAGTCTTGGAAGAGTAACTCTGGGATTTTGTAGAACTGCACTGCAACAATGACTTTTGCACAGTACTAAAAGTGGAGATGAAATCCAAATCCAGAAATGGCATGAATGTATGTACTTACAAACTTTTAATCGTCTGAGCTGGGAAAGGAGATACTGAGTATACAGTCCTAATGAAAGAATAAAGAAGTAAGAGGCCTGTAGAAGCATCTAGCATTTCTCAGTGATTCAGACTCCTAATGTCTGTGACCTTTGAAAGGAGAGTTTCAAGCAATAGTGATGACATCTGGTCTGTTGTTGTCAATCCTGAAGCTTCTTGCCTGTAACAGCACCGAATAATCAGAGATGCCTTGCACTCTTGGCTGCTTGCTTTTAAATTAGCATTCCAAGTCAAAATAGAGAATTTTGTTAAACACAGTCACAGAGAGTGGAAGATTTTCAGTTTTTACTCCTCATTCTAAAAATTCTTCAAAGCTGTAGTCTTCTAAAAAGAATAATTAAAAGAAAAAAATGGATTTGAAACGCTTACAGAGAGAGTTTTTGCAGAGGAGAAAGCTCCTATGTCTAGACTGGTTGTGCAAATCTAGCCTGAGGTTAATTTTTAGTCTCAGCCCACCCCAGCATCTTATCACACCAGAAATGGATCCATCCAGGCTAAATTACTGTGTATTGAAAGCAAAGGCTAAAGCAGCTCACAGCTGACAGTATTGAACTGGGCAAAATGAGAAGCTTCTATGCCTGAGCTATCGGCTGAGTGTGCTTTATCAGCTCTGGATTCACACCAGGCTGAAGGTGCTAAGAAAAACTGATAGACATACATGCAGCAGTTGTACACTCATATTCACAGACTTTCACTCTCTCCAGCCAAACACATACCCATATATAGTTGTATGAATACATGTACTTATATTATACTTATAATTCCATTATTTACATGTTATATATACTATGTGTAGTCTGTAGTATATGTATTCTGTCTACAGCTCTCCTTATATGCACATGGTTATCTATCTATGTACAGACACACACAGCATTATTTGAAATTCCAGTGGTACTGTAGTTTTTGGGGATTCATGAAAAGGACACAGTAAGGCAGCCAGACTGTGTGTGCTGTGCAAAGCTGTATGCCACCTTCTTGAGAAATGCTTGTTTATAGTCTACCAGGTAAACTGTTACGTAGAAGACTGCAAGTGCCAACAGATACTGCTGGTGGTTTGGCAACCCAAAGTTGAAGAAGGTGACAATCACAAAGCTTTGCCTTAAAGCTGCTCCTAACCCATGATCAGCTTTGAGGATTAGAGCTTTACATCCATCCATGCAACCAGAAGGGAACATGACAGAACCCACATTGACAAGGGATGAAGTGAACGTGTGGGCGTTCTTTGGCTACTGTCAATGGGGGCTGCACTGAAAGCCAGTGTGATGTGCTAGAGCAACGAGCTTAGCATGCGCAGCCAGATTTGTCAGCTAGCAGATTTTTGCCCAGCAGTTGCTTGTTCATGCTCAGAATGGATGTGAAAATACAGTAGCAATGGTGGAAGATGTTGATACCTTCATTGCATGCGAGAGGTGTGATCCCATGGGGATAGGGGGCACGGCTGTGGGCTAATTCTCCCTTCCATCCCCAGGGCAGAGAGCATGGGGCTCCATAAAGCTCCATGTCTGCCCTACTCCGGGTCTTCCTAATGCCCTAGCAGATGAGGAGAGACCTGGGCACGTGCCATCTGCCACCTAGCCTTCGGTGGGCTGCACAGCATGTCTGAGGGCATGTGGAGGAGTGGTAGCATGAGCTGAGGCTGCTAAAATGTCTGGATCCTGCCATCAAGTGGGAGCACCATGTATGTGGCCACAGCATGTGGCGCACAGAGAACAGAGGCACCTGGGCACATGGGCACGGAGGCTGCTGAAGGGAAGCAAGGACACGGTTTGCTGCACAGACAGGACTGATGGAAGAAAATCTTCACCCATTTTGCTGCTTTTCTTTCTGTAGACATACATAAAATACAATAAGCAAAACATATATATATTCATATATATAAAGACACCCACATACTTCACACACTCTTATATATCCTTTCTAAGAATAGTCTGGAAATTCTGTTTGCAGTTTTCTGGAGCTTCCACAATCAAATCATGCAGGAAGGGGGTGGTATGAAGCTGTAGTCGGAAAGCAATTCACCTTTTTGACTACTCTGTGATAAACTGAGTGGTGTTCACTTAAGAGGAAGGTAATACCTATTTGCCAAAGAAGCAGTTGCAGAAGTGTTGTGAGAAGGTGGAGTCAGAGGGGAAAGTAATGGGAGATGCCTCTCTTCATATTGATGAAGACAGAATGTTTCCTACCTCATTTCCTTTACTCTGTTTTAGGAAGTTGCTGGTGCTCACATAGTGCTTCTGTGATCTGTAATAGTGCGTGAAGGCACCTTGAGGTTCTCTTCTTTAGAAGGTTCATGCATTTAACTGGGGAGTTTGCCATGGCAGCTTCCAGGTGGAGAGGGTGGATGCTGTATGCAGTTATCCCTTAGGACAGACTGTCCCAGGGGTTGCTCTGACTCTGCAAATCCTCCAGGCCAGAAGCAGAAATATGCAGTCACAGTCCAGAGTAAAAGCAATCAAATTTTGTATAAGCTGCCAAAAAAAGCATCAGCCTGGGTTGTTCCAGAGAGCAGGCTGGCGTGGGAGCCCATGCAGGCAGCGCTGCTGCAAAAGCCTCAGGAAAAGTCACTCCTGGAAATAAAACACCCACTCATTATTTTCCTGAAGGGGGCATCTCTGAAATAACACTGCTCTTCCAAAAAAATAGCCTTCTCTGGAGCATAGCAAGGAGAACAAGAAGACCAGCTAAACCTCTGGTCTATGTAAGGGCTGTGCAGGGCCATGCCGAGTCCACACAGAACAGATCAGCGTGGAAATGCTGTGGTGGGGCACCATGGTCCTTGCTAAGCAATTCGATCAGGGTGCAAGTGATGGCAAACCACGGTCCCGGAAAGCTCACACCAGAAGTTAAGCTAAGGGATGACAAGCATAGCCCAGCTCTTGCTCACAGTGCCTAGCCACAGTCTTGGTATGGATGTTCCCAGAGCTGGGAAACCTTCATGGAGCAGCCACAGGCACTGCTGAGAGCCCAGATGTGGGTGTGTGGGTTTGGAGGTGAGCTGGGTGGTCGTTACCAGTTGAAGGCCACTCTTTGGCCTATGGTGAGTCCCTGGTTTTGCTTGAATAACGCGTGTTACACTTGCAGTGGGAAATGACTTTTTGTTCACTTTATGCAGTGAAATGTTACTATCTTTTTGATTTCCAGTTTCTAATTACTTGCCTTGTTCACAGCTTTCTCTAATACTGTAGGCACTTACCTCCAGCTAAGCTTTAGCATTGCCTGGACATTTGATGACGTTGTGCAATGCCCAGGAAAGCCCCTGTACTGGGTTTGAGTGAGATGGAGTTAATGTTCCCCATAGCAGCAATTATGGTGCTGTGCTTTGTATTGGGAGGCAGATAAGATGCCTGTGTTATGGCTGCTGCTGAGCAGCACTCACACAGCACCAAGGCTGGCTTTCCAACATCTTCCCCTGCCCTCACTCAGTGAGATGGGGTGGGTGAGATCTTGGGAAGGGACACAGTCAGGACAGCTGACCCAAACTGACCAAAGAGACATTCCACACCGTGTGACGTCAGCTCAAGTATTAAAGGGAGAGAAAGGAGGAGGGGGTTGGGGTCATCTGTTTGTGAAGACGCTTGTCCTCCAAGCAACCGCTATGCGTACCAGAGCCCTGCTTTCTGGGAAAGGCCAGACATCTCCTGCTGATGGGAAGTAGAGAATAAGATCTTGTTTTGCTTTGCTTTGTGCGCACGTGGCTTGCTTTTTGCTTTTTCCTATTAAACTGCCTTTATCATACCCCACAGGCTCTTCCCATCTTATTCTCTCCCCCCTTGTCATGCTGAGGGAAGTAGAGGGGAGTGATGGAGAGACTTGGTGGGTAACTGGTGCTTGGCCAAGGTCAACACATCAGTTTCTTTTGGGACCCGAGGTGTTGTGGGCCCACTGAGCCATAAATAGTTCACCCTTGCGCTGCCAACCTAAATCCACCTGAGCCACCTCGGATCCCAAAAGAACATTAACTCCATCTCACCCCAACCCAATACAGCTCCTTCTGACCTATTTTTTTGACCTGGATGCAGGGGACAGGACAGGGCTTTCAGCTCACCAGGGAACACGCTACTGTTGCACTACTCAGAGCTGTGCAGGTCAAGCCAAGCTCTCCCATATCACAGAGAGGCCAGGAAAGCTTGTCCTTTCCCCTCACTGCCACAGGAAAAATATGACAGAGGACATTTGACCAAGACCTCCTTACCTCAGTAATCCTTCTGTTATTTTGTCTGTATTAACAAGTGGCTTTGCCCAATGTACTGCTC
Source organism: Baryphthengus martii (assembly GCA_013396935.1). Taxonomy (NCBI): domain Eukaryota; kingdom Metazoa; phylum Chordata; class Aves; order Coraciiformes; family Momotidae; genus Baryphthengus; species Baryphthengus martii. The sequence goes on from VWZK01006083.1 coordinate 119,628, forward strand.
AGAATAAAAGCCAATTTCACAGACGCTGACATGTGTGGGAGCAACCCAGGCTGCAAACAGAAGCAGACACCCATGTGCACTCCTTGCAAGCTCCATCGCCTCCATCCTGCACTGTCTCCCTTGCTGCAACCCAGAGGCGATGGCTCAGGAGCAACTTCAGTCCCACTCCTGCATCCGGCATTTTGTGAAAGAAACTGTCTCCTTTGATCTGCTGATCTTTGATCTTCTAATACAACAACAGGTCCCGAATTAATGCTGTTGTCGTCTGTGACTCTGCCTCTCTGACAGTAAGCCTGAGTTCCAGATATTCTTTTGTTCACAGCGCTGCCGAGATGCTCTGATAAGTGGCATTTTTTGTGACTGGTTAAATAGCAACTGTGTGCGGAGAGCAAGCTTGATGGGAAGGTGATAGCAGCCCCTGTTGCAAGGATTTGACTAATTATAGAGTAGCAGCTCCTCTGCTGATGTGAATTGTCACAGTCCTGCTGGAAAGCACAAGCTATAAAAATTCACATCAGCTGAAGACTCTTCACATTAGCCAAGAATTTGCTTCAGCTTTGTCTCTCTAATATAAATATTTATGCGGACGGATCTGGCTCCATCTTGTGATTTGATAGTCTATGAAATACGGCTTCAGACTTCCTCCTTGCCTCTCTGCCTCATTATAGCTCTAACAGAAGGTATTATAAACAAGAGGGCTGATTTCCTGACATTAGGTTTTTTTATTTGAGTCTTTATTCTGTGACAGTCAGATCACATTACTGTTGGCAACAATTAAACCGCATGTGGATTGCCTTTGTTGTCCTTGTGTTGGATGCTCAGAATTATTCTCCAGCACTAAGAGATCCAGAAAAGAAAGAAGGCAATTATAACTATGCATTTCATTTCAATTTGAAAACTTTCTTATGTCTTTCTTATTGTCTTTAGTACTTAAATGAACACATATGGTTTTTTTAGGCCCTAGGTGCTCAAAGCCTGAAGATCATAGTGGATATTTAAAGAAATAATAGGAAGAAATGGACCACTGTTTTTTTCTGAAGGAGTGCTTGTGAGCATGGGTTATGCACTGTGGCCCTGGGGAGACATCAGAGAAGTGGCATTACAGACCAAGTCCGCTGGAGGGGCTACAAGCTGAAACTCCACCTCTGTTCACATCTGTAAGTCTAAAAATGTCTGCTCAGTGCCGTGCTGAGACACACAAATACTGTTTTTTAGGTTTCTTGGAGCCTCTGGCTGCACCTCCAGGCAAGGCTGAAGCTGTGTTGGGCTGTCAGGAGGAGCTGCTCTGTGTGCATGTTCCAGCCAAGGTGCAGATATGGCTCCAACCTGGGCAACCTGGGAACTGACTGATACCTTCATAATGCATCTAGCACCTACTAACAGCATCAAACATCTCATTAAATGCAGAAATGCTGAATGCTAGCTTCTATTACCTAAGGCAAACATGGTAAATTTAATTGCGTCCTGTGCCAGAAGAGGATTTGAAAGCACGTCTTCCAGGAGCCAGGGCAACCTCAGGGGCCTGCTGCCGAATTGGGGATGTGTCTTCATTCTGAATCTGACTGACAGTGTCAGAAGATGTCAGAGAACCAGGCAAAAAAGTGGACATGACTAGTGTGGTAGTCTTTGTGCTCACCTGGGCAAAGGAGCCCTGGTTCCTTCTTATTGCCTGGATGACCCTATGTGACAGCCTGCCAAGTCCTGCAATAAAGTGAAGGAGCAAGCTGGGGGAGCAGGACTTATCCCCCCTTCTTCCTCCTGGGTAGGCACTTAGGTTGAGTCTGGCTGAAGCTTTCTTCATAGCAGTCTATATGATGCTGTAGATTGGATTTGTGGCTAAACCAGTGTTGGTAGCACACCAATGTTTCAGCTATTGCTGAGCAGTCCTTGCACAGTATCAAGGCTTTCTCTTTTTCCCACTCCGCCCGCACAGCATGCAGGCTGACAGTGGGTGGGAGGCTGGGAGGAGACACAGCAGAACAGCTGACCTGAACTAGCCAAAGGGATATTCCATACTGTAAAACATCATGTCAACTATTAAACTGTGGACAGGAAGAAGAAGGGGAGGTATGGGCCTTCTGAGGTGGCTATTGCTCAGAGATCAGAGATTGGCTAGACATCGGTCTGCTTATGGGAGGTGGGGAGTGATTTCCTTTCGGTTAGTTGTGGGTTTTTTTCCTCATTCCTACACCTGTTAAGCTGCCTTTGTCTCAATCCACAGTTTTCTCGCTTTTGTTCTTCCTATTCTCTTCCTCCATGCTGCTCGAGGAAGAAGGAGTGAATGAGCAGCTGTATGGGTGCGTGGCTGGTGGCCAACATCAACCCAGCTTGTTTCTTTAGGAACCTGGTTACTAAGTGACCTCCAAGTAATTTCATGGAGATAAGTGAAGCAGCACCAGGATGGCCAAGGTAAGAAGGATTTTGCTTCAGTGATGCAAACCAGACTGAACTGCTGAACAGATCTGGGCAAATCTCCCTGGGCAGGTGCAACATCTAGGCGCCAAGACAGGGAGTTGCATTGACCTGATGCTCTACCTGTGGAGAGAGGTCAGGGACAGGTCATGGATGAAAGTATCTGTGGTACCTCCTGGCGTAGGTTTAGAAGGGGAGTAGTTTTTGCAGTTGTGGACACAAGTACCTCAACTTCTCTTTGGAAATGTGCCTTATCAGGATACATTCCCAGAGACAGGCTGATAGGCCTGACGTTGATGCAGTCATCTTGTTTACATGCTGACATTGCAGATTTCCACCTGAAAAGCCTATCAGATAACACCATTCAAATCTCATACAGCAAATGAACAAAGAAGTAAACCAAAATCCCAACCCAGAAGACAGATGTTTACTACCAAAGTACCAGTTACTCTCTGAATCACAGCTCCTGAATCACCTTGTCTGATAAGACATTGGAGGGACTGTAACAGTAAGTCACAGTAAGATACTAGTTTGCATATCTTTATATTCTTGACTTGTTCCTCTATTAGTTTTAGAAATCATAGGTGTGGATAGTACATACCAGTCTCAACAGATGATCAAGGAATATCTAAGAAGTTGATATAAATGGAAAGAAAAGGGAACCGAGGCAGAGTGCACACAATATTGGATGGGTTAGGTAGAAAGGTGCAAAGAAAAAATTGATCATGATCAATTAAGTTAAATAGTTATAAGCAATGCCAACATATCGCTAAGAAGTACTTGCTTTCAACCAAAAATTCAAGTTTTTATGTGTTCCCAGATGTCTAATACCATAAAATCTGCCGCACAGTACAATTAGAAATTGCTTCGCTGTCTATTCAGAAAACTCAAACTACTATGCAAGGGGAAGTGGGGCATATGGGCCATCTTTCCCCCCAGCTCACTTCTAAAGGTATGAGGCCTGCTTGGTTCTGTGAAAGGAAAGTCCTTGACCCTGACAAGTCCTCTCTGGAGGTGTCTGCCCCCAGCCCTGGTCGAGTTGCTGAGGAGTGGTGTTTAGGTCTTGTCTTGCTCTTAGCATAGCAGCTCTCTAAGGCTTGTCTGGACTACTGACGATTTTGGGTTTCACCCTGATACCGTGGGCTCTCATGTGCACTGGAAACTGGTCTGAGGGCACCCAACAGGGTTCAGGGTTCTGTGTTTCACTCTCAAAGGGTGAATGTAGGCACCCAAATTCTTAGTAAGAGTTGGCCCTAAGGAGAATGAATTTTACTTGTCATGTATCATTCATATCTTTGCATATAGGTTCACAATTCAAAGAGAATTCGTGGAGTCAGCTGGGGTGGGGAAGGAATGTAATTTTAAGCTGGGATTCATGGAGTAATGAGAAGTATTCTCAAGTGCAGGAAAGGGCACTTTAGGGGAATGGAGAAATTAAAAGAAAGCAAACCAAAGTCTGTAGAAATATGATGTGACATTCAAAGGACCAAGGATGTGCATCTAAATTTCCTGAAAAATGAAAGCTTTGGAAATGACAATGACATGAATTAAATATAAGCCAACACAAAGTATTGAGAGAAAAATAGTGTACAATAGTTCAACTTACTGAAAAAAAAACATGAAGGCTCAATTTTGATTCTCTATTTCAATGTAAATTTAGAAAGAAAAAATATATTTTCCCATGAGAAAAAAACACATTAATGATTCCTTCCTTTCAAAAGCAACTGGGAGAATGTGATGTGACAGATATAAACATGTGTAATATCTAAGAATTGTAATTTAAAATATTTCAAAGCAGTGGCAACTCAGAACTCACAGTAGTAGAAAAATCACATTCCTAAGATGCTGAGAAATAATTTGATTTATATTCAGATGTGAATTAAACTATGAAACCAGAGAAACTACTGAATCAAGAATATCAGTACTTGTCAAAGACAGCAACTTGTGTTTCTTATGTGAACATTATAATTCTGCGTCCATGGGAGGGGGCAAGGAGGATGTTCTGGTGCATAAGGTGCTAGTTTGAAAGCTAGATTTAATTCTTTGTAGTTGTCCTCTGTGCATCCAGACAAGTAATTAAATTCTACAACCCAAAAAGCATTTTCTTACCTGAGTTCCATCAGACTTCCGGTGAGAGACAAGGAGGAGTCAGGCACTACTGATTTGGGCATTGGGCTTCTCATGCCTCAGTTTACTCTTTGTAAACAGGGATAATAGTATTTGCCTTCTCAGAAGTACAACAGCAGGTGCTCAGATATGGTTACAATTGGAATCAAATTTCGTGCATATATGTTGAACATATTATACACTGTATATGCATGTGCATGTACATCCTGGACATGAAAATGTGGGAGATCCCAGCGCAGTGATTGAAGTGCTTGTAACAGTCAAAAGGCTTTGATAAATCCAACAAATTTATTTAATTGCTTTGCCCATCCTCTAAGGAAAATCTGTATTTTAATAGCTGAGTGACATTAGCATCTTCCAAGCTAAGGAAGAGTGTTGCACCACAGGCAGGGTCCTACTTTTGCTCCTTGGTGGTTCCGAACTTGGCTAACTGATGGGAAAGCTAGCTTCACAGAATCACAGAATCACAGAATGTTAGGGATTGGAAGGGACCTCAAAGGATCATCAAGTCCAATCCCCCTGCCAGAGCAGGAATCTAAATGACATCACACAGGAAGGTGTCCAGGCGGGTCTTGAATGTCTCCAGAGAAGGAGAATCCACAACCCCCCTGGGCAGCCTGTTCCAGTGCTCTGTCACCCTTACTGTAAAGAAGTTCCTTCTAGAGTTTAAGCGGAACCTCCTGTGCTCCAGCTTGTACCCATTACCCCTTGTCCTGTCATGGGAACTAAGCTTCATGGGAACTAAGTGTACTCTCTACAGCTGTGATTTAATTTGAGAGCATCATGCTGCTGACATGTGCCCAGAATCTTCAAGAACCAAACCGTCAGCCATTGGTCAGATAGCAACCCTGGTACACGCATCTTAAGACACCAGTGGCCTCAGGCTGGTTCCAGCAGTGATAGTTCTGCAGGACAAGGACTGGAGCCGCCACAACTTTCACAAGATGACTGGTGATAAATGGCTGAGGGTCCTCAGCATAAACCCTTCCAGAAAATAGGATGTCAATGTTTTTTAGTTATTCAGATAAAGTCAAGTAGAACTGGGGCAGATCTCAGGAGCTTAGCTAATCTGCCCAGCTGCCCTTCAGCACTTCCAAACACAGGTACTGAACATTTTCTTAGATAACTTCCAGGGATGAAGATGCTTCTGTAGGAAGCTCGGTGTGTGGTATAGTGTTTAAACTGCTGCAGAAAGCAAGAGATCACAAGAGTGACTAATTCATGCCCAGGGCCAAGAGGAGATCAACCATTTGAGCCCACAGGGATATCCCAGTTGCTGACCTACAGCCACACATGACAGGTCAGAATTTCAGCAGTGCAGAGGCAAGGCTGGAACTAATCCATAATACAAAGTCTGGGAACATGTCACACAAGGGCACCCCAGAGAAGAAAACAGGACTGGGTCCTAGTCGCAGTCCTGCCAGTTAGCATTTGTAACCTTGAGCAGCTCACCTCTGCACTTCGGTTTCTACATCTGCAAATCAAGGCATGTGCCTGCTTCAATAAGGTCATTTGCCATCACACTGCAAAAAGCTGAGTGTCATTTAGTGTCATTAATGCTGTCTAATTCTGTGTTATCTTCAACAAATACGGATGTGACAAGATGAGTTCACAGCCAAAAATCTTTTTTATATGCTGAATGCCCTGTGTAAAGGGAAGGGGTTATACGGCAGCCTCTGCCTAACTCACTTTCACTCTTCAAAGTGTTTAAGCATAGCTTCCTTGTGCAGCTTGACATCATGCTGCAGCATCAACCACCAATCCCTCTGAGGGCAAATAAAGTCCCTGCCTTGTCTTGTTAATAAATGGTAGAACACAGAAACAGCTTCACGTGGTTTAACCTCCTCCTCTTCCTCAGTCACCAATAAAACTACCAGCCCAATTTTACTGGTAAAACATTTCCCACTACCTAGTTCACTGGCAGCCACAAAATGCTTTTCTTCCTGAATTAAAGAGGCAATGTGTTATGCAAAGCAGTTCAGCAATGGAGAAGGAGTTAGAAGCCTGCAAGAAATAGAAATAGAGCCCCACATAGAATACACATGACTTCACAATTTTTTCTTCAGTATCATAAAAGAACTGGCTTGGCCAGTTGAGTTAGCCAAGATTTAAATCCCTGTGATATTAAATGACACTGGCATGATACAACTGGTTTTGCATAATGGCTTTATACAAATCTGGATAACATAGATGGCTTTTCCAAATGTTAGCCCTGGCTATTTTTATCTCATGGCTAAAGTCTAACTCCATTGGAATGCTGTTCCACTGGAACATCAGATGTTTTATGGGCAAACACACATCTGGGAGCCTGGGGACCATTTTACATTTATCGGCCCAGATATTTCTGCAACAGATATGGGACCCCCTTATGACAATTTAAGCCTTCTAACAATAAGCTTCCCATTTGTTGATTACTTATGTTGTACTTGCAGGATTTCACAGGCTGCAGATTGAAAACTGCCAATTTAAATGTCAATTAGCAGAATTCTGTAGAAGGATTTCTTGCATTTGTCATGTTGCGACATTAACCACCATGAGCCACTGCAGGAGGTGGGGAGGTGGGGAGTGAAGGATTAACTTGAGGGTTTATGGGGTGGTTATAGGAGACTCCTTTCCAGGATTTCTTGCTTCAGCGATCTTCTGGGATGCAGGGCTGTGGGATTACAAGACCAGAGAAGTATCCAGCAGGGACAACACTGGGCAGTCCCAGCCCTGTAACAACCCCTTTGCATTGAGTCTTCATCCATCCTGGGATTGCACCTGAGCTCTGTGGCCACAGGTACAATTCCCAGGTCCCCTTTAGATCAGTACCACTTCAGCCATGTCTGGCCACCTCTGCACCTCTCTTGTGACTTTGCCTCCTTGATTGCTCTCTTTGACAGTCTTTTGTCCTGAGCACTTTTTCTCCAACCCAGCATAAGAGGACTCAGCCCCAATCTGCATCTAGTCCCAGTTTAACTCTGGCTCCACAAACAAGCCTGCGGTTAGAGTATAATCTGAGACTGAAAAGGTGGTGTACTGTGCACCACTTCTCCACCCTCACCCCTCAGCTTTTGTACAGTCTTGGCCTGTGCTGTAACTTGAAGGCAAGTACCAGGTTGGATGCCTGGCCCACGACATGCCCTGCACATGAGGATGCTTTCCAAAAAGGAGATAAATCAAATGGAGTTCTTATCCTCAAAATTGAGACTGTTGCCCTGCTATTCAGTTGGATTTATGCTGGGCCTGCCAAGCAGGAGGTGCAACGTGAATGTCCAGTGAGAGCTCATGCACTGTGGCACAAGGGTGCAGCATGGGATCAACTTCAGGAGAGACCTTCCGTGAGGCTCTAAGTTAAAACCACATATTATAGCCAAACAGCTGGACGGAAGGCCATACACTTTTGTCTGCTTTTCTCTCTCTCTCTCTTATCTCTCTTTGTTCCTGCAACTTTTTTTGCATGGCATATTTCCCAGAGTCCTAAATTTCCCAACACAGTAATTTGGGACTGCACAAAGTTATCGTTCTGCAAATGGCAAGTGTATCTCAAAAAATATTTGCCCATGGACTCACATCCTACAAACCATAAGGTGGCTTAGGAGGCACCAGCTTGAAATATTTGGTTGTTGCATGAATTCCAGGAAAATACTCCATGAATTAGATACCTTTGGGATTAGCCTGCTGCTCTAGTTGCCTACTACAAGTCCTTTCACTGAAGCAGGTGATATAAAGCCTGATTTTAGGATCAGAAGGTTTCAACCTAAGCTGTACATGCAGTGTTGCACAAGAGGATGTACAAGGGAAAGAGGCAAACCTCGTTGTCAGACACTGATGTATCTTTTCCTGGTCCTTTGGTTTGGAAAGTTTTACCTCTGGTTTTGAAGTTTTTGCTCATGATCATCTCACAGACTTCATTGATTTTCTGTGATCTTTGGTCCTGTAAATATTATCTGCTGTCAATTTGTTTGATATGCCTGTTGCTGCTCAAAGGTCCGAGTACTATGAACTTTAACCTAAATAACGCAGTGTGTCTTTTGTTCAGTGGGAGTCAGAGAGCATGTTTCAGCTCCTGTGTGATATGAATCACAAATGAAACCAGACAACATGTGGCTGGAGTTAGTTGTATAACAGCAGGGATGCATTACACAAGTGCAAAATCCTCTGCTGAAGTCAAACAGGGGTCTTGTAAGTCAGGGAACACCACTAGAACACCACTTGTCTGACTTTGCTTACTCATTGACTATTCAAAAAGAGCTGTGAAACTGGTGCTTTCCCATTCCTCTTACCACAGGCTGTGTTTCAATCATGTTAGAAAAGCAAGGAGTGGTTTTCAGGGTTTCGTTTTGCTGGACGGTTGTTTTGCTGGGCATTGTGTTTACTGAGAGCAGGGGCCAGCCACAGGAAGCGGCAGCAGTCAGCCATAGTTCCTCAGAAAGCACCACTCCATGCCATTGAATCACATCCAACCTGATATTTCCCTGCTGCCGCAAACTCCCGGAAGGCACTGTCAGGTCAGGTTTGTCTAACCCCTGCTGCTTCTCCTGGTGCATTCCAAGGCAGCACTCTCTGCTATTGCTCGTGTTGGGGTCTGGGACACCCTTTGGGAGACAGCCTGGACACCAATGCAGCCTCTACAATCCCATTGCACACTGGGGCCAGGGCACTGAGCCCTGATATGGGGCACAGGGACAGATCAAGTCGTGCCAGCAGTGCAAGGGACACTTGCAGGTCTGGAGGCAGAAGAGATGAGTGCAGCAGTGGGAGCACAGGAGAAGTGCCCTGCTCCCAAACCACTGCCCTGCTCAGGCTGCAACCACCGCAGCCCAAGGATTTGTCTGACAGTTGCAAGGGAAAGTCATTTTTGCATGGGGGGTTCAAAATAGTATTTGCTTTCATGTCACATCAGCGTGGGTTTCCACATGCTGGAGCGCTTCCTTCCACGCTGGGTCACGTGTTGCAGGGCAGAAGCCCACCCAGCTGTGCCTGCAGGATATGGGGATGCAGTTTCTTGCTGCTGGGGCTGGCATGCTCTGTGCTGGGTTTCCTTTGGGATGAAGTGCCTGGAGGCTTTTGTCCATCTATCCTTTGCCACCTCCCGCTGCTGTTTGATTCTCAGGGCTTCTTTTTAAAGCAGAAACAGTCCAAATGAGTATGTCACAGTTAAGGTGACTCACAACTCAAGAATACTTTTCTCTAGGTTTTAAAAGGAAACTATAATCTGATTTTTGAAGCCTGAGCATCCACACTGTACACTCCAGACATGACTGAGTAACTTTAAATAACCCTCTGTGGAGGCTAAGGCAACTTCATTTAAAGATATTTCTTTCAGACTGAGAAAAATAAAATTATCCTGGCCAAACAGAAGTGAAAGTGCTGAGCAAGAAGGACCAAAGTAATTTTCCCTGCAGTAGAGCCATTGCACAGCACTGTGAGCTGAGGGACTGATGCTTTGCAAGCACCAACCTATGAAACACAGTGACCCAGGGATGATCCTGGCAGCCTCCATTGCCCACCAGCCATCGCTCACCCCACAGCACCACAGGTCAGGGTGCCTGTACACCTCCGTATACCTCCTTACACATTCTCATTTTCTCCCCAACTTGTGCTGAAGGAAGCAATAAAAATCCTCCACCATCCATTGGGTGTTTAGAGAGGTCACTGCCTTAGCCCCACTGTGTCTCCACCATGAGTCTGTTGTTGTTGCGTAAATATTTATCATCGGCAGGAGGGCTCAGCCTGTGCACACCCCGTGCCTGCTTGCAATAGTGCGTTCCCAGTGCTGAAGAGCAGGAGGGCTGCTCTTCTGGTTTGGTAGCATTTTCCACTCCCTTGGCAGGGGCCTGAGCGATGGCAACAGTGAAGTGGAGTGGGGTGGCAAGGGATCAGAATTCTATTTTTCTCCGATAGCCACAGAATCAAAGACATGCTGACATGAATCAGCTGGTGCACAAAGACAAGTACACTCATGATCACTCATTTCAATTAAGCTTAAATCTACATCATTTTAAAAACATCTGAGTGATGTGCATGAGTTTGACAACACTGAATTGAGGTTCAGTTTTCACTTGCTAAGGGGCTTTAACAGCTGCCTTAAATCTCCCTGGCAAGATTTGTTGAAAGACATGCTGTGAGGACAGTGATCTCGCAGCAAGAGGCAATGGATTAGCCCATATGCCCGAGCCATAATTACCACCGCAGGCATCCTGGTGTATGAGTGCAGGATAACTGCACACAACGTCACTGTATGGAGCAGATCTGCAGCACCAAGGTGCTGTCATAGGTCCCCTTGGGAGCCCCGTGCATTTAGCACTACTGATCAGGACAGCTTCTGTCAGAGATGGTGCGGGGAAACCTCGGTGCAGTGATCCTGACTGGAGGAGCTAGTGACCTGTGAAGCAGTTAGCCTGTATTTGCTCTGTGCTGGGATATCCTGTGACCGTGGACAAATTTCACCATTGCGTGGTAATGCGGGAGCCTGTAGGCGGTTCCCACTTGCTACCAGCAATTATGCTGCCAGTGTGGCCTTGCCTTTGTCCAAAAATGTGGCAGGAGGTTGTGGTGCGAACATCCTTTCTGTTTGGCAGCAGAAATGATGAGTGGGGTTGTTATCTAGTAAGAAAATCCTGTAGCAGCTCAAATGATAAATTGAGGTAACCCTCTCTGTGGAGGGATCTGCACAGCATGTGGCGAGTGAGTGCACAGCTTGGGATTCCTGGCATCCGAAGGGATGTGAGATTATCTATGCTACTTTATCTTTATAGTGTTATCTCTAATAAACAGCATTTTAAATGTTACTCTACAGAGTGACTCAGCCTTTCTTGTGGGCACTGCCATGGACCAGCACCTCCTGGTGCAGCACGTCAGGCACTGGGTGCTAGGCTGGCAGGAAGCATGCTGCTCCCACCAACAGGGCATCCAGGAGTCACAGGGGAGCAGTCAGGCTTTTCCATGATATTTTAACCCAGGCTCAGTCCTGGAAAGGTCATTTTTCCAAGCTGGAATAGCACTTCTGGTAATAGCAGTAGTGTCTGGCACATGCTTGCCCACAGTCCACTGCAGAAATTGGTAAGGAGAATGCCTTTTCTGATTTTCAGCACATGTGAATGTTCCAGTTTGAGAAAATGAAAGACATCATGAGGATCAATCAATAAAAAAATCCCAGCATTTGTCAATCCACCTCTTCCATAAAGCTTCTAGTGTCCACATTGCCTGGACCTGGATGCTGGTCAGATTTATTTTTGGATCAATCTATGTGATGCTAAATCATTTTCCATCCAGAGGTGCTTTGTTACTCTACTCCACTGCCTGCATGACATATGGGTCAAAACTCAAAACTGTGATAAAGCTGATAAATAATAGATGGGATCTTTAGCTGTCACTGCTGATCACTCTCTGGAATCCAGGAAAGCACTCACCATTTTCTTCTGATAAAGGTCAGAACAGCAACTGTAACAATTACACTCTTATGGCTGCTACCATTACTGTCTAGTTTAACTCCTAGAATGCAAGAAATAAATTAAACCAAAGCAAACCAAGCCAAACCAAACCAAAACAGACTGAAAACCTTGTGACATCTTTTTTTCAGCAAATCTCATCACAGCACTGAGAAGGTATAAACTCATTCAAAAAGGCTTTTCTGTTCTGTGGCTTAAGGAGGTTTGTTCCTGACACTCTAACTAGGACATATTACTCATCATGCTTTTCATGTTTCTAACAGGTTGTTGTCACATCATCACAGGAGGAAAATAAGGCCCCTAAAGAGTAACATTTATAAATGGAAAAACATTTTGTCTTCTGTCACTTCTTCCATGTACAATTACAGAATAATTACTCAGAAGAGTCTTTTCCTCCTTCACCGTGTGTATTGGTACAGTTGTCAGGACATAGGCTATTTCCATTTACTGTGCCTCTGCATAGTCAGTCAGTTAATTTTGCTAGTATCTGTCCAGCTCTTCCATCTCATGATGACCTGGATGAGGGGATCAAATCTACCATTAGTAAATTTGCAGATGACACAAAGTTGGGGGGGAGTGTTGATCTGCTGGAGGGTAGGGAGATGCTGCAGAGGGACCTGGACAGACTTGATTGATGGGCTGAGGCCAATGGTATGAGGTTCAACAAGGCCAAGTGCAGGGTCCTGCACTTTGGCCACAATAACCCCAGGCAGTGCTACAGACTAGGGGAGGAGTGGCTGGAGAGTGGCCAGGCAGAGAGGGACCTGGGCGTACTGGTTGACAACTGGCTGAATATGAGCCAGCAGTGCGCCCAGGTGACATGAAAGGCCAATGGGATCTTGACTTGTATCAGGAATAGTGTAGCCAGCAGGAGTAGGGACGTAATTCTCCCCCTGTACTGGGCACTGGTGAGGCCTCACCTCGAGTACTGGGTGCAGTTCTGGGCCCCTCAAGGATATTGAGGTGCTGGAACAGGTCCAGAGGAGAGCAACAAGGCTGGTGAAGGGACTGGAGGGAAAATCTTATGAGGAGAGGCTGAGGGAGCTGGGGTTGTTCAGCCTGGAGGAGAGGAGACTCAGAGGAGACCTCATCACTCTCTACAACTACCTGAAAGGAGGTTGTAGTCAGGTGGGGGTTGGGCTCTTCTCCCAGGCAACTAATGACAGGAGGAGAGGGCATGGCCTGAAGCTGCGCCAGGGGAGGTTTAGGTTGGATATCAGGAAGCACTTCCTCATGGAAAGGGTCATTAGGTGCTGGAATGGACTGCCCAGGGAGGTGGTGGAGTCGCCATCTCTGGAGGTGTTTAAGGAAAGATTGGATGTGGCACTTAGCGACATGGTCTAGCTAGGCGTTGTCGTGTTGGGTCATAGGCTGGACCTGATGATCTCAGAGGTCTATTCCAGCCTCAACGATTCTGTGATTCTGTGATAAAGGAAACTAAAAATACAGGGCAGTGCGAGCACTAAATTTTGGCAGAAGAACTCAAGGACAAGCAGAGGATCTGGAACTATTTTGACTTCCCTCCTTTTCCTCTTTAGTGCTTCACTTCCTGGAACATTGCAATTTGAATCTCCTAAATTTTACAGTAAAACATTGCATCGCATGTACTAATAGATAGTATGGGAACTGAGGAAGGGCAAAAGGTTTTCCACAGTCTTCATGCCAGAAGAGTTGTTTTTTTCCCCCATGGTTATTTTAAGACTGAGTTCAGGATAAGGCACCAGTATAGTGAAACGAAACTGTCCCAAGCTTCTGGGAAATCAGGCTGCTGCTGCTGGTCTCCTAGGCTCTGCCGCAGGCTCGCAGCAGCCAGCGTGCCAGATCCTCACCTCCCCAGCTACTCAGCTGCACAACAGAGGCAAGGGGCATCACTTTAGGGGTCAGCTGAACTTCAGAGACGTTAATTCATTAAAGTAAATTAAAAAAAAAAAAGAGATAAAAGTTGTAATGTTATGTTTTATTCAGCAGATATTTATACTTTTTGATAGAATTACTGTAAAGTAGGTCACAGATGAAAGAGAAGGGAGATTTGGTTGTAATGATAATGCTCTTTCAGAATATGTCACACTGCAGGTAAAATGTTTCTAATGAGATTTCAAACATACATGTATCAGTGCAGCTTTTATTTAAATGCTGTGGTTGAAGGAATTTCTTAGAGTGAAACTGTGCAGCAGGTAGAAGGACTGATTCTGTATTAGCCAACAGTTGTACCTGGAAAGAGGTGAAAGATTTCTAACAGGATGGCATGCGTGGGAAAACACTGTTGTATTGAAACCCAGAATCCCCAGGAAACAGGATGATTTCAGTGACATTTCATAGGAAAAAATGTAAACATCTATTTGGGTAAGGCTGGATGTTCTATTTTGGCACTGGCAAAACAGAACATATTTATTTCATAGCTTAATAAAAATATTTCAACATTCAAAATGTATCAGCATTCAACATGCAAAATTTGAATGCCTCCAAAGCTTTTTTAATCGTGAGCTCATTCTTTAGATTATAGAGCTTTCTGTGAAAAAGATCTGCAAATCCTTGCTCCACGTTTTGCGAGTAAGCTACCTCTGGTTTGTACCATGTAGCTCGACACAGTGCCTGGAAAACCAAAGATGACTGTTTGGTTAGGAACATGGGCTAAAATCTTCAAGCTGAAAAGTAAACACATGGTCACAAGCTTCTTCGCTGAAATACCACCCAAACCTAGCACTTCCTGAGGAATCTTATTCTTTTCCCAGGGTCCTAAGAAACAGTTCTACTGCAATATCAAAGTGTAAACCCTGGATCAGGCTCTACTTTGCAAAGCTTTACCAGATTAGCTGTTTTGGCTAAGAGTGCAGGGCAAGACAATTCTCTCAGCCAATAGTGTTGAAAATTGTAATAAAAAAATATTGGTTTTGTAGTTGTAGAAAAAAAATATCCTTGCTGACAGAGTTCTGCAGGCATGTCCTCATTGCTGGCATGGCCTGAGGCCAAAGACCAGGGCCCCTCCCTAACTGTTCCTTACATGACTGAGGTTGGATCAGGCCAGCAGCTTCTGGTAAACAAATAAACTCTTTCCAGAAGTGGTGCCTAAATGATCGTTTTTCAAGGAGTCTGGGTGGAACAGTGATGAGCTCAGCTAAAATTCTCAGGGCAATTGTTGTTGCCATAGCAGTAGAAAAACCCTCCTCTCACACCTGCTGGGATTTTGGAAGCCTAGCTCATGCAGCCAAGACCCTACAGAACAGATCAGATGTGATATGGCCACAGGCCAGACCAGGGGTCTGGGTCACTCCTTTGTAGCATCCTTCCTTATGATCAACATGGGGTCTCCTCCTCTAGTCCACTTTGTGTTTTTTCATCTTCACCTACTAGCACACAGCCAGTAGCCTGTTTTGTTGTTCAAACTCAGTTGAAGTAACACTGTTGGGAACTGATTAAGATCATCATCAGAGGACAAATATCAAAAACTTAAAAGCACCAATCCAGGCGAACAACCTAAGGCCACAGTGCTACAGAAATGTGGGCACACAATCTTTGCTCCAAGCAAGAGAGACCATCCCCGTTTCTGGGAGAGCAGGTAGCCTGCAGGGAAGACAGCAGCCAGGCTGCAGGAAAGCAAAGGTTGAGCTATCCGAAAACAAACTTTAACTGCCATAAGGTGAAACCACTCTCCTCAAGGAAGGGGACCCCCCCCTTAGTATGCCTTATCCCATTCTTTTGGGTGTGGGTGAGGGTGCAGAGCTCCAGCCTGAAACTAGGCATGAGCAGGGGCTGCCTCTTGGTCTGTTGTTGCCCACCTTTCTGGTGACCTCTAGGCTATTACAGCAATGATAAAGATCTATGTGGTCTTTCTGTTAAACAGGCAATGCCCCAGGAGTTTGGTGGGCTTTTCTGGTTTCTCAAACATCTGTCAGAGAAAAGCTGTCTCCATCTGGGTGTTCCTCATGGTATTTTCTGTTGCAAGATCTGTTCTTGCTACAAGGTCTCTGTGCCTCTGTGGCTATAGCATGCAGCATCAGCATGTCAAAAGTAAATGCATTTAAGAGTAAATACTCTCCTACTTTAGGCAACACAGAGTTTACCTGCTTCTTACTGCATGCTCTGGGACACCAGTTGGTGAGTTAGTTGACCTTTAATTTACACGAACTTGAATGCCAAGGGCATGCTCATTATCTGACAGGGTTGGAGCAGTAGCTGGGTCCTTGGCTGGGGGAGCACTTCTTGGTAGAGCTGGAAATAAGCTGAAGCACTCTACAGAAGGGAATGAGAGGACAGCATGCCAGAATTAAGTAGAGTGCAAGACACAGCGATTATTTGAGACAGGCAATTTGGACTCCTTCAGCACCTTGTCTCTTCACAGTAAATCCAATGCTACATCAATATTTGTACGCATAATTTCTTATTGGTAATTTAAATACCCTGGTATAGGTCTATCAGTGCTCCCACACAACAGAACTACTTATTTCGAGCTAGCAAAAACATATACAGCCCCCACACCCAGTTGTTACAGCCTGAATCCTTAGACAAAAGGAGAAATTCAGACAGAAATTACTAAATGGCTTCTTTGGTTGGGGCTTGATTTTGTTTTATAAAGTGACTGAATTGCCTTCATCTTTTTTTCTCAGTTCTACATATTCTTCTGTACAGCAGAGCCGAAACCCAGCCACACAGGCTCACGTACCATGGGAACAAGAGAGCCACCAAGAGGGATGTTTTGACAGCTAATGCTGAAATTACAACAGCAGCCACTTCAGTTTCCTTTGAAATCTCTAAGTGCTGTTTATGCTGAAAAAGCACATGTAGTCAAACCAGCAAGTCTTTCCTAAAACTTCTAAATTATTGCTTCATTTATAAATCCATTTGAGACTTCAGGTAGCAGAGAACATATGTGTCTTGTTGGTCCTTGATAGCAGTGTAGGACTCAGATGGAGACCGTACATCCAATACTACCCACATGCCGGCTGAGGCAGAAAGATGAAGGCAGCAAGCCATTTCCAGGGCTAAGAATGGCACCCTATAACTCATAATCAAATTTGGAGCTGGGTTATCATTGCAAGCAATAGAGTGTGAACGTGTCCCTGCCCTCAACTTTTATACATCCAGTAGCAGTTGTACAAAGGATGCCCAGTGCAAAAGTAAGGTGCTTAATCCCTATCTTTGCCTTTCAATACAATTCTCTGCCTCTCTCTTTTTAGACACCAGGACTGCTCTAGTAGGTGGAACTTGTATCCTCCCATTTATAGCCGGGCTATTTATGCTTCCTCATTTTTGTAGATCACAGAATCACAGAATTGTTGAGGCTGGAATAGACCTCCAAGATCATCAAGTCCAGCCTATGACCCAACACAACAACACCTAGCTAGACCATGTCACTAAATGCCACATCCAATCTTTCCTTAAACACTTCCAGGGATGGCGACTCCACCAGCTCCCTGGGCAGTCCATTCCAGCGCCTAATGACCCTTTCTGTGAGGAAGTGCTTCCTAATATCCAACCTAAACTTCCCCTGGCACAGCTATACCCTTTATTTTTCATGTATTTCAACACGTTATCCCATCAGTTGATGAACTAAGTTTTCTCTACCAAATGACAGTATTCCTGTCAGCTGAGTACCTGGGAGAAAGTATAGGTCTGACCAAGAGATTGAGAGGGCCAGGATTCAGAGAGCTGTTTCCAAGCTCATGTATGCCAGGTCTGCACTGGGGGAATTTAAATGGCCTCTGTGGCATTACTTGCAAATGCCACTGGAGGAATGAATAAAAAGCACCTTTAGAAGATGCTTTTAGCTATTGAAACAAAGATGTATTTGTGACCTGCCGATAGAAATAAGTAGCCTTGATTAGTCAGCTGAGTTTGCATGGGATCTTTGTCAGAGTTTGTTCAACTTGAGCATCAAAAACAAGAAAGTAAAAAACCAACCCAAAAAATCCACATGAAAATGACCAAATGGTTCAATACAAGACAGAGGCGACAGAGATGGACAACTGCTTCAACACTGTCCCCTGCAATGGCATGTAGAGACTAATGGTGGCAGTTCAATGACCTTATAAAATATATTTGGCCAGAGATAAACTCCTAACTGGTGAATGCTCATGTGAAATAACACTCTGTTTAAATTCAAAGTGAAAACACAGCATAAGGTAACTGGTAACTGCTACAAAGGCTAAGAGATGGCAAGGGGGTGGGTGACCACATCCACTGGTTTGCACCCTGAAGGAGGCAGTGACACACTGGAGGTCCCCGTGGAGAACCATGGGCTGGTTCCTGCCTGTTAACATACTATGTCCCACAAAACCCCAATACGTATGTTCTTTTTTTAAAAGAAAAATCAAACCCACAACACTCACGTTTGTTATACTAAGGAGCTTGTTCTGCCTCCAGGTACTGTTCTTCATTTCTGCTACACTTCATATGCCACCTAGTGGCTTCCGAAGTGCAAAATTCCCTATTAAACATGACTTCCAGATGCACTGCTTCTGCCAGTTGTTCCATGTCTCAACCTTGCTATTGAAGAAGTAAGCCGAGGTGCAGTGCACCACAGTGGTACCGCTGCAAACCTCCACGCAGCAGCCCGTCCCAAGAGCCAGCTCTCGTTGGCCCCAGCAATTTCTTGTTCCTCATTGAACCCTCAGAGACCCTTGCAAGAAATTTCCACCACTTTGGGCTTCTCTTACAGCTCTCTCTTCTTTGCCTATCATGTTCAAAGCCTTCCTAGAGCTCAATCCCCTTTGGCTGCCCACTTTACCCCTCTGCCTCACCATCTTAACCAAGTGCCTGGTGGAGAGGAGGCTGCACATTTTACTTTTAAGCATTCAGTGATGGTAGATACTTGCCACAAAATGCACAAGTTAGTTAAAATACAAATTTTCCAAGAAAAAATTAAACCAGAAAGGTTTAAAGTGATCTTTTCCTTTCCCCTCTTCCTAGCTTCTTACAAGGATTGGGGAAGACTTTATTGTTTAGCTCAGCTACAAGCCATTTTCATTCAGCTAAAAGGTGTAGGCCATTCCTCCAAGAAACCTGACATTTTGGTTAAGAACTGTATTTTTACTTCAAAAGAGTCCCTTTGCAGTATGGTGGCATGACCACTATGTTAATAAATACCTCTGTGCCTTGGTCAGCCCTTAAGTGCTGCAAAGTGAGACAGTGTCTGCAGAAGAGGTCAATAGAAACCTCTCAAGGACTGCCAGCACCACGGTCGCTCAGGATGAGCCCAACTCCAGCCAGGATCAGGATGCTGTGTCACAGGACACAGAGCACACATTTGCAGTTATGTAAGGAAGGACTTTATCATCACTGAATTTGGACGATGAGCACCCAAGTGACTCTGGGAAAAGAAAGGATCCAGATTTGATCCATGTTATCTTCAGCACTTATATTAGACAGAGGCAGCAATAAAAAAGAAGCCACTTTCCCCAAACTTTTGCTTCTTGTCTTTCATTTCAAACTCTTGAAAACAGAATAGTCAATATGAAAGTGCCAGATGTTTCTTTTTTTTTCTGCAACAAACTCTTAGACTTTTCTGAAAAAAAAACCAACAAAAAACAAACAGTGAACAACCAAAACCAAAGCAACTCTTTCAACATTTCTGAAATGGTTTGCCAATTTGTCTTTTAGATCACTTGGAGAAATTACTTTGTGTTTGTGCATAGAGACTGCCAGGCTTCACCACAGACAGCAAATTAAAAACCACACTGACATCCCTGAAAATAATTTCTCCCCTTGCCAATGCTGCCAAGCAGAATACGTATAACAACTGCCCAGTATGAGAGGGGGCAAGTGTTCCTTTTTCTGCTTTTCTCCATTCATGTTTTCTCCTTCTTTTTTTTCCCTACCTTATGATATGCTAAGGGCCTGATCTTGTATTCTGGGCCTTTTAGATGAACCCCAGAATAACAGACACAAGGTGAGGAAACACTGAGGAAAGATCCTTACGGTGCAACCTTCTCTCTTTCCTCTGCTTTTTTGTAAACCACTTCTCTATCTAGCCACATTTCAAGTTACTATTTCCTCACAGTTGATTTAATTACTCAGTCCTGAAAGCGAGAAGGTCTTCAAGGTTGTCCTGGTTTGAGTTAGAACAGAACTAATTCTGTTCAGTGATTTTACTTTTCAGCTCAGTCTCCTCTAAGTAACTCCACTTTCTGAAGTGAACAACATATTTTCACAGTGTCTGCTTCTAGCAGTGATAACGCTCCATGTTTACAGTTACTACCAAGGATAAGTATGCAGAAAGGCTCGTGCTTATTCTTGCTCCTATGGAGACTAAGGTCACTGCTAAATCTTATGTACCACATTGCGGGTGCAGAAAGGAAAATGCCACATTTGCAGGGATGAGTGGACAGGACAGGTGACCCTAAACTGACCAACAAGATATTACATTCTATATATATCATACTCAGTATAAAACTGAAGAGTCACAAGGGTCAAGTTCTCTTCTTCAATGGCTCGTATCCAAGGAAAACCCTGTCTGTTCTGCCTTTAATCCCAATCCTTGAGTTCCTGAATCCAGCTCCAGAATACGGCTCCTGAACCTGGTTCCTCTGCCACTGAGTCCAGTCTGGGACTTCCCCAATGCCTGCCCACAGCATCAGTGGTCGTGGTGACCTAATTGCCACCAGGGAGTTGGGTTCGATACTGGTTTTGTATATATGTGTATGTATTTCATATTACAGTTATTTTCATTAAAGTAGTTTTAGTTTTCTAATCTATAAGTCTCTCTCCCTTATTCCTTTTCTCTTCCCCTTCTGGGAAAGGAGAGGGCTTAATAGAGAGCGTCTATCATTCATCTAGTGGCTGGTCAAGACCTAACCCTGGACAAAGGTGTGCCCCCACTTCTTGAAGCAACACATGCTTCCAGGTATTACCTTCTTAATCCACAGCCCCTGTCTCTGCTTTGAACGGTTTGTACAGTGCCATGTGTCTTTGTGCCAGGATATATAAGCAAATATAAGGATCATTTTATCTTCTCATCATTTAGGACTCCAAAATGATGAACCTTTCTGTCATTTCAGGGGCATCATGCTTTTAAAGTATCAGTCCCCTGGCACACAGGTGACCTCTTGCTTTCTCCTCCATTTTTCAGGATTGTTTTATCCAAATAATATCTATATACATATTTGAACTGGCACCTGAACACATTTTTTTGCTCTGGTTCTTATGTTACACCTGGTTTAAATTCAGATGCTGACCTTAGATGCTATATATGACGAGACCCCAAAAGCTGCAAGAAATGGTCCTGCCCTTCAAGAACTGGTTCCTCATTGTGATGAAGGCAATGCAGGAGAAATTTATGCCACAAATTACTGCTCTGTGGCTTGGAGAATCAGCTTTAACGTGCGAAAAGTCAAGCAGTCATACTTTATCGGTTAATGGCCATCCAGGTTGTCACGTCCCTGCAGAGGAGCCACCCAGCAACCCAGCTGGAGCCCCTGAGCAGGACAAGAATCAGCAGGGTCCAGGAAGCACGAGAGGAGGAAGTAAACCTGATTTGAAGTTCTGGCTGCTGTAGAAAAGCCAAGGAAGCAGAGCTGTGTGCGCGCTCAGCAGCTAGAGGGCAGGCTCATTTTTCCTTTAAAAGTTGGGAAAGTGAGTGACTTCCAGAGTGTTCAACAGAACTGACTAAGCTGTGTCACTCAGGGCTAATTGGAGATGTCGTCTGTGTATTAATTAGGGGTGCAACTTAACCCCTAAAAGCCAAAATCACAGATACACAAAGCTGATGATTGCTTTGAAAGGCTTGGCTGCTGTCAGCAGGATCTATTTCTGACATATTAGAGGGGCAGGAATCATGTCCAAGATGGGAATACTCCACAGATGTGGCCACATCGCATTGCAAACACCCCACATAGAGCACACATTGGCCTTCCAGGCTTCCATGATGGGAAAGACTAATTGAAAGGTTTTACAAATAGGATTCCTCTAAGCACTCTGGAGGAGTAACTTTTTTTTTCCTACCTATTCAGAAAAGGACTTGCACGATAAGGGAACATGTGAAGCGAGCTAAGCAGTCTCTGCAGAGCTTGGTTTCAAGTGAATTACATAGTTCATAATACAACATTTTCTGCTATTTTCTGTGGCCATAAGACTTGGGAGCTCAACCCACAGCAGTGAGCACAGCTGGAGCAGCCATCCAGCCTAGTGCTGCAAAGTGTGAGGCTGTCAGGCTTGGAGCTGCCACAACACTATGCACTTGCTCAAACAGGCCATTTTATGTCTTTAAAGGTAAATTCTCCTTGTCTTTGTGGCTTCTTAAAAGAGCCATTGTGTTACTCTTTGCAGTGGAAATGTCCCTAGTGAAGTATAAGGGGAGACAGTTACAGTGCCTAGGATCACTGTAGTCCCACTGCTCATACAATTAAGGGCCAGACTATGTAACACTTTAAGTGGTGCTTGAAAATTAGCATAATTATGAGGGTTCCACCAACGCAGATAATCGCATTGGCAGAATTGCCAAGCAGAGCCAGTCCTGTGTGGATGGCGGAGGTAATGACATATTGAGCAGGGGAAGAATTTGAAAGCTCCTGGTATACACTAGCTACCTGCCAAAACGGCAGGCAGAAGCTTAAAAATCAAACAGATATTTGGAGCTTTTTCCCCATCTTGCAGCAGTCATTGCACCTCCCAATCAGAACAACCTCATGGACACGCTTGATGGGCAGCAAC
This sequence comes from Baryphthengus martii, assembly GCA_013396935.1. Classification (NCBI taxonomy): domain Eukaryota; kingdom Metazoa; phylum Chordata; class Aves; order Coraciiformes; family Momotidae; genus Baryphthengus; species Baryphthengus martii. Next base: position 142,244 of record VWZK01006083.1, read on the forward strand.
ACGGGGGAAACCCACCAGAGTAGCAAGTCTTGGTCAAGACCTGGGCATTTTGGTGAACCAAGCAGCAGCCAGAAACCAGGAAAGTCCCCAGAGGTACATTCTATTAAAAAACAAACAGCCTTGCATGGGTGACATGCTGCACAGGGCTGAAATGTGATAGCCAGGCTCAGCATAAATACAGACTTTGGTAGATATAGTTGCACTTCCTGAGTATCTGCAAATGCCAAATTCTCATGGCTCTAGCATGGACATCTGATGTGTGAAGTATTACACTTTTCAATAGAGAAAGGCTTGAAAGAAATTCAGACTTGATTAATTAAGAGGACTTTAGAGGTTTAGAGAGTGTCTGTCCTTGGGAACAGAGAGAGCCATGAGATGTGCTCATCTTCTCCCTCTTCGCCAGTCAAAAGACAGAGGTTTTCATGAAAAGCACCAGTAGAAGGCTGGAGGGGAGAGATGTTTAAATACAGCTATGTGTCGGTGCAGGCAGCTGGAAGAGGTCAGTGGTGGTAGAGCTTCCAGGAGACAATCTGGTGGGAGGGCTGCCTGCTGCCCTCCTCTGCCCTGCCTTTCTCTTCAGATTATGCTCGCAGTCACATTTCAAGTGACACAGTTAAAAAAAAAAGCAAAACAAAACTTGATGGCAACAGCTGCGGCGACACCTGATTTCTTGGCAGGCTGCTGCTGCTGGAGAGCTGGTTTTGGCCCTGTCCTGTGGCACAGTCGCTGCCATGTTTGGATGACATTTTATCTTCCTGGTAGCTTTTGCCTCTCAGTTGGTATGGCTCCAACTTGCTTTTACTATTTTTTAATTTTTTTAAGGAGAGTATGAAGCACTTTCTACATATGTAAGGTCATGTCTAATGAAGCACGTTTATTTTTCTGGTTTAACAAAAGTCTAAAACCAAGGCATGAACAGAACAGGAATAGTTCATCCTGAGCCATGCAGACAGGAGAAATGTAAAAGCAGAAGTAGGATTAAAGGGCAAACCTGCCAGCTATCACAGCTGGCAACAAGGCCTGACCTCAGATTTAAGACAGTCGTTATAAATAAAACTGGTCCAAGCCTCCACCTAGAAACACAGGAAAATTATGCTAAACAGGTGCTCAGTGAACAAATTTCCCCCACTCCCACATATGAACCCAATGACAAGCAAACAGTATTTTTCTTAAAGGAAGAAAAAAAAGGAAAACTGTCTAGGGAAGTGAGACAGGTGGGAGCAGCTCCTGCCTCTGCTGCTTGTCGCAAGTGCCTGCCTCTGCTCCCATCTTGTCTCTCCTAGCACCAGCACTTTTGCTTGATGCTTGATGGAAGCAATACCATGTTGGCTCCAGGACCCACACAGAGTTCAGCTGCATGCATTGCTGAGCTGCCTCTTGCTCAAGAGAGGAAACATTACAACAGCTTCTTCCTTTTCACTCATTTACCAAAATCTCTCTTGCGTCAAGCAACCTACTCCTTTGTTTGCAGACTCTCTTACACACAGGAAGCCCTTTCTGGTAGGCTGGCATGGCGATTGCATCAGGGACACCAAGTCAACGTTAGAGACACGGGTCCATGGCTGAGATTTCTGCTATATGTTCTCCACTTAATGATATAATTTCTTTCTACCAGACATACCTTTAACATAGCAGAGCAACACCATACTCAATGCACCTGCTTGTTGGTCCCTCTCACTTCTCTCTTCTACCCTACTAGACCTCCATGAAACACCCTCCTTTGTGGGAGTCCCTCCTGCCACCCCATCCCAGGGCTGTTGCCTGCCCTGCACCATTGGTCATGGGGAAACAGGGCTGCTGCCCCTTGGACTGCACCATGCTGGGGTAGAGGCTGGGAAGCAATGCTAGTAGCAGCAGAAATTATTGACCCAGAGTAACTGCAAAATCACAGCAGAAAATCCACTTGCTCCAAATGTACAAGGTCCAAGCCCAGAAGCCGTGCATGCTGAAACCTGCTGTTTAAGGGCAGGAGAGGTACAAGGGAGAGAGGAATGCATGTTGTCAAAATGCTTTAAAGCAGCACCCAAAAGGCCATCTATCTACATGCAAGTTCATTCATGCCTCCACAACCTGGTCTTCCTTTAACCTCTACCAGAAGCAGTACCAGGAGTACCCAGACCGAGGACTAGAAACTCCTCCCTAAGCTTTGATATTCAAAAAGGTCTTGTTTCCTCACCAAAGAGCAAACAAGCAATAGCTATTTGAAGTGCAAAAACACATGTAAAGATAATGTCCTGGTTGCACCCTACTGTAGGGCACATCAGCAAGGTAAGCACCACCACCTTTCCCTGCTCCTTCTCCCTTTACTCAGACCCACCTGAAGAAAATATCCCTCCTCTACTATTTGTACCTGCTTAAAACTTGTATATAAAACACCTTTGTACTGATTCTTGCAGTTCATTCCTGCAAGCCAAGCTGCTGGGAACATCTTTTTACCAGGATTAACCAGGACAGATTCAGATCAGTATTAAAGGAGACCCAAAGCCTCCTGATGCATCCTCATTTGATCCCACCACATGGCGTTTCCCAACTCCAATCTCTCAGACAGCATCCCTCAAAAATGTATGTACAATAACAGCAAGACCTGTCATTGACTACAACAAAACAGTCTGCCAGCCCAGACCCCTTGGTGGGATCCACAGGCGAGGCATGAGAAAGAGCTGACAGAGCAATTGCTTTTATAGTGGTCTCCCAGATGGCTGAGATGCTGGATGGTTTAGCAATGCACTGCACAGAATTCATTATAATAAAGAAGAGGGACTGGTGTCCCCCACAGAGATGCAGAAGAGGACCCAGTGGTAGGTACGGGAGTAGACCCATGCTCTCAGTAGCACACTTGTGACCCAGCCTGGCAGGACATCACATGAGAGGAGCTACATCTTTGTAGTCAGGTTCCTGGTAATAAGAAGCTTCAGAGGCAAAGAGTGAGCTGAGCCCAGCTGAACCCCAGCACACTCAGGCTGTTTATGATTTGTTTACATCACAGCTCCTTTCAATAAATCTCGGCTGAGCCCTTGCTGGTGACAGACCTCCCGTAGCTGCAGCACACACAAAAGCGTAGCACCCAGTGATCCCAGTGATGTGGGGAATGCTGTGGACACAGCCAGGTCTTTGGCTGGGACAGCTGCTCTCACTGCAGTCATTTCCATCCATCCGTCACAGCGTACACAGATTTCCTCTGTGGTAGGGAGCACTGCCGGGTAGCAGGATCAGTCACACCCCTGTCTAGCAGATTATTAAGACAGGAAGGTTTCCATTAAGTCAGTGAGGGTGTTAATTTATAGCATGTTTATTTGAATTTAGGGTTTTTTGGCCCAAGAGTGGGTATTTATGGATTTAGTGGTGCAAATGACTTAGAGCATTGCAAATGCAAAGTTAAATTTTGCAAAAACTTCTGTTTGGACAAGCTCTAAATTATGGTGTGCCAACAGCTAATTACTAGAGGAATCTGAATCTACCAACACAGAGCTACTTTCCCATTTGCAAAGACTGTGAAGTATGTCAGCTTTTTGCTGCCAAAAAGATATTCTCTGAGTTGAACAACTAAAGGTTGATTATTGGATTAAGAACAAACTAACCAGCAATGAAATGAATAATAAATGTATAGAATGTGGTTACTTTATTGTTTGGGGAAATGCAATTATTTACATCACGTATGCTAATGGAAATTTCTATTAATTGCATCTGAGAAATGAGATCACTAGTTTCTAACAAAATACTTCAGACTACAACCTTAACACATAATAGCACGTGCTGCATTTTCATATTTGTAGCAAGGATCATGAGAATTAGCCAATAAAAAACTTGCTTCATCATAACTCATTGGCCTGTACCAGTTTGAGTCAGGCAAAAGGTTTTTTTTCTTCTTAGTGTAGTGTCTCTTCATTATTACAAAACTTTAAAGAAAAGACAATACCACCAAGGTCTAAGATGGACCTTAATGACTCTTGGACCACAAAGAGTCAAAGGACTTTGGAGCTGTATGGTGCCACCAGACACTTCTTTCCACTGCTTTGCATTTTGTAGAGCTGCTTACATGACATTCAGTGACATGACATACAATATGGTGTCACTGTGCTTTTTTCCACACAAGTAAAAGGCAGTAGGGAATTAAGCCTACTTTTATTCACAAAGACATGTTCATCCACTGCTTTCATTCCAGCTTGTCATGCAAATACAGATGTAGGTTATGGGTAATAAGCTTGCAACAGCAGCTATTTCAAGCCTGTTCTCAAGAGGAGGTAAGTCAGCCAGAGATGAAACCAGTAACCAGACTACTTATAATAGTGATCTCTTTTGCATGACACATAGAGATTAACAAGTGACAAGCTCTCTAAGTCCATTACTAATGCTCTTAGAGATGGGAAAACATATGAAAATGTCCATATGATTTGAACTGTTCTATTATTTGCAATAGCCAGAAGGAATCCCCAAAAATGGTAAAAAGGATCCCTAAAATACACCAGACTTCTTTGGGTGCAAAAGGTGCAATAGTATTCATAATAAATTCCTATTTTATGTGTCAAACTTCAGCCAAAGAAAGGATTTTTGACTAGTTAACAGAAGCTTGAAAACTTGAGATTACTACAGAAATGCTGGTGCAGCAGTAACTGCTGGTGGTTGCTAGCGGAAGTCATTGCAACACCAGCCCTTGTCTGCCTTTCTGTTGCAGAGCCATCTCACATGGGCCTGGATAAAATTAGTCATTTGTTCCCAGATCAGGATGTCTCTTTTCAATTGACACTCTTCTTCTCTCAGCAGTGGGAATTTAACAGCAGGAGGCAACATCACAGCCTCCTTCCCTCCCTGGATAAAGAGCTGGCTAGTGTGTTCTCAAAAAACACTGTCTGTCCTGGATCCCATCCCTACCCACTTACGTCTTGTGCAAAAATACCTAAATTCAGGTCTCAGCTGTTAAAAACATCAGGGCTGTGCTAGGGAAGAATTATTCCATGAGTACAGTCCTGGATCACACTGCCAGAGCTCCTTAGGCAGAAGTGATCTATCAGGTACCAGGCTTCTCCTGCCACATGAGTGCTCTATGAGGATGGCAGCCATAAACATCTTCTGCAAAAACAGTGCATTTTCTATAGGCAAGTGATCCCATTCTAAGTCTACTAGTAACACAAAAAGCAGTGTTGTCATTTGAGGAAAAGGATTCGTGTCCTTGGCAGTTGAGAATGGGCAACAGAATATGGCCTCTGTGCTGTCCCCTCCAAAATGGAGCAGAGACCATGTCTTGCTAACGCATAACTGAGAAGAAGCCCAACCACTGAACAAAACATTCCCGGATTGCAGGAGCAACACTGTCCCCTCCTGCCGTGCAGACTAGCATCAGTGCAATGAGTTGTGTTACACCACGCAGAGATACGAGAATTGCAAATGGAGAATTACGGTGATAGTGCCTGGCTGGCCTGTAAGGTATGGCTGCGTTTGAACGTGGTTGTCAGCAGTGATGTTGGGCAACATAATAAAAATTATGAGCAGGCTATGGGAGGTCTGCGCAGACCTGTGTCACTTAACTCAGGTGCTCAGAGATGTGCTCAGATCTGTAGTGCCACATGCACTTACTGGAATTGAACACACCTATTGAAAGTTTTTTTATGTTGTGAAATAAAGGATCTGGCGATTTCTGAATGCCATTGAAGCCAACTCTAGTTTTCAAATTAACACTTTGTCTCTCTAACCTTTTCATTAGAGACAATCCACTTTTCATTAGAGACGATCTTTGAAAACAAGAGAAGGTTCAATGTACTACTTTCTACTTTTCAAGCAGGTTAATCTATAAAAGTCTGGAGCCTGGTTAAAATTGCTTCCAGTGGTGGAATTCCATGTTATTACTACTGCAGAGCTTGACTTTGCCAGGACTTGCACAGAGTTGGCATGTCTATGGGACAAAGATACTGTGTGACTGAACTGTGCTTTACTGGTGAAAGAAAGTAGTGAAGAAAAGCAGAGTTTTTGGACTGAGTATGCTCCTTCTTGAAATGTCAACACAACTGGAAGACCACTAGCTCCTTATGAAGTTTATTCCATCATAGATTTTTTTAAAGCTTGTTGGAAATTGAAGGTATTGCAGCCATATTTATTCTCATTAAGTGAAAGGGAACAATTAACATCCTTTATGGAATCGACCTTCCAGAACAATAGGAGCCACCATCCAAAATACAGGCACACGACACAAGTGTTCTGAGAGAGCTCAGCTGTGCAGGCAAAACACATTGCAGGGTATTGCCTGATAGTACAAACTGCATGAACCACTAGCTGGAAAAGAACTTGGAACTGCAAGCAAAATGTTTCCTCATGTTAAGCAAAGAAAGCAGTGCCTGTTCTTTGTAAATAAACAGCTAGGTTCTGAAACAATCCTGACACTAAAGAATTAACTGAAACAATCCAAACTTTGGCTAACCACTCGGGTCAAAAAAGGATAATAAATCCTCTTTTTCCTGTTAACAAAACCCACAACTTTATTTTCTAAAGCCTTCAAAAAATAGAAATGACATCATGAGTAATTTTGAAAATTCCTAACTGTTACTTCAGTTGCCTGGCAGGAGCATCCTGTCCTGTCTCTTCTCTCTCACAGCAGGACTTGCATCAGAGACAGCCTCCCTCTGGACACTGAAAGGTTTGGTACAACTCCATTTACCATGATTACAACCATCTGGCAAAGCAGAGCACTGGTAGTGTCAAAAAGTATGAAGAAAGAGTATGACTTTTCTGGATGGTGTAGGCTGCAGATGACAAATACAAAGGAAAGTGAAGAAATCTGAAGGATATTGGGAGCCCACAGAGTGAGGGAAGCAGGGAAAAGGTAGAGAGGTTAGCAGCAGAGGAAAGCCAGACCAAAGAGTTACAAGAGAAGGTGAGCAGGGAGGTCACAAAATTTAATAATAATACAGATTTATTGGCAGGGAATATGAGGGCAGATGGTGAAGAACTCAAGAATGACTCAAGCAGCTCCAGCTTCATGTATAGATCATGGTTTCTGTGTTTACCGCTGCTACTCAGGAGGGAGGCCTTGGTAAAGCTACTGTAGACATTTTCTTGAAAATATAAAATCACTGCTCTGTCACAGCCAGAGAACAAACAAATGCTTGGGATTACTAAGAAAGGAAAAGCCAATCAAGTAGCAAACACTTTTGTGCCACTGTATAATCCATCTTGCATTCCCACCTTAAATACTTTGTGCAGTTCTGAGCCCTCGAAAAGGGTAGAGAAGAGCTGGGAAAGATTCAGAGAAGAGTAACAGTATGAGCAAAGGTGTGACACAACTTCTGTATAAGGAACAGTGCAGGAGAGCCGGGCTTCTCAAGCTGGGAAAAGAATGACGTGGGGGACACAGCACAAGGAAAGATATGAAATCATTAATAACACAGAGAGAGTGGATAAGGATCAAGTGTTGATTGTGTCTCCAGGACAGTGAGTGACCAGCTGATGAAGCTAGTAGAAGCCAAGTTCAAAGCAAAGAAAAGGAAGAAGTTTTTCATTCAGCAGGCTGTGGACTTGCCAAAAAGGTTCTTTCTAAAGCATGCTGGAATTGCAAGCTCTCCCAAGTATTTGAAGAGGCCCATGCCACAGACAAACCACAGCAAGTTCAGGAAATCCTTTGAGATAAAAATAGCTGTAAGCTGTGGTAATAGTAAAGAAGAAATTATCAATATGTTAGTCTGTTTTTAATATTTCTAGGAATCTTCTTAGGGTTACTGTTGGAAGCAGAGTAGATGGATGGATTAGATGGTCTAAACCAGCAGAGTTTACCTATGCTGTTCTTACCTGGAGAAAAAATAGATAAGACAGGACTTGAGTAAAGATGGGGATCCCAAAGGGAGCAAAGGTGGCAGCATACAGCGAAGCAGGAGGTGAAGTCAGGGATGAAACTGGCACAGTTAAACTGCAGTCCAAAGGTGTAGATAAGAAGGCAGAAGAAAAGCTGCAGCTTTAACTCCACTGATGCTCAGACTGAGCCCAGACATGCCCAGCTATAATCAGAAGCAAAGCTTCCACTGACTCCAGCAGATCAAGCCCTAGAGACATAAAGGCAAGCAGGCAACTGAGGAGTTTCAGGGTCAGTGAATATCTTCAAGATATCAGGAGACACAGCAGGGGTGAGTCTGTACAGGCAAAATTTGCAGTTTATCTCTGTTTGTTATCTACCTGAGAGATCCGAGTGGTTTCAGTCCTGATCATATCCAAGTAAATTTGGAATGTAAAGATCTTCCTCTGAAGAGTCTTTATGATCCTAATTAATAACTACTCTGTAGGTATTGCCCACAGCACTGATATTTTTTCAATCTTTATAATAGGCACTTTGAAATAATCAGTGTTGTCTCTACTTCACTCCAAATGTGATATAATCCAGTAGTGAGAAGTTGCAGAATCATGGCCCCATGGCAAGCTGCAAAGCCCCCCAAAAGGCCAATAGTTTAAATTTTCCTTAAGGGTATGTGGGTTTAAGAAATACGGCCTCAAAGTGTTCCTTTGAAAAGGAAGGAACCACTCTTCATTAGTTACTCAAAGCACTGATTATTGCATCAATCAGCAAAATAAATGTGTTTCTTCCCAGAACTGAAGAATGCTTCACATTCCAGTGGGCATTCCTAAATATGATGATTCACTCTCATACAGTCAAAAATCATTTCGCATAATGACCTTGAAGTTAGCCTTTCTTGTGTCATAGTTGTGTTTTTCTGTAGGACTGATGTTGGTTTGTTTGGTTTACAACTCCGACATGCAGCTTCTCAATAAATACTCAACATTATGGACAGTATTTTGAGTCTTATTCTTTCACCTGAAGTAGACTGCTTATCTTGGAGTGCTGGAAATAAAATCTTTTTAAGAAGCTGATCTGATTTATTGCATTAAACTAGAAATGTGCCAAATTGCTCTGTGGACGTAGCATAGCCTCTGATCTCCACCAAGACTGGAAATCGTTCCAGGCTGTGATGTGCCATGTCTGTTCATGTCAGCTGTGCACTGGGAAATGCACAAAGGAAGTGGCTTGCTGAAAAATGTCCTTCACCTTAGGGCTTGAAAAGATTCCTGTAAAAAGTACTTCTTGGGCAGAAATTAGCCTCTCAGGCCCATGGAAGGGTAAGGTTATTTCTCACACAATTTATTAGGATTTATCAGTTTTTTTCCGGTGTACCTGGGGCAGCATGCATGGCTGGACACAGAGCATCCTCGTGAAGAGTTTTACAGGCATCTGCACCATTCAGCCCACCTAGCCCTGCTACTCACACTAATGTCACTAGCCTTCAGCAACTCAGGTTGTTCCTTCTTTGTATTATTAAGATAACAAAGGGGGAAATTAGTTTGAAGTAATTTGCCTCTGACACTGCAGTTTGACATCTCCGTGTACACCTTCATATCACATTTATCCTCTGCGTCATGCTCAGATACTCACTTTGTAAATCTGAGCATCTCCTCATAGACCACACCTCAATCCCCACTATTCAAAGATGTGTTTTGACAGCAGGAGGTTGCAGTGGTGGGTCTCATTCAGCTTTTCAGTATCTATCCTCCTGTTTGTCTTCCCTGTCATATCTGCTCCTCTTGCACATGTTTAGTGGGGAAGGCAAGCCAGCATGCAAAGACAGATGTTTGGAAGAAGAGCAGACCTACCCCAGTGCAAAGCCTCACAATCACTGAGAATATCTCCTAACAAAGGTTTTGTTAAGTTAGGAAGGAGGAGCTTCAGAGCTCATTCAGGCTATAGTTGAGTGAGCACTTTCCTTTGAAAGCAGCTTCTCCTATCTGTGCCTTATGTCTAGTTTTGTGCTGTCTTCATGTCATGTCATCACAAGCTGACATACAACTGCACCATGAACCAGCCTGGGGAACTGATCTGGCTGAAAACTCACTCAGCTGAAAGGGAAGAAAAAAAAAAAAAAGAAAAGAAAAAAAGAAATTATTTTCCAGCCAGCTCAGTTCTCTGATCTTGTTTATCACATGGCAACACTAACATTTGTACCAGCACCATTAGCCATAGCTGTGCTGACTGCTACTAACTCTTCCTCAAGCAGCAACCAAAGCTCTTGCCCCATGGACAATGTCCATAGCAGGAATAAAGTTTTCTCATTCCATTTTCACTACTCAGACAGTTCTGGCTTGTGTGCAGATGTCCAACATGTCATTTGAAGTGGTCTTGTTGGAAAGCTCACATGGGACAAGGTGTGCCAGTGCTCTCTCCTTGTAAATGCAAAGGCACTAGGAGAAGCATTTTTCTAAGTGTTTCTTGCTTCACTTCTTGTTCTCATGCCCCCATGGGGAATTAAAGTAAATAGTTAATATAGGTAAAGCCTTTCCACAGTTTTCTCCCTCCGCTTCCCATTTCTGTTAACCTGCGGATTGAAGCAATATTCTCCCCTGCCTTGAGAGCTCTGGGTCCCAGAGAAATTGTTTGACACTACATCACTTCCCTTTTAGCACAAATTACTGGGTGGAAACAAGAAGCTGGTAACATGTGACCAGATTACCACACACTACATCTCTGTCTGTTAATAGATGTGACCTTTGTGACTAATGCAGCACTGGGAAGTAATACCCTCCCTCCAGCACAATTGTCATCCTCATCATCTCACCACCCATGCAAGTGAGGAACCTGCAGTTTCAATGTCTGCTGATTTCTGCAACACACACAAATCAGTGGATCTGCTCCAGGAATCAGCCAAAGGATGAGAGATTGGTGGCAGAAGGTGACAGCAGAGGTCAGCCCTGTGCTTGCACAATCCCCCCATGTGGAGCTCAGTGCCCACCATGGCAGTAGTCCCCCCACTGCCCTCACTGCGTGCTCAGCCTCCACCTGGGACATGTGTCCCACAGCTGCATGACACAGGGCTGATGGCTGCAATCACAACATCCCAGCCTCTGGCAGAGTCTCTTCCTGTCCACTGCTCTCCGCCTGAAGATAACGAGCTCAGAACTCAGGCACAAACTAGAGTTTTTTCTGTTTGCAGAGCATGTACACATGGCAAGGGGCCTTGCAACGTTCGAGGTGGCAACTCCCAGTGAAGAAGCAGAATCGTAATGCATTGAAACCATCCTGCAGCTGGACCTGAGGCTGGGAAGTTTTCTTCTTGGTCTGGGTCATTCTGTGACAGACTTTGTTGTTTAACACAGCAGGGCACAAGTAGCCCCTTCCACCACTCACATCCCTCAAACTGCCACTGCCACACCAAACTTTCTCACCTATCCTACACCAACACTGCAGCCTCCAGTCTGAAGGGCTTCTTGGCCCTTCCTGGAAGCCACTCCTTCCCCTGTCATCACCTAAATCATGCTCTATGTTCCTGGTCCTTGTCCAGCTCTAGTTCTTGACCCGTGTCCTTTCTTCTCCCATCCCGGGAGTTCTCTCTGGCCACCCTCTCTGCTCCTCTAGCCATCTCCTGCATTCTCAGAGCAGCACACAAATGCTGAGGAGCCATGGGACAGGGGCCATCTCCCCGTACTCAGCTCCATACAAATCCTCTAGTGTGTGTTTGCACACCCTTGCATTGATGTGCTGAGAGCAGTTCTCTGGTTGTGTCCTCCTCTTTGCAGCATTTCTGTTTCCAGTGGCTGTGAGCCATCACCAGGCCTAAGATGCCCATTTAAAGCAATGGGCCTACACCGCCTATGGACAAAAGGAACATAGAACTTCTTATATATTTGAAAAAAATGAGCAAACAATGGAAACTTTTATCTTGAGGATCAAGGTGCATGGTCAGTCAACACTGCATCCCCACCAGGAAAGTCTGAAGGAAGTTACCAAGCTGTAAATGCCAAATCTGGTTCATGGCCTGGGATCCACATGTGCAACAGGCAGAGGACACAAAACCAAGAAGGAAACAGGAAAAGAGAGCTATACTCTTTGTCCTGAACTTCAAGATAACGCTAACAAGACAAACCTGGGGATGGTGGGGGAAATCCCCATGGGACTCGTGTACCAGTGAGTGCTTCCTGCTGCAGCGCACTGGGCCAGCCATACCATGCACAAGGGTGAAAGAGGGATTGGAATAATTTTCCCAACAGCAATAAAGCCCTGGTGGGAACGGACCCCACCATCCTCAGGGTAAGAGCTGCCCTGCAGTGACTCATTCTGTTTCTGTTAACTAACTTCTCTCCTCTGCTTTTCACCTGCAGTGAATTCACTGCCTGTCACTCACTTGTTTTATTGTGAATGTCCTCATTTCTTACTCAGCTTTGCAGGTACTGCCCCCTTACAAGAACGGTCATTTAACTAAAGGATGAAAAACCCATGGAAATCTAGAGGTGGAAGGCACTGCCAATCTCAAAAATCCAAGAATCATTATTCGACATTTGAGAAAACCAGGATTTTGTCTGAAGGTCAGCTTTGAAATTCGTTCCCATGTGCATGGGAGAAGCATTAGTTTCATGAAGGAACTGGCTTTCACTCTGTCGCTGTGGCATCCTGGGACTTTCCTCTGTGCCTGCTCTGCAGGCTCAGCCCAGCTCTTTGCCTTCCCCTCCTTCCTCCAGCCCATGTGCCATCGCTTGCACTCTGCTAGCACAGCTTTAAAGCAAACCTCCTCAGATACTTGATCTGGCTGAAAAACATCCCCTGATTATTCTGAAAAAAAGCTTTCACTGAGTTCCTTCCCGAAGAGTCTGGTCCTCTCATGTAACTTACCGCATACAGAGCAGCACCTCTAGCACAAGAAAAAGATACAGAAGCAGCAGAGAGTGATGGAAAGGAGGTGACAGTGGCCATGCTATTGCTTTTCTCAGCATTGCTGATGAAGGTAAACCCACAGACTTACTCTTACCCTTGCCAATTGCCTTAAGGAGTCACATCCAGCCCCTCTTCAAAGCCCGGTTACATAAATTAATTCTTACGTGTCCTTCCCTCTCCACACATATACTCTCCTGACCTCCAGCAATTAAATACGAACCTCCATGTCCTACATAAATGCTTCTCCCTCATTTGTCCTGTGGCATTGCCTGGGATCCTGCTCCTGTCCATGGCCCTCAAACAGCCTGGGAGACCCTGTGTTGCCAACCAGATATGGGAGTGATCACCAAGATTCCTCCCTGTTCCCACACGTGCCTGGGGTGGGGGGGTGAGGTGGCCTGAGACACCTCAGCTTTGTAGGTAGGAAAGGCAGAGGTGCTGCAAGTTACTCTCTGCCTTCCTCTCTGACTCAGGGTCCCAATTTGGGCAGCATCCTTGAGCTCATCCTGAGGGGAGGGAAAACAGAGAAGTCAGGCAAGGGTAGAAGTTTTCCCTCAGGCAGGGCTGCCTTTGCAAGAGATGTGTCATTCACTCTCAAATTAGCCCAGCAGGAGCTGTGCCGCACTAGAAACATGACTGAGAACTTCATTCACCTCCATTCCTAAAGAAAATCCTGATTCCCTCAAGGCGCACCAGAGTTCTGTTTCTGTCTTCAGTGAGGGTTCACTTCAGCCTTGCTTCGTCATCTCTGCAAAACAAGCTTGTGCCACCACTTTGGGTGTATTAATACACATGATGGTTTTAGGCACAAATATGCAAACTCTGTCTGGAAAAGAAGTTTTCACTCCAAAATTAAGACTACGGCTCTTTTTCTCCAAGCAATTCTGAATATGACTTTTTGGTTTACAACTAAAAAGTCCAGGGAAGAGAAAGCCAGGTCCCGAAAATTTTCCTGAACCACAAAACCACATACGCCTCATGGGAGAAATGCCTTATATTCCAGCACTGCAAAGACCTTGTGTTTCCTCCTCCTGCCATTGTATTCTTTCTGAGTTGTGCAGCACTGGGAGCGACACCATGTCCCTCCTACAGTAGAAGCTGTGGGTTCAGCTTGAGAAATCAGGAATTTCATGTGTTGGTTGCTACCTGGAAGGCTTTAGAGAAAGACTATACTGGTCAGCTTAGCACAGGAGATGAACTGAAGATGAACAAAGAGTGCCTCTACTGTTAACATTAAAATGTTTCATCATCTTCATCAGACTGTAGTCTGAGGAATGGAGAAGAATGATCATGCGGTTCTCCTCATCCCAAAATAAATACAGTCAGGGTTCAAAACAAACTTAGGAAAAAAATGTAAGCATTGTCTGCTGGAATAAATTTGGAAAATGAGCTATTAAAATATTTCCTGCATGCAAAAGTCTTTGCCATCCATAAGCCTTCAGGATCATTTTGGGGATTATTATTTTAAACACTGGAGATGTAAAAAAAAAATCTGAATAGTCTCTTTTTATTATCTTCAACATGCTATGTGGGAGCATGATAAAACTGGGTGTTGTCCTTGAAACCGAGCTCCTCCTTGTACTGCCAGCAGTAATTCTCACTATTCAGACACTGTAATGTCCTTTGCAGCACACTCAAGGCCAAGGATTAGCTGGGGGGTGCATCAAGATTCTTTCAAAATCTTACATTATTTTACTACCAAAAGTCTTAGGAGTGAGATTGCAGAAGGAGTCTATGCTTGCATTTCCATTTTATTACCACCTGTCCAAATAGCATTATTCAAGGAATATAGCTGTAGGAAATATTCTTGTTATGAGATGCAATTTGTTTCTCTAAGTCAATTCTTGTGGGTTTGTATCAGGCTTCTTAGATACACAGCAATACCTTTCAAGGTCTATTTTCAACAGTCTTCAACGGGATAAATTGGAGTGTCCCATATTGCACAAGGATGCGTGCCCACTGTGAGTTACATAAAAACTCCTGAAATAATGTTCCTCAAGACGTATGCTCAGGTCTGTACCAGACTCAAGGGTAGGGATCGACCCACATGGTACCTCTTCTCCTTATTTCCCACTGTCGCTTCTGGGCCACCACCCAGATTTTCACCCACTTCTAGTTAAGGGTATAAGTAAACTCTGCTGCGATAGGCACAGTGCACTTATCAGTACCTGAGTCTGGCCAATTGCTCAGAGTATCTGTGGGTGGCTTCAGTGTCAGAGGCATGACGTTATCCAGATTAGATGAAACTGAGAGATAGGTATCTTCTGAGTAGCTATCCTGAAAGAAGAGACAAATGAGGTCTCTATTGAAAGGCACTGGGGCAGGGCACTAGGAACACCTGCACCCACTCTCCTCACAGTCTTCACATCAGTCAAAAATCCAAGAGTAGCTGCAACAACATTTTTGCCCTTTCTAGTAACAGTGATTAAAAAAATTCAAGAAATTTTGTTATAGCTCTGATAACTGCAAAACTGGTCCTTCTGAAGGTGGGTGGTAGGTGATGTGTAGGGCTTGCACTGGGCTGCCCCAGGCACAACCTATGTGTGGAGGAGCTGGGTGTGATGCAGCTCTCTCCCCACCTCCCAAGTTCCCTGCTAGCGCCAGAAGGGGTGATGCCCACAGCTTATTCAGCATATTTTGAAGATCTCAGAGGTAGGAAAGGAGGTGCTGAGAGACAAACCCGCAGGCACAGCTGGCATTTGAGGCAGCCAACCAGCATTTTCAGCTTGCCATTTGTATTAAAGCACAGCCCATAGGAGTGTACAGAGCGTCTCACATTTGGCTCTCCTCAGTCTGTGCATGAATGCTTTTGTCAGTTCTACAGATTTTATCTCAATTTCACAATATTTGCTCTTTATCTTAAATTCCAGTCTCCAGAGGCAAGAGGTGAGTATAAACGTCATATTAAAGTTCCCCATACAGCTACAATGATGTAACAACTCACAGTTCAAACAACTGTAAGGGGTTAACAATATTCTTTTTTTTTCTTTGTTTTTTTTTTTTTTTTTTCTTTTTTTTATTTTTGGTACCTTAAAGATCATCTAGTTCCAACTCTAATCTACTGGGCACTTTCCACTAGATCAGGCTACTCAAAGCGCCAGCCAAGCTGGCCTTGAACACTTCCAGGAAGGGGACATCCGCACCTTCTCTGGGCAACCTGTTCCAGGGCTTCACCACTCTGACTGTAAAAAATTTCTTCCTAATATCTAATCTAAATCTACCTTCTTTCTATCTAAAACCGTTACCCCTTATCCTATCACTACACTCCCTGATAAAGAGTCCCTCCTTATCTTTCCTGTAGGTCTCCCTTAAGTACTGGAAGGCCACTTTATAGTGGCCTTATATAGTCTGTAAGTATAGACTTAATTGGTCTTCCTATAGCCTTCTCTCCTCTAGGCTGAACAGCCCCAACTCTCAACCTGTCTGCATAGGGGTGGTGCTCCAGCTCTCTGATGATCTTCATGGCTCTGCTCTGTACCTGCTTGAGCAGGTTCATGTCTTTCTTACGCTGGAGGGCCCAAAGCTGAATGTAGTACTCCAGGTGACATGTCACTGGAGTCTAGTAGAGGGGCAGAATCACCTCCCTCAACCTGCTGGACACGCTTCTTTTCATACAGCCCAGAATGCAATTGGCTTTGTGGGCTGCCAGTGCACATTGCTGGCTCATATTCAATTTTTCATTGACTAGTATCCCCAAGTCCTTTTCCCCAGGGCTGATCTCAATCTACTTACTACCCAATCCACTTATTTGTGCCTGGGATTGCCGTGACCCATGTACAAGTCCTTGCAATTGGCCTTGTTGAACTTCACGACATTTCCACGGGCCCACCTATCAAGCATGTCAAGGTCTGTCTGGATGGCATCCCTTCTCTCCAGCATTTTGACCATATCACACCACTTGGTGTTATCGGCAATCTTGCTGAGGGTGCACTCGATCCCACTGACCATGTCACTAACAAAAGTGTTAAAAAGCACTGGTCTTTATAGTGATCCCTGAAGGACACCACTTCTCACTGGTCTCCACTTGGACATTGAGCTGTTGACCACCGAATGGTCCATCCATCCATGTCTCTCG
This sequence comes from Baryphthengus martii, assembly GCA_013396935.1. NCBI lineage: Eukaryota > Metazoa > Chordata > Aves > Coraciiformes > Momotidae > Baryphthengus > Baryphthengus martii. The sequence continues at coordinate 158,989 of VWZK01006083.1, forward strand.
AATTTAGAGATAAGGATGTTGTGTGGCACAGCGTCAAATGCTTTGCAGAAATCCAGGTAGATGATGTCTTGGAAGATATTTGCAGAGCTTATCAGTCGTGACAGATAATTATGGATTTTGAAGAGTTTTGCAATTTGTTTAGTAATATGACTTCAAAAACTTTCTACTGAGGCATCTTCAACAAATCATTCAGTTTCATAGTTAATTAATAAATCATATTTATATGTGCATTTAAAAGTGTCAAGATATTACAGGAGCACCTCCACTTCAATTTTAAATGTCAAATTTCAGAATCTCTGGAATAGGGAGAAAATCTGAACTCTGAAGGCTCAGGAAACAGAAAGAGCACATACACTGTCACACAGCCTGTCATTCATCTCATTATTTTGAAATTCATGCCATGAGTTTGTTGTTAGATTATTTTATTTTACTAAGTAGTTCCAAGGGCTGATTTGCCATTCCTGACTCTACCTCAGTGATCTACCTTAAAATTTATAGCGCAATAGTAGTTGATTTAAATCTTGGTTTAATCAAGGAGTCTATCACTGACCACTATGTTATTTGAACAGAGTGTGCATGGAGAACATCCAATTTATACCTTTTCTTTCCTCTTTCTTTTTTGAGTAGATTGGTCTCTCTTCAAGACATACACATGGTGTTTAAGTATACACATGATGGGAAAGAACTCTAAACCAAATCTGCCAGCAGCACGTCCCTGGCTCAGCAGTCCTGACTTGCCCCCCATGTGTTCAGGGCAGATCATTTAACCTGTGGGCCCCAGTACATGGCTCCAGCGCTTCCCTTGGCAGGCAGCAAGTGGCTCAGCATCCTATGCAGCTGCAGCCTTAGGCCTTTCTGGTGTTTCAGAGAAAAGATCTGGGTGCCATTGCTTTGTGATCATCATACCAGAGAGCCTCCTACATTTACACAGTATCAGGAATATATTTGATGCTCATTAGGAAATGAGGGATGGTGCCTCCCTTATAAAATCCACATTTCTCTTTTCAGAGTTAATTCCTTTCCAGATTCCTTCCTTCCAGCTGATTTTCAAGGTTAGCCTTGCATAGCGATGTGCGCTCCACCTTTCCATACGGGCAAAAACGCAAAGCTCACAATTGCTCATGCAACAGCCCCATTATGAAACTATGCAGATGAGATTGCAACCAGCAGCCTCACAGTAAACACAGCTTATTAGAGATCCCCCAAGACAGCTATCCCCCTCCTATCAAAGTACTCTGTGGAAGGAGACTGATCGCTGATGTTCAGCTGGAGTGCTCTGTACACAGTAACTTGATTCAGATCCACAAATACATTAACGGTGTCTGCATGGTTTGGAAAGCTGGAAACGGCCTTCCTATGAATGCTGCAGCTAGAAAAAAAGATGAACCCAGAGCTGCACAACACAGTTTCCATCTCCATCAATGATATTTTTTCTCTTTTACACATCCCTGCTTTTATCCCAGCCCATTTCTCATCTTCCTTGATTCAAGGACCTTGAATATTCGGCCCTCTGGATCTAGGCCCTGACCATGCAGCCCGATTTTTGTGACTCTGAAGTTTAGGTGTGTATAAATTTGGGAATCTAACTCAGATCCGTATCTGGGTAAAAACAGTCCTAATATGAACAGATCTCAGTTCCTCTGATTGTTCTTTTGGAATAAATAATTATTCTGTGGGCAGATGGTCTTTTCCAGCTGTTACACCCCCACACATTGAAAAGTCCACCAGACATACAACTCCATTATGAGAGCAGATGGTTAAAAACTCCAGCAAATGGTGCAGAGTGAGCAATCAAAATTTCCACTTGGACCCCACCTACCGGCAACACGCTTGCCACAGTGTGCATGACTACACCTTCCCACAACTCAGGTCCCACAGACAGCAAACAAAGTTGCATCCAGCTTGAACCAACACAAGAGAGAAATTCGAATGTTTTTCTGTAAGGGCAGAACAGTTATGGCTTAATATATGTATTGAGGGCACCACAGGCACTGCTGGGTGATGACCCTCTCCTTTGCTTCATGTTGGTGCTCCACCCAGTTGATAAGGATCATATGCTCTCAATTGAGCAATGTGCCTTTTTTTTATATATATATAGTTCTAGAGGCAAAGTCCAGGATCAGCACAAGATACTACTCAAGGGTTTAGGTAGAATTTGTGTCTATTTCTAACAGAACAATCTAGTAATCAATAGCTCAGGGGCCACCAAGTCCTGATGGCACCATAAATCCACCAGGCACTTCCTGGACAAGTTTCCTACTTGCCAAGACTGCTGAGCTCAGCAGAGTGCCGCAGCCGGTGTCCACCCAGGCATCGGGTGTCTGCAAGGTCAAGTGATGAAGTAAACCCAGCACAGTGGAGACTGGGCCATTGGTATGGATCCTATGAGAAACTATGTGGTTAGAAGCTACCCAACATTGCACACTCACAGAGAGCACAAAGCTCCTTTTTAGTACTTCCAAACTCTGGCATATTTAACTTCATAACTTTAAAAATGTGCTAATAACACCGTTCCTCACTTGTGTTTATTTTCTAAGTTTTAAAAGACAAGATGCTCCCTGAAGTCCCATAGGTATCACCCTGTGGTCGGTATCAAGTTGGCAGGACAGTGTTCACCCATGGTGCTTGCTGTCCACGTGGACCATGCTGAACTCTTTACAGCTTACCTGCCTGTGTCAGGGCAACAGGAGTCTCGAGGCTCCATTTTTTTCTCATTTGATATCCCAAGGGTACCAATATTACCCGAAGTCTTCACTTTAGACTTGGCCCCTTCCAGCGCTTTCCTCTGTTTTGTCCCTTCCATCCCATTTCTTTTCTCAGCTTTCTCCTCATTTAGACAACTCTATGTGTCTAAAATAGTTCTCTAAACATCTAGAGTTTTGCCTGGACCAAATGTTTTAAAGTAGTAATTTATTTGACTGTTTCGATTAAATCCTGTCCATTGGTTTAAGATAAACAACATGATATTTACCCAACTGCAGTTGAGTTATATTGGATTTGCTCCAGTTAAACCTGTATCATCATATGCTCATTTACCCTTCATGATGCAAGGTAACATTATCACAGGGAACAACCAAAGCTAGCTGTGGCATTGCAAAGCTATTATCTCCCAGCCTTGAACTCAGGCACTTTGTATTTGACATCTGTGCACACTCACAGGCCACATCCAAATGCAATTTTCTCCACTTTCCATACCAGTTCAGCTTCTAAAAGAATTTAATAACACCCCAATGTGCACAGTTATAAACCAAGTTCAAAGTATTTGGTATTGAGTCTACTTTATATGAGGAGATATGAACCTAATTCTATGTTTCCTCATGAGAAGATTTTGCTGATTTAATGCAATCAATTTAGCAACTGAGCTTGTGAAATGGGTTGCAGTTCCGTAGAGCTGTCCTCATGCTGGAGAGGAAGAAATATCAGGCTTCAGGGAATAATCAGCTACTGGTCAAACCCACCCTTGCAAATGTGAGCAGGTCCCAGCTGCGACTCTGTGCTCCAGTCTGCCTGGCAGCTGCTCAGGACCTTCACCCTCAAGTTCCTTCATGGAGAGGTGGTTCATGTGTATATTGAGCAATGACTCAGCTGATGCCTCCTAAACCCCATGGCAGTGAAGCAACACATCCCTGAGTAACTCAGGCAGGCTTTTTACAGTGTCTCCTCCAGTGGCCCCTGGGATCTTCCATTTGGCTTACACGTTGGTTTTGTGTCAAAGGATACAGCAGAGCAAACTGCTGTGCTTGAAGAAGTCTGGTCTTCCACTATGGAAGGAATGATTTCAAAGCCCCAGTTGTGGTGCTCTACACCCTGGCTTGTGTCTGCCCTGCTCCTGTTAATCCTGTTGCTCCTCAGGGCTTAAAAGCAGGATGGTATGCACAGGAGGAAAATCCATGGGCAGCCTCTGGGAGCACATTCCTGATTCCCATCAGAGCTACTTCATAGGTTCATTGCCCATCTGCATGTTAACATTTCAGCTAGTTTTGCTTGTTCTTCCCTCTGAAATTTCATCACTTTGTTTAATTGCAAAAGTCAACCACTGTATTCAAGAGATGAATTACCCTATTGCCACAAGAAAGGTTGACATTTAGTAGCTTAGAAGATATTTATGACCAAAGCAGTTCTTCTGAAATACAGCATTCATTTGTGGAAATTTCCCACTGGGGAAAGGAAAAAAATCAATGACATGCAAAAGGTGCTGAAGTCCTACCAAAATAACATCTTAACTGTTCCTTAAAATAGTGAAATGTACACAAATTCTGAAAAGAAGTTCAGAAAGTTAACCAGTTTAGTGCAGGAGCAATGCAAGCATTTGAAGACAGATTTACAGTACACTGAAAATCTGATTATGCAAACTATCATAAATGGATTCAGTGTGTTAGAAGCCAACACTAAATCTTCAGCTGTTTACTGAAAAAAAAGGCAATAGGGGACTATACATTAAAATGAAGATTGATTTTGGAAAGCCTAGCATAAATGAAATATGCTGACATAATGGGTAAGCAGAAAGAAAGAAAGCATAAAATTAACAATCATCAGCTCTTGCTCCAGGATTACAACTATAAACTAGAGAATGACATTAATTGTAAAGCTAGTCCTTGAGATGAACTGCAAAAGTTTTGCTAGAGCTTGTCAGAACTTTCCAGGTTCTTGGTTCATAATCTGTGCTGCAATTATGCCTTGTCATTAAAATTAATGAAAACAATCCTGAAAAATCCCATGACAACTTCTTGCTTTTCTGTCAGGATGGGGCCCTGCAGGGCACAATTTCAGGGGCCAGAAAGATTTGGGAGCAAAAAGCATTTGAGGGCCCCCTTCATCACTCTGCGCTTGCCTGACACCTTCATATTTCTCGCACACAGCCTCAGCCAGCCAAAATATTTTGTGAGCCTTATGGCATTGTGCAATGTTATTTTGATGCTATTGGAAAGCACGTTGTTAGCAGGCAGAGCTGCGGCTCTTGGCAGGGTGTAGCAGAGACAGGAGTGGGGAGGAGGGCATCCTCAGCCTCAGGTGCCAGCTGGAACTGGAAGTTTTCCTTATCATTGGAAAGAAAACTCCAGTTCCTGGATATCATCTTCTTCTCTGGGACTATGTCCAACAGCAAGCAAGACATGAAAAAAGGTCATATTTCAGACCATGAAGGTGGATAACTGAAGTGCTGGGGTCTGAACCCCAAGCCCTGAAGTGAACTTGACACCTGGATGAATTTCACAACCAGGTAAAAGGCTAAGGCTGCCCAGGTGCCTCCTGTGGGAATCAAGGGCAAGACTTGGTTGACCTCTGTGTTTGCCACCATGAAGATCTTTCAGCTCCACTGCTAGCTGCAACCCAGTAGGCGTTGAGTGGTGGGGACACATGCCATACCAGACCTTGATGTGAGGGATGGGCCCCTTCAGTTGTAAGAGAGCCATCCAGGAGGGGAGGCCAGGCCAAGCACACCCTGAAATGATGAGAGACAGCTGCCATTTAGGTGGTGATTAGAGGGTGGAGATAAAAGGCCAATAGAGCTCCTTATTGGGATCTGCTGCTGGGAGTTGCTGCTGTTGTTGGGAGTTGCTGCTGCAGGAGGGGTTTGTGAGTAGTTTTGTAGAGTTAAGGATAATGGATTGGGTAATATATCTTTCTGGTATTTGTTGGATTGGTTTGTGCCTGGCTGTGTTGGGGATATGGGACATGGCTGATACCTCCTTATGTTACTGTGTTTTTGGCCCAGTGTGCCTTTTCTTCTGTTGTATCACCCACAGTGAGTGGGTTTATTACTTGTTTTGTTCCCCCTGTGGTCAGCCATGCTATATTGTTTATGGGATCCATAGAAATAGATAATAAAATCTGCCTGAGTTTCACTCTGTTTTCTGCTGGTGGCTGCCTCCTTTTTGTTGGGCCATGTAGTTAGCAAAACAATAACAAAGGGGACAAGATTGGTTTATGGAGTATCTTGTTCTGGATGGGGCTTTTAATGATATAGGAGGAAGGAAATCTGTAAAAAATATGTTTATAAAGTGACACTCAAGAAAATCCATCACAGTTAACTAAGATGCGAGAGTAGATGTAGATAACATTTTCCCAACACTCTTCCAACTCAGAATCAGCATGGCTATCAATTGGTACATTTCAGAAGTGGGAGCCCTCAGTGTGCATCTAACTGTTCTGCTCTGCATGGCAGTGTCTGTCGGGGTTCACCACACTCAGGGTAGTCCATTTCAGGAATTATATCAGGTAAGGCTTTCTGAGTGTTCCTCAGTGAATATACTTATTATTTGATTTGGTCCAAGGCATCACAACAGTTACTGTGAACTCTGTAGGACTTTTTTTATTCTCTTTTTTTACCTATCTATGTAGACTACATTTTTTATAACTGTATTTAATTGCCTTAATCCTTCTTTAAATTCATTTTCACTGAAATTCATTATAATCATAAAAGGGCTTATATGATATTCAATAAAAATTTGTTGTTGGGTTTGTTGGATTTTTTTGTTGTTGTTGCTAGGTCCTTCATTTTCTCTTTTCCTCCCAGAGATGTATTTAAAAAGTAGCTAATGGCATTAGAGTTGGGATTAGATATGATCCTTTTTACGGGATGTATAAATTAAAATAAATAAATTAAAAAGCCCCGAGGGCACTATCCAAAGGAACATTTCAGATCCTGAAAAGAACATATTATACTGTCTCTTTTGAAACTAAGTCTGTAAACTCTGGTTGGCAAGTTAGTAATTTTTTTTTTAAAAGGCCAAATCAGTGCTGGTGGACACCCAGCTCAACATGTGGGCTCCCAGGTGCACTGCCTGCAGTGCCAGGCTGCTGTGCCAAAGTAGCAAACACAGCGAAGTCAAATCAGTGTCCAGTCAGTTTACAAGACAGTTTCCAAAGGTCCTGCCACCACCACAGCTATACCAATTCAACTCTTGCAGAGAGCCTTTCCAAGGTGACCTGAGGCTGAAGAGTGTTCAGCTTGTTTTGACTCAAGTATAAGTGTTGATTTTATATTACTTTAGACTAGAAGCCTGAGTTGATTTGATGGAGGAGGGGAAGGTAGGGAAAGGCTGTCTAGGGCATTTTATCTCTGCAAAAATAAGTATTATGGCCATGAAAGTACATCATTTTGTCTGGTGTTTTTCATGCAATACCTCCTTACACCAATTAATCCAGTGTGTTTGCCCAAATACTGTCTATGCAGCAAAAAAATATAATAAAAAGAAAGGTGAAAAATCAGGTAGAGAGGGGTGGGAGACTACATCTGGATGACAGAGCAGGTTATGTCATCAGATCTTGAATGCATGTGTGCTTGTTTCTGACCTGCATGTGGCAGGACTCAGCACCTGTCACTGCAGGTTATCTGCAGTGTAGCCATCGATGTCAGAGCATGTCGTGCAGGCTGTCTCCGAAGTCAGCAGGGGAATACACAATTTTATAACATGACTCACCTCATGCTAATGCTGATATTTAACCTAGTCAAGATGAGTCAGGCCCTACAATTGTCTATTTCCCTCCATTGACTAAAAGGGAGCCTAGAGCAACCAGCTCTGACAGAGATGACTGCGCAATTGGCATCTGCAGTGAGGTGAGATACTGTAACTGAGTCATTTAATCTGCCTTAAAATGTGATCATGGGATTGATTGTCTCAGATTTTCCTATCCATACAGAGCAAATTTCAGAGGCAAGGAACAACAAGGAAGTCTTTCCTTTCTGATGTGACTTTGTACCCCAGAAATGAGTCATTCCCATCTTTCTCTGATAGCTGGGAGACATGTGGATGGATAACTCGCATCACTGTCAGCACAGACACATCTATTAGTCACGGTGATAAAGTCATAAAACCTCCATTTCTGCTGAGGGTGTATAATTACAGTAAAAGAAAAACCTGAGTCACAGGTGTAATTCAGTATCCCTTCAAATATGTGACATGCAAGGTGCTAATCAGTTGGAGGACTGGAAAATACTGAAATGATCACTCTTTGGTATTGATGAATAAGGCAATGAAGGTTCTTGGATGTGACACACAATACGTGGTTTGAAAAGTGTGTGGGGCAGAGTATTAGTACTTGCTCTTTCACAGTGGGTTTGTTTGTGGTTTGTTTTGGTTTTTTTTGGAAAAGATAGGTGTGTCTCTTACTACATCCCTGATACTTTTAAGTGGATTCTTCCACACAGTATCCGGAGCTGCAGATTTTCTTCTAAAGAGATATCAAAATATCTTGGGGTATGCAAGCACATATTTACAACACCTGCACAATCTTGTCCAACCTGGTACCATATAATTACTTAGTGTACAAGTGGAGTGTAGTTATAGTAGAGTAACTCTGCATAAATCTAGTTCAGAATTAAACTGTTACTTAGAGATGTTTTAAAAAGGGTATTTAATTTTCTTTCTTATTCTAGTGTAATTAATGGAAAGAGGCAGGGTTGTTTAGATACGTTATTTCTGGAAAGAAGACATTTCTGTCCTCTCATACATTGTTGTGATTTGGGTAAAACCCTTTTGATGTTTGGAGTAACATCAAATATTTATTCAGTTAAGAAACAAGGAGCAGTTAAATGGCCCTTATTTTGGGTGAGGCTCATCAGAAAAGGCTACCATGGAAGCATGGACCTGGTGTCTGTGCCAGGCAGGAGTTGCACCATCAAGCCATCACATTTCCTAGGAACAGGGCTGCAATGATGACCACTCCAGCACTGAGACTGGTGACATCATGCACATCCTTGGGAAATGCTGGAAAACACCAGTAAATAGGAGTAGGAAAAGCCATAGATACAGCCAGGTCTAGGACACAGCATAGAAAGAAATTAGCTTATTTCAATATGACTTACTGTCTTGGAGTGATTTTTGTCTT
>VWZK01006085.1:0-31664 GCA_013396935.1 Baryphthengus martii
TATTCCAGATGGGGCCTCACCAGGGCAGAACAGAGGAGGAGAAGAAGCTCTCTTGACCTACTCATCCCCCCTGCTCCTAATCCTCCCCAGGATGCCCTTGGCCTTCTTGGCCACCAGGGCCCATTGCTGGCTCATGGCCATCCTGCTGTCCACCAGGACCCCCAGGTCCCTTTCCCCTGCACTACTCTCCAACAGGTCAGTCCCCAACCTGTAGTGGTACCTGGAGTTGTTCTTTCCCAGATGCCAGATTCTACACTTGGCCTGGTTGTATTCCCTGTTTTCACCACATGTTTCAGCCACAGAAAAGCTCCCTCTGAAGTGGCGCTAATTTCACAGCAGCTGAAGACGTGTCCTGAGGCTCTTGCTATGGTCATGTACCCTTTTAGCTTCTAATTTCTTGGATTTGTCACACACCCTGCAGATTAAAACATAGTATTTTATCTCTGAATCATTAACTTTTGTTGCTTTCTTGTGCCCATTTGGATCCTTCTCTGCTCCAGACAGCTCCGATTATAAATAGTTCAATAACACATGTCCTCCTTATTTTAAGACTATTATTTATATGACTGGAAGTGTGAATGTGCAGTAAGTTAACAGTGATGCCATAAAGAGGCTAAAATAATTAATCACTTTGCAGCAGTTAATGGATTCAAGGGCACAGGAACACGTACGTGAGCTCCCGCCGCAGGTTTCAAGAACTTGCCCAGGAGATGGGGAAAAAGCAAAGGTGTAAGTAAGGATGTGGAATGAAAACTTTAAGGGGAGGGTGTGTGAGCCTCTGTTGAACATCAGGGCTTCCAAACGCTCAAAAAGTTCTCCAGTCTTACAAAGTGTGTAGGAGTGCCCAGCAGAACCCAGACCCAGCTGGTGGAAAAAGTGGGGAGCAAAACGACAGTAACAAAATCGAGGGAATTCCTCCACAAAGTGAGTGCACAGCACTCGTCCTGCACCACTGCTGGGAGATGTCCAAGGACACTGCTCCTTTGAGTAGTATTAGCAACCTTGCCCTTGAGGGTGCAATGCCATATGGGGAGCAAAACTGTCTCAGCAACCAGGAAGGCACGCTGCGAGCCAGAGCTGCGTGCCATGGGTTTAGAAGATGCCACCAGTCTTGATACAGAGCGGAAGGACTTCTGCAATTCCTCTCAGGTTGCCTGGAGAAAAGGAGCTTTAGGGTCTTGAGATCTTCTGGTTCTCCACAACTCCCTGATAGGAGGTTGGAACCAGGGCTGGTCGGGCTCTGCTCCCAAGGAACAAGCACCAGGACAAGAGGAAGTGGCCTCAAGTTGCCCCAGAGGAGGTTGAGGTTGGAGCTGAGGAACAATTTCTTCCCCCTGCTGCAGGGTTGTCCAGGCCTGTCGCAGGCTGCCCAGGGCAGGGCTGGAGTCCCCCTGATCCCTGGAGGGGTTTCCAAGGTGTGGAGATGTGGTGCTGAGGGACAGGGCTCAGTGGTGCCCTGGCAGGGATGGGGAATGGACTCCATGATCTTAAAGGTCTCTTCCAACCTGAAAGATTCTACAATTCTATCCCTGGCTGAAAATTTTTTCCAAAAGGAAAGGAATTGGTGCATGGCAGGTTGGCAGGAATGTCATGTCCAGAGATAAGAGAGAAGCAAGTAGAAACATTTCTACTTACTGACTGTTTGACTTGTCAGTGTTTGATGTTCCTTTGTAGGACTGACTTTCTCCCCACTCTTTTTTTTTTTTTCAAAAGACATTTTTTTCTGTCTCTTTTCCAGTCTACTCAGCGTTGAAGCAATGAGAGTGCTATCACGGATTAGAGGCAGGTCAGAGAGGGCAAATTACTTGCCAAAATAGTCTCTCTGCAGGGTCTTATTGGTGTTATGTGCTAAGTTATGTGATAAGTCAAAGTTAGCGTTGCATAACATTCTTCCAGTACTTCTCGTAACCGCTTTTGCAGTGCAGAGAGTGATTCACTTTCGGCAGCGCTGCAGCTGGTTTGTACCTGCTGAAACTTTTCAAACATGCATGTTGGGCTATCGCTTTCTGACTGCTGCTTCTTGCTCCTGCCTTTATTCTGAACACCTACCTGCTTTCCCTTGATCATAGTCCTCTGAGTTATCACTCAATGTCAGTTCGATAGAAGGATGTCTTGTTTACACTGAATTTACTGCTCTTTAGATCTCTGGACCAGAGAAAAGCCACTCTTGATCTATCTAATAAGACTAGGATATTTTGACTAATCCTTACCGAGTCGATAGACCTAAAACTCCAAAGCCTGCAGGACCCTTCTCTGGAGGTCTCGATAGAAGACACACGCTCGGGACTAGACCTGGGGGGAGCCAGAAGTGCAGCTCCCACACACCGAGAAGCCAAGACTAAACGCCATGGTGTCGAAGAATACCCCTGTGCTTTTGGGAGGACCATGCTCTGGGCCTGTGGGATGGCTCATCCTGGATGGAGGTTCAGATGGTGTGAGCTGGCAGTCCTCCTGGTCTGGTTCTGCAAGGTCAAAGACAGTCATGAAGGTTTTCTGCTGGCAGCGCTAGGACTCGGTGGTACCGCCAGTGAGGAGGAGGCAGACCTCGAGGTATCTTCATTACCCAGCATTAAAGAGCAATCTTTTGCCGTTTTCTCCTTCCTTCTAATGGAGGTGTTCTTGGAGAGGTTTTTGCCTGCTTGCCTTGAAAAACAGCCTTCTGGTGGCATCACCATTGATGAGGGTGCTCACCAGGTGCAGTGGTTCAGCCACAGATGTCGTTCAGGTTATGGAATGAAAAAGCATAAGAACAGGGAAAAAAAGCATAAAAAGAATTAGCAGCCTAATCACACAATTACCACTTCTGATTATTTTTTTTTAATGGAAAAAAAAAAAAACAAACCCACGAGGAAGTATTTCTGTGTTTCTCCTTCATGACAACCATTTCTCCACGGTTTTCTACGGTTGCCAAGAGCCACGTGCCAGCATATGTGGCTCCACACTGCTGAAAACAGTGGCTGCTTAGTTTCTTTTAGCTGCTGTGTTACCAAGAGCCTTCCTCTCTTCCTTCCCACCTGCTTCTCCAACCACTTACTCCTCAGCAGCTCCAGCGCTGGCCTCCGGCAGCGCTCCCTCCCCTGCGCAGGCCTCAACGGGTGAGTGGGGATGCTGCCTGGTGTCCGTTGTCACCCTCCGTAGGGTTCTGCATTTCTGATGTGCTTCCTGTGGTCCCCGGGAAGGGTTGGACAGGCAGAGCCTCGTTGAGCTTTAATTCGGATTAAAGGACAAATGTAACTTGGCCAAAGTGAACAATTACATGAAACAAAGGGGAAAAAAGGGACTTAAAGATCTTCCATTGCAGCCGGTTAATTATCATGAATTTTGGACTTAACTGTTCAGGCATAGAATTAAAAACCTTAATTATACTGTCACCTTTGTCTCTTAGCTCCCATTGCCCACAAATGAATCCATTTGCTGTAACTGCTGCTGATGGGAAGAAATTGATGGCAGTCCCAGTGAGGTGGGAGAGAGGAACTTGGGGAAAAAAAACAACAACAAAACAACAAAAAAAAACTGAGAGGCAACATGGTGATGGCTGCGCAGCTGGGTGACAACTACATTCCAGGATGTTATAAATTAAAAATAATTTTAATGAGACAAATACGGGTTTGATGGATTTTGTGCTTTCCTCCCCCTCACTCCCCCCTTTCCACGCTCTTGCTGCCACCAGCGTTGCCTTTCTAACTTCAAGTTGTGCCTCCTGTCACATTGTTCTCCCTCCTCTGCCACTGGCTCCCTGGAGAGCTTCATCTGTAGCCCCATGAAATCTTGGGCTCTGGAGGGGCTGGGTGCTACTGGAGAGCCATGGACGCAAGTCCCTGCCTGGGGCGGGGGTTTTGCTGGTCACAAACGGAGGTGTTGGACCCTCATGAGCCGCAAACCCAGCAGCCATGCAGAATCGGTGTCCTGTCCATGCAGACAACAAAGCAGTTCGGTGCTGAACAAACTCCTACTATTCAGTTGAATATATTATTTTTCCTTTTTGTTCCCGTTGGTTCTGGGAATTTTCTGCCAGACCTTTCAAATCAACAGTCTGCCAGCAGAGGTTTTCCCAATGAACAAAATCAAGAGGTTTTTTTATCAGCGGTTTGCTCCATGCCAGGGCCAAGCTCGGCGGTGCCGGGGTCTGCAGGTGCCGGATCTGGACCCTCCGGCAGCGTGTTTTCCTCATGCGTTGCCATGACTACTCAGGATGAGTTAATGTGACGGAACCGGCCCGCGGAGCAGAGGGCTCGCGGCGGCAGCCAACGCACGTGGCCGTGTCGGAGGCGTTCACACCGGTTTATTACCCTCATGTAACGGCACAGCTTCCCGCTGTGGCTTTGAAAGCTCCATCTTACAAACTCTATCCGAGCTCAGCGGCTGGAGCCGTGTTGCCTCCTCTGCCGCCTCTTCCTTTTGGCTACCTGAAAGACCCTGCGCTGGACAGAGGGGCAGCTCTCACGCCCTGCTCCCGTCCTCTGCCACAGCCACCAAAACTAAGATTCTTGAGAAGGAGAAGTGATCCCTGAAGCCTATGTCTTGCCGACCACAGTGCCTTAAGGTGGGAACTGCAGCAAAAAACTCCGGTAGGTACAACCCTGCATCAGAAATGGCCAGTATTGACAGGGTAAAGCCTCCCCCATGGAGAAGAAATCCTCTTCCCTCTGCAGCTGGAATAGCAAGAATGACCTTTCCCTTGTAAAAACACCCAGAGCTACCAGGGAGGGTCACTATTGATCAACCGTAGACCTCAGCTTACTAATTGCAGAGTCTTGTTCTGCACACGAATGTGTAGCAGATCCACTTTCTTTTTGATTATCTCTGTGTAATTTAGAAATAGCTGAAGATCAGATGTGGACCAGTGCACATTATTATTGCCAATATGAGTTTAAATTGCTCTCCTTGAATTATTTGTCTTTACTTACCTTCTTCACCTCTGCTTTAATTTTTTTTTTTTGCTGGTTTAGGGTCAGATGTTGCCATTCCCACAAGTGGGGAGCAGGTTGTTCTCACAAGAACAAATCCACTCTGGGCTGTGGAGTTTGTTTAGTTTAAATATTGCCACAATTAGGATAAAATGGCAAAGTTTAAGGAAAGTCATCTTTGGTTCTCCATGGAAATGCGCTGTAAGCATATGCTGCAAGCATATGCTGGACTTTACTCCAGCCGTTTTCATGATTTTAAGAAAAAAAGTCATGTGTAAATCAAATGTCTAAGGCAACATATGCTGGGAGGGGCTGTCAACTCACCAGTTCTCAGCTGCCTGAAAACACGGTGCCCAGGTAAAGCCAGATGATTAGTCTTGAGAAGAGAAGGATCTTATTAATGTCTATAAATCTCTGAGGGGTGGGCAGTCAAGTGGAAGGGGCCAGGCTCTTGTCTGGGGTGCCCTGGGACAGGACGAGGGGCAATGGGCACAAACTGGAACCCAGGAGATTCCACCTCAAAAAAGAAGTTTCTTTGGTGGGAGGGTGCCGGAGCCTGGCCCAGGCTGCCCAGCGAGGTGGTGGAGCTTCCTTCTCTGGAAACTTTCCAGCCCTCCCTGGAGCTGTTGCTGTGTGTCCTGCCCTGGGTGATCCTGCTCTGGCAGGGGGGTTGGACTCGATGATCTCCAGAGGTCCCTTCCAACTCCTACCATGTGATGATTCTATGGTTCTATGATTCTAAACTGGGCACCTGCTCTGTGGTGGGTGGCAGGAGACCGTTCAAAGACACCGTCCTTTTGCCTCCACCCCTGGCTCTAGCAGCTACCGGCTGGAGCAGCAGGAGATCAACAGATAATGAATGGCGGGGTTCGACTAGATGGCCTTGAAAGGTCCCTTCCAACCCAAATCATTCTACAATTCTGTGGTTCTACGATCTTTATCTGCCCAGAGGAGCTGGTAACACAGCAAAGACCTTCTGGGGGCCTTTCAGGGCTTCCAGGGGCCTCTCAGAAAGGTGGGGACAGACTTTGGAGCAGGGCCTGTTGGGACAGGACAAGGAGGTTGGGTTGAAACTAAAAGAGGGAGATTTAGAGCAGAGAGAAGGAGAAATTGTTGGTGCTGAGAGTGATGAGAGACTGGCCCAGGCTGCCCCGAGAGGTGGTCGCTGTCCCATCCCTGGTCCCATTGCAGGGGAGGTTGGATGGGGCTCTGAGCAGCCTGCTCCAGTTGGGGATGTCCCTGCTCCCTGCAGGTGGGTTGGACTAAACGGCCTTCAAAGGTCCGCTTCAACCCAAACCACTCCACGATCCTATGATTATTCCAGCCTCAAATTTTCTTCCTAAGTGTCTGAATTGAGACAGTGTCCCATCTGAGAGGATTCTGCTCTTCTTCACCTTTCTGCCCAGCTCTGCAGCAACTGCAAACTGATCATCCCGCAGCAGCTGCCAGAGCACATTTCTAATCTCCACTCCGTTGCTGAGGCACCACACTGAGTACATGGAGCTTTGGGAAAGAGAGAAAATAAATGCACTGGATTCTCTCTTCTAGATCATGAAATATTATTTGCTGCCAGGAGGAAGGGTGTCTCCCTTATCCTAAGTGCAAACTGATGTTGTCATTTTCCCTTATTATTCTGTGACATAGAAGTTTAAACAAAACACTGACACACAAATTGAAGCAAAACACTAAAAGCACTGCCGGTATGGGTGGTGGTATTTAAGCAATGAATTTTTTGATGCTATTATTGCAAAAGCAAAGAAAATTAAGTTTTTCGGTGCCTTCGCAACTGCTGCCTGAGTGTCCTTCTCAGACCTATCGAGTCCTCCTCCTGGCCTTTACAGGCGTCCTGGCTTTGCCCTCCAGCAGGAGCTCCTTCTATTCCTTGCTGCTGGGTGATGAGTGAGCTGGAAGCCCATGGGGCACTGCTGGACCTCAGGGCAACCTCCACATGCCTAGAGCTGCGCCGTCAGGGACTGAACTGGGTGATGCTGGTTGCCCAGAGAAAGGGATGTTGCAGAAATTCCCCGAGCGAACGTGCAGCCATGTCTTGTTCGTGACGAGAAGAGTATGTCTGGTTATTACCCAGCCTTCGCTGAGCGTACCAACTAATGGAGCGAGAGACATGAAAGATTTCCATGGCCCACCTGGAGTGTAATTCAAACCTACCTCGAAGGAGGTCATGAGTAAGTAAGATAAATTTCTGTCTCTCCTTTCCTTTACAATACCAACCTTTGCCTTCTTTAAAGTTGCTTAAACAGTGATAGTTTGATGGTAGCTGGGTGCCTTGAACCGACTAACTCTCCAAGGACTACAGATGTGTCAGATCTCACAGGAGTCAGGAGAGACATAGCCAGTAAAAGTACATATTTCTCGGTCCCTCTTTCTGAATAAAGCTCTGAGTTTAAACAGGAGACAAACAGAAACATTTTGTGGAGCTCTTTGTGATGGAAACTGAACCATTCAGGTCTAATTACAATAAGGTCGTGTCATTTCTGCTTTTTAAAAATCATTTTCCAACAAACCTGCTTTCTGTACCACACTCATTACTAACTCTGGATAAAATGACAGGGTGTCAGCTTGTAAGAAATTCCCTGGAAGCAAGGGCTGAATCAAAGAATTTCCATTTTTTCAGATCCAAGGTTTGGTGATGTGTCTGCAGGTACTCAGTCCCTTATGTCAGAGAGGATGTCACCTCAGGAAGACTTGTGAGGTCAAACTTCCCAAGCCCACAACAGCACATCTTGGCTTCTTTTCCCAGTTCCTCTCACTACAGCTTTTCTCCATATGTCTTTTTCTTTTTTAACCTCTTACTTTTCCTTTTTGAGATCTGAAATGTAGCTTCCTCAAATCTCGAGTCAACGTTAGTTTTGCAGCCTCTTCCCCCAAGAGACCAAGATTTTTTTTCCTGCCAGCAAAAATCTGTGGCCACTGTGCATCACCAGTCCACTGCTCATTGACTTTGGAGACATGGGGTGCGACCCTGAGCCCACAGAAATTCTGACCAAATGCCATGAAGGACACTTGAATTTTTGCTGAAACTCTCTGCCTTGATGCTCAAAGGCCAGGAGACGTTGACTTTCCCCCAAGGCCACCTCTCAGAAGCTGGTCCCTGTCCCTGGTGCTCGAGCACTGCTTTGTGCCCGAAGGGTTTCTCTTCCATCAAGGCTGGGAAGGCTTTCCAGGAAAACACTGAAGGCAGGAAGGCGGGCTCAGGGCTGTCTCCCAGCTCAGCACTTCACTTCAGCTTCCCCACTTTCGAATAAAGCTGAATTATTAGACATTTTATGGTTCTCGGTTTTGGAAGCTGCCTCTGCCTTCACGGGAGGTAAATGTGATGCTTTCTGCCATCATGGGCTGTGGGATTGTCCAAGGGCTGGGAGAGTCAACAAAATCTGATATTCTGCAAATGTTTTGAGATAGAAGGTGGTTTAAAAGTGTTTTTTAAAGCCTTACACAGTAAGGTTTTAATCTAATTGAGCAATTCCAAAATACATTTTGTTACTGGTAAAACGTAACCCTAAATATTCAAGAGCGAGACATGTTTCCAAGTTACAAGTAGCTCATTAATGTCCTTTTAATAGGCTTGGCGAGCAGAACCCGAGAGCCGGGAAGATACTGCACGTTGCCTAATAAGGCCCTTCCTGATGACAAATATGAGCTGCTATCCTTTGTGTTTCGATTCCCGCCCCTTGATCGCCTCAGCTGCACGAAGAGCTCCGCCAGCTGGCAGGAGAAGTTGTGTCCAGCCAACAGTTGTCGCCAAGCCTGGTGCTGCCTGTGGGCCTCACTGGCCATCGAGACCAGTCTTTGATGGGACTGGTTAAACAGTATTTTGAGGGATATAATAGGAAATAACTTTTTTGTGCCCTGCTGCAAAAAAAACCACAATAATTTGAAGACTACTAAAATAAATATATTTGAAATCTTGAAAGACAAAGCATGTGTGAAAGAAATTAATCTACTAAAAATCTATGGACACGAAAATACTTTTTTTTCCAAAACTCTGTGTAAAAGATAGATACAACAAATTAAGCTGTCTGTGAAACTTCAGCAAATTACGCAAAGGTGTGAAGACACGTTTCCCTCCAGAACTATAGGACCGTCTCTGACAATGTCTCTGCACATCTGGATCAGTAGTTTTTAGACGAATACACTCACAGACCAGTTTCAAGAAATTTTAAGGGAGTTTTGGCCCTGGAGTAGATCTAGTAGCACCATCCCATGAAGTACAGTCAATGAGTCCTTCCCTGTGATGGGCAGGAAACAATCATGCATGTGATTGACCAAATTCCCCTTTCCCCAACTTGCGACCAGCAGTGGGGGAACTGTTTCTGGGGAGCACTTTGCACACCCTGCCTGAGCCAGACCTACAACTGGCGAGGTTTCACCCACTGACAACCGCTGACAACTGCTGCCTCCATAGAATCACAGAATCATTAAGGTTGGAAGAGACCTCTAAGATCATCACTCCATGGCTCAAGCAGCCAATTTCACACTCATAGACTCACTTGGGTGAGAAGGGACTTTCCAAGCTCATCCGGTGCAACCCCCCTGCAGGGTGCAGGGACATCTGCAACTAGAGCAGGTTGTTCAGAGCCCCATCCAACCTCCCCTGCAATGGCACCAGCAATGGGGCAGTGACCACCTCTTGGGACAACCCGAGTCAGGCTCTCACCACCCTCAGCAACAACAATTTCTCCTTCTCTCTGCTCTAAATCTCCATCTTCTAGTTTAAACCCATCCCCCCCACCAGGCCCTGCTCCGAAGTCTGTCCCCATCTTTCTGACAGGCTCCTGGAAGCCCTGAATGGCCCCTAGAAGGTCTCCACGGAGCCTTCTCCTCTCCAGGCTGCAAAAGCCGAACTCTGCCAGCCTGGCCTCCCAGCGGAGGGTTCCAGCCCTCCCAGCATTCCTGGGGCTCCTCGGGCCCCGCTCCAACACTCCTCCCTGATGAGGACTCCCCAGCCCTGCACTTTTTTCTTGGGACAGCTGGCTTCTCTGACTGTCATTTCTTCCATCCCAAAAACCACTGTCGTTAACAGAGGCTACTTTAAATCGTGGGGTTTTTTTTTTCTGTTTTTCATCTTCAGAGT
This sequence comes from Baryphthengus martii, assembly GCA_013396935.1. NCBI lineage: Eukaryota > Metazoa > Chordata > Aves > Coraciiformes > Momotidae > Baryphthengus > Baryphthengus martii. The sequence goes on from VWZK01006085.1 coordinate 10,000, forward strand.
TTCTAAAGACATTAGCACCGTGCAGGGCTGACAAGATGAATTCCGACAAAAGATAATTGCATGACTCCTTTGTAGCTGAGCGCTTGCAGCACCTCCACACTGTCAGTTCCCATTTCACTCAAACGTGTGTGTCAGAGCTCCCTGGCACACGCAGGGTGACCAGGAGGGCTCGGCCAAAGCCGTTTTGAGGATTGGAGCCCACATGTGCTCAGGGGATTGTTTGGTTTTTTTCTGTCATGGAACAGAGACACATGGCTGGAAATTTGGGAGTAGAGGTACATCTCAAGCAAGATAATGTCCTGTGTGAGGGACTAGTGTGAACAGGCTGCAGGCAGAGTGGAGAAAGGTAGTGGGAACCCTCACATATGATGCATCTCTTCCCAGGATGGGGGGGAATCTTTCCGCTCTGGCTGCACCAGCATGGATCCTGGTGGTCAGCACCACGGGGCTTGGCACAGAACTGAGCTCTGCAGCAGCACCACTCTTCCTGCAAAGGAAAAAACACACACACCCCAAAACCCCAAAGAAATCATAGAGTCATGGAATGTTTGGCGTTCAGAGGGACCTTCCAAGCTCATCTGGCCCAACTCCCCTGCAGGGAGCAGGGACATCTGCAACTAGAGCAGGTTGCTCAGAGCCCCATCCAACCTCCCCTGCAATGGGGCCAGGGATGGGGCAGCCACCACCTCCCAGGGCAACCTGGGACAGCCTCTCACCACCCTCAGCATCAACAATTTCTCCTCTGCTCTAAATCTCCCTCTTTTAGTTTCAACCCATCCTCCTTGTCCTGTCCCAACAGGCCCTGCTCCCAAAGTCTGTTCCCATCTTTCTGACAGGCCCCTTGAAGGCCTGTAAGGCCACAAAATGCACAAATGTGTTGTGAGTGTTTCCAGCTGGAGACAAGAGGACTAAGGGACAGTTTTCTGCTCCTTCAAGGACCTCATTCAGAAGGGCCTGTCCAGGCTGGGAGGCTGGTTGGTCTCTGAGGCTTTGCTTTGCCGGTGTCCAAATTGAGTCTGTGCTCTCAAGACCTGTGATGTCTTCCACGACAGCAGTTTCCCAGATTTACCCAAGTAAATATATTTACCAAAATTCATTGTTCCTGTGGATGTGAGTGGTCACAGACACCCAGCTTTAGGGGCATTCCTCAGTGCTATTAATTGATGGTTCTCTGTCCATTACCTTAATCAGCTCTTAGGTTTAATGAGAACCTGTTGCTGGGCCACCATTTTGTTGGTGTGTTGTGGCTGAAGTGGGTGACAAATTTTTCTGCAGATTCTGTTGGAAAACATCGATTTCACCCACACAGAGAGCTCTTAGCATATGTGGACATTTTGAGAAATTAAGAAATTTCCACATGAGAAACTTTGAAACAACATTTGCAGATTTGGAATCTTTGTTAGAAAACATTCCAGAGCAGCAGTTTCTGATTCTCTTTATTTTTTCCCCCTTATTTTCATTGTTTTCATTCTTGCCACGTAAACTCATGAGATATAGTGAAGTAGTATCAAAAATTACTAAATAATCATATTTGAAAGTGTTTCTGTTCCCCTGTGAAATGCCACGGTTGTGGAATGTCAATGTTCCTGAGCCAATGACTGTGAGCGGCACCTCTGGAAACATTACATTTCACTCTGAGTCTGGAGGACAACAAGTTTCAAAACCCCAATGTTTCCCTTAAATCAGAAATTTCAGATTTTGCCCGGCCATGTGACTTACTGTACTCCACCTGCCGGGAAGCCTGATGGTGTTACCAATGCTAATAGACGCCTTCAATGCCAGAGAGGAGCTGCTAAAGAAAACATCTCTCCCACTTCAAAGAAAAAAGACTGTTTACACTTTAAATTTCCGTGTTTTCTAATGCTGTCTCCAGACTTCTTCTTCTAAAGAACTGGTCTCCTGCAGTCCCTTGCTGCTGCTGTAAGCCACAATTCAAGATATCCAGATGATTCTAGTTGCAGATGTCCCTTCTCACTCCAGGAGGGTTGGACTGGATGACCTTGAAAGGTTCCTTCCAACCCAAACATTTCCATGATTCTATGACTCCAGTCTTCCGCTAAGCAAGCCCGGACCTGCAGCAAGCGTCTCCATCGTGTTTTGTGGCTGTTTGCTACAAATAATATTGTTATTCCTTTAACAGGATGTTTCACCAAGCTTTTGTTATCACAACTCTGGTGTCCTGCACAGAAGCCCTTCTCATGTGATACCAACACAGGAGGAAATTGTGTAACTGTCAACATTAAATTTACCGTTTCCTACAAGGATATATTATTGTACTTTTTCAAAATTCAGTTGCAATTTATGATACAAAAAGAGGTGAGAGGAAGGAGAGAACTTTGTAAATCTAGAGGGGAAAATGTAATTGCATGAAATCTTGAAACTCTATGACAGGGAGTTTCTAATTCTCCTTACTGGCCATCAGTCAAGCACTTCTCTCTCCAAAAAATCAGCTTTAAAGTAGTAGGTGCTGGGCAGTGAAAAAAGGATTGATTTGGCTTCTGTTCCACCTATCTCCAGAAAAAGGCTGGATTAGTTGTGTGCAATAGTCTGGCTCCATGGACTTTGCCAGTGCTGGGGACACCCCCTGAGGAGTGATGGTGGAGCTGGCAGCGCAGCGCAGCAAGATTGCCCAACCCAGAGAAGATGAAATGCCCACATCAAGGAGCAGGAGAGGAATTTGAGTGACTCGGAGGCACAAATCTGGCTGCAGGGTGTTGTGTTTTCAGCTGGCTGACAGCTGTGAGATGCACCGAGGGGTAGTGCTCATACCCAAAGCCTCGTTCTGCCCCCCTGAGCCAGGCTGCAGGTGGGAACCTGCACAGCTGCCCTGGATCCATCGCTCTTTTAGCCCCTGCAGAGAGTACCCTTCTCCCATGAACATCCTTCTCTGGTGGACACCCCTCTGTGGTGGGCACCCTTCTCCAGTGTGAACCCTCCCATCCAGTGAAATCCTTCTCTGGTGGGCTCCCCTCTTTGATGGGCACCCCTTTCAGGTGAGAAACCCTTTCTGGTGGTGGCCCCTCTCCAGTGAGCATCTCTATCTCCTGGGCGACCTTCTCTGACAAGCACCCCTCTGTGGTGGGCATCCTTCCCCAGTGCCCACACTCCCCTCCAGTAGAATTCTTCTCTGGTGGGCACCCCTTTCTGATGAGCACCCCTTTCAGGTGGGCAACTTCTTCCTCTGGACATGTCTTTCCAGTGTACACCCTCTCCTCATGTGAACACACCTCTCCAGTGGGCATCCTTCTCTGGTGAGTACTCCCTCTCATGGGCACCTCTCTCTCCTTGGCAACCATCTCTGATGGACAACCCTCTCTGATGGGCATCCTTCTGCAGTGGGCACACCTTTCAAGTGGGAACCCTTCTCCAGTGAACTCCTCTCACAGGTGGGCACCATCCTCCACCGGGTACCCTCTCTGGTGACCAATAACAATATGGGGATGAGCAGGGTGGGAGTATCCCTGTGACTCTGTAGAGAGTGAATTGCAGGGCATAGGCGCCAGGATTTAGCCAAGGCAGAGGCTTCTGCAGAAGCCAGGGAAGAAACAAAGACAGAAACACTAGAGGCAACTTTCTGTCAGCATGTCGCTCTAGGAGGGTAAAATGAAACACGTCAGTGAAACTCTCCAGTGTTTTCCATTCAGAGCCCAAGAGAATGGCTCCAGTGCAGCCAGTTACTCTGATCTGCTGGGCACATGGAATAGAAAAACAAAATCAGTCCGGGCTTGACCTGCAGCCACATGCTCATGCTGTGCAATCTTCCTTCTCCCAGGACCAACACACTTGTCCTTATCCCACCTGGTGCCAGGGCAGGCACAAGGGTGAGAAAAGATGCTGCTGGTGTGGAGGTCTGGCTGCTGACAAGCTCTCCCCAGCCCTGGCGTTGACATGAAGGCTGGTCAGTGGTTGCACCATCTGCTTGGTGAAAGGAGCACCAATATCTGCAGGAGGCACTTCACAGAATCATAGAATAGTTTTGATTGGAAAAGATCTTCAAGACCATGGAGTCCACCTGTTCTCCCAGCACTGCCAGGGCATCACTAACCCCTGTCCCTCAGCACCTCCTGTCAGGGAGTTGTGGAGAGCCAGAAGGTCTCCCCAGAGCCTCCTTTGCTCCAGGCTGAACAAGTCCAGCTCCCTCAGCTGCTCCTCACCACACTCCTGCTCCAGACCCTTCCCCATCTCTGTTGCCCTTCTCTGGCCACACTCCAGCCCCTCCAGGTCCCTCTGGGAGGGAGGGGCTCAAAACTGAGCCCAGGATTTGAAGAACAGCCTCCCTAGTGCTGAGCTTGGCTTGTTTGGCTCATGGACACCCTGAGACTGATGAGTAATTGCTGGTTTCTTGTTTTCATAAATTTGGAAAAACAGGTAGAAGAAACACAGCTCTTTGCTTTTCCCCGGTATCGTATTTAGTCAATTCATTAGCTTTACTCTCTCCCTTGCCTACCTCCAGTTAGTTGTTAATTTCAGGTGCTAAAAATGTAATTTAGTAACTGCACGAGACCAAGAGGGAGAATATAATTCACTTCTCTGCCTCTTAGGGGACCTGCACATAAAGTAAATGAACCCAGACTCGCAGTTACATAAAAGTTGGTTTTAGTAGGGGTAAAAGAATCGGTATAAGAAGACAACTGGCAAACTCAGCTATCAAAAATTACGATCCCTAATGGACTCAGTCAAAGACACTCTATCTCCAGTTGAAAGGGCTAGGAATTTGTCAACCAGGCATAATTAGAACTTGATGAAGTGCTGCGGTGCCGCAGCGTAATGCATGCAATGTTGTGGCCTTGATATAAAGCCCTTTCCCTTCCCCACCCAATCCCTTCTGCATCCTCAGATTTATGCAGCAGCTTAGTCATGGGCAAGTGAGAGGAATAGTTAAGAGCTGACAGAAACACACCCCGTGATAATTCCAGCTTTAACCCAAAAAGAAGGAAAATCTATGGATGCCCATTCAAGCTTAAACTCTAAGAAATCATTAGTAAGCCAGGTTCAATGATGATGACAAAAGAAATTTAGGGATGAAATGGAATTATTGGCATTTGCTTTAATTTGCCAGTTTCGACAACGGAGGAGAAAGATCTGTGCTGGGAGCTTGCAAAGGACAACTTAGGGGATGCAGGCGGTGGTGGGGTGGTGAGTATTGAAATGGCAGACAAGGAACCGTCTAGAGCACTGGTCTGGTGAGGAGCGGCTGAGGGAGCTGGGCTTGTTCAGCCTGGAGTGAAGGAGGCTCTGGGGAGACCTTCTGGCTCTCCACAACTTCTGGAAAGTCAGGAGCTTGGAGACAGGGAGGGTCAGGCTCTGCTCCCAAGGAACACGTGTCAGGACAAGAGGAACTGGCCTCAAGTTTCCCCAGGGCAGGTTTAGGTTGGAGCTGAGGAACAAATTCTCCTCGCCCTGCAGGATTGTCCAGGTCTGTCCCAGGCTGCCCAGGGCAGGGCTGGAGTCCCCCTGATCCCTGGAAGGGTTTCCAAGGTGTGGAGATGTGGTGCTGAGGGACAGGGGTTAGTGGTGCACGGACAGGGATGGGGAATGATTGGACTCAATGATCTTGAAGGTCTTTTCCAATCAAAATTATTCTATGATTCTGTGACGTTCTGCCTGCATTGTCTGTGCTGAGCTCTCCCAGTCATAGGCATCTCCTGGATGGGGGTGAAACCTCCACCCATCCTCTAGGTCATGTGCATGCAAAGGAGATGTCTAAAGGGTGTCTGGAGGCTTCCAAGTCACTCCTCATCAGCAAACCTGCAGTGGGACCAAAGCTACATGGCTGGGGCCCTTTACCTGACACAAGAAGAGATACTGTCTGTTGTCCCAGATTTTCACTGTACTTCCTCAGACCAACGAGGGTGCTCTTGCACTTCTGCTGTGTGAATATCTTGTTGCTGGGTTGGGTGATCTCTGTTCTTCCTTCTGCTGAAAACAGAAGGAGGTGCTGTGCAGAAATTCAGCTCAGGTGAGATTCACACACAGCCCTTTACTTCCCTGTTTCTGCACTTTTAATGGTCTAGGGTCAGATCATCTCCACCAGCAAAGTAGGAAAGCTCTGCAGCCCAAATCCACATGAAATGTCAGGATTTGGTGTTATTTAAAGAGGATTGTCCAGAAGCTATGGGGTAGTCTGCAAATCCTGTTCTCCATCTGCAAGAAAACAAGAAGAGAAAGACTTCTGTCTGGTTTTAGCCTTTCTGGTTTTGTTTCAGTTTTAAATACTTGAAGAGCTTTTGCTGGCTCTGTATCAAATAATGAAGAATCCCAGCATGGTGAAGACTAGAAGGGACTTCTGGAGCTCATCTGGTGCCANTCTGGGGATCCCAGCACCAAACACAGGAATCCAGTACTAGTAAGAAAAAGCTACTTCAAAGTGGCAGGTAGACTAATTTAAGCCTTATTGATAAGGTCTTGTACTGCAAAATCAAACACATTTTATCATTACGCATTTTAATATTTGCAAAATAAAAAGTTTACACCATTATTATAATTTTCACTTGATCTGTACTATAGCATCTTTAATTTGTTTGAGCTAAAACCAGTCAGTTTTAGAATTAAGGCTTTTGACCAACCCAGAAAGTCTGTTCCAGCTTTGGAAAAGCCCCGTTTGCTGCCTGCTACTGGAGGACACTGGATCGGAGGGACCTCTGGCTGTAACCAGACTGTCCTTTTCTTCCTTTGACTCTGTTTCAGGTGCTGTCACCCTATGTTTTCCATCTTCTCTCTCCAGGTTTGTTGGTGGGATCGTGCCCATCACAGAGCGGTGATGGGCAGATGCAAACAGTAATCCAGCTCTGCAGGGATGCTGAGCAGGCACCAGCTTCCCTCACCCTGCTGTGCTTCCACATCACTCCTCCCTCCCAATTTCAGATGTTTCTCCTGATCTCAGACAGGATTACAAGTTTCAGAGGGTATCTTGTCTTGTAAGGGCACATGCAGGGTAAGAACGGCAGAGAAAGGCTTTTTGGTCTATAACTTTATTTATTTTCCTTTTCTTTGAGGGCCATCAACTATTCAATCAAAGTGCCTGTATGGGAAGGGTCTCATGCTGATACTCCTTCTCTCCTCGCCCACCCCCAGGGACACCAAGACACTAAAAATGATGGCTTGTCCTCCCACACAGACTTCAGATAAGCTGTTTACAGTGTGGTGTAAAGCCTCGCACTGAGGAGCACTTCTCCACTCTGGGAGGACAGGTGGACTCCATAGGGTTGTGCAGGAGGATGGGAGCCAGGGAGAGGCAGGATGATGCTGGATGGATGAGGACCTGTTGATTCTGGGGCCAGCAGGACAGTGGGTGTTGGGACTTTGGAGTGAGGGCACATCTTCTGGGGCAACCCTGGAGAGCATTGGACATCTGCAGCCTGTGGGGTGGGCTTGCCTGTCAAGGTGTGTGTGTAGACATGTGTACATGTATCTCCAGACATATATCGCATAGGTTCTCTGCTGCTTCTTGTCGCTGCTTCTTGTCACTGCTTCACAATGGCAAAGAAAGCCTTCTACTCACACCTCCCGCTATCATTGTGTTTCTACCGTAGTCTGTACTTGAACAAATTCTGGGACATTTAGCAAGAAATATCATCCATTTTTTAACAAAATCAGTTAGGTTTGTTCATCCATAATCAGCAGAGTAATCAGTTGTCCCTTTTTTCCCCATGACTTCGAACCCTCCCCTTTGCTGAATTCAGTGAAGGAGGTGGAACAGACTTGAGAAAATCAAAAGGCATTAAACCAGTTTTTTTACTTCATCTCCATACTCCGACCTCTGTCAAGAGCTGGCCACCGCTCCCTAATCTGCAAGCCCTGTGCAGATTAGGGGACCCGTGGTGTGTCCAGGAGATGTTCTCCTGCTCCTCACCATCTAACTACCACTCACCTCCTCCAGCAGTCTGTTGGTCTACGCGCTCCTGTCCTCTAATCGGATTTGAATGTGCGTGTGGTGTTTTCTGCCTCTCTTTGGTAAGTAACAAAGGGGGTCATCTCAGTCATCCTAGTCGTCTCATAAAGCCAGAGTGGCTAATTCGGGGACCAGTCCTTGGCATAGTCTGTACCATGGGACAACCACACTGAAACGCAAGTGTGCACTCACAGAGCTTCTTACGGCCAGTTGTTGACATTGCCCAACAGACTTCATTCGAGGGGATGTCGTCCCATGTGTGTCCACTTTGCAGATGGCTAATTTGACAGAAACTATCTGGCGGTATTTTCAGCTGGTCCCAAGATTCATTGGAAACCAATAGCTTGGTGCTCCAAAGTTCCCCAGATACATGGGGAATGACCTGACCTAACTACTATTTTTCCATAAAAATTAGGCTACAAGGTTAAACCAGTTTCTTTCAGCAGGGGGACCATAAACTACCACCTGTGACAGGCTGGAGGAAGACTCCTCATGAGACAACAATGCACCCCATGAGTGTGTGTGCTGGGGTCCAGGATTCCAACCACAGCCATGTCGTATATTCTTCTCTAAACCTGTAGCAGTAGAAGAAACAGTGCTTTGGATGTCTCCAAAGGCTCCACAGACAGACTCAGATGCTTCTACCCTGAATGCCAGGTTCTGGCATTCATAAGGACTTATACAGTGTCACCTGCAACTAAATGTCTTTGCTTGACTGGGTCTGTTTAGCCTGGAGAAGAGAAAATGAATTTTGAGAAGACTGAGAGGGGAGCCGATCAATGCTGAGCAAGAGCTCAACGGCCCCTGGGGGACAAGAGGCTGGGGCCAGACTCTGCTCAGGGGTGCCCAGCACCAGGACAAGGGGCACCGGGCACCAACTGGAACCCAGGAGGTTCCCTGGGAGCGGGAGGAGCAACTTTTTTGGTGGGAGGGTGTTGGAGCCTGGCCCAGGCTGCCCCGAGAGCTTGTGGAGTCTCCTTGTCTGGAGAGATTCCAAAGGTGCCTGGACCCTGCGCTGCTGGGCCCCCTGCTCTGGGTGACCCTGCTGGAGCAGGGGGGTGGCACCAGGTGATCTCCAGAGGGACCTTCCAAACTCACCATGCTGGGATTCTGTGACTCCTACTACAGTTGCAGGAAGTTGAGCACTTCGTTCCTTGAAGGTTCATGTTTCTCATTGGAACACCTTCAGCTGGTTGACAGAGAACTTCTCTCTCACTGTTAAATAAAAAGAAGTTCATAATTCATTTTAATAAAACAATTATTCTTTTTAATTAAGATAAGCATTACACACATTTACCAGTGGTTCCTCTCTGCCTGAGAACACCTTGCCATGAGAGACTTCTATCAGAACTGACTTTGCAACTAATAATGTGGTCTTCGTCACTTAACTCAGAAGTCCCCATTGGCTTTAGCACAGTGAAGCATTAAGGAAATGAAATATTTAAAAAAAAAAAAAAAGCATACCCTGAAGTTTGATTTGTTGAAAGCATTTCCTGAGCTGACAAGCTACATGCCGTGTCTACGAAACCCACTGGGAACTTTCAAAACTTGAGCAGCAGTTTCTAATCACTGATGATCATTAGCATTTTAGTGAATAGATTTTTGATAAGAAAAATCTTCACCCTGTGAAAAAAAAAAACCCTGATGTTTTTAGTGCAAGCAGAGATTCTTTTTTAATTATTCCTTCACCTGTCCTCTGGGTGCTGGGTGATGCTGGCAATGATCCTGTCATGTCCCACCAAGGGAGGACAGTGCTCTGGCCACAAACATTGTCGCTGTGATGAAAATTTACCTTGTCACTCATATTTTGCTACAGCTTGGGTTCCATCTACTGCCACACACAGTGGTGAGGCAAAGGATGGGTTCCCAGTGTGCGCAGCAGGGCAGCAGTGCACAAAAAGTTTTGACTGTTTCGAGTTAAGAGGGTGAGACGGCTCTTCAGAGGGATCTAGTCAAGTTGGATCAATGGGTCAAGGCTAATGGGATGAGGTTCAACCAGGTCAAAGGCCAGGTCCTACCCTTGGGTCACACCAACCCCCAGCACCACTCCAGGCTGGGACAGAGTGGCCAGAAAGTGCCCGGTGGGAAAGGCCCTGGGGGAGCTGGTCGCCAGGCGGCTGGAGATGAGCCCGAGAGTGCCCAGGGGGACAAGAAGCCCCCAGCATCCTGGCTGGGGCAGCACTGGGGGGGCAGCAGGGCCAGGGCAGGGATCGTCCCCCTGCACCAAGCACTGGGGAGGCCACCCCTCGAATCTTGGGCTCAGTTTGGGGCCCCTCCTTCCCTTCCAGGAGGAGCTGGAGGGGCTGGAGCGTGGCCAGAGAAGGGCAATGGAGCTGGGGAAGGGTCTGGAATGGAAGTCTGGTGAGGAGTGGCTGAGGGAGCTAGGCTTGTTCAGCCTGGAGCAAAGGAGGCTCAGGGGAGACCTTCTGGCTCTCCACAACTCCCTGACATTCAGGAGCTTGGCACCAGGGGGGTCAGGCTCTGCTCCCAAGGAACAAGCAACAGCACAAGAGGAACTATGGCCTCAAGTTTCCCCAGGGGAGGTTTAGGTTGGAGCTGAGGAATAATTTCTACCCCCACCTCCAGGGTTGTCCAGGCCTGTCTTGGGCTGCCCAGGGCAGGGCTGGAGTCCCCCTGATCCCTGGAAGGGTTTCCAAGGCGTGGAGATGTGGTGCTGAGGGACAGGGTTCAGTGGTGCCCTGACAGCGATGGGGCAAGGCCTGGGCTCATTGATCTTAAAGTTCTTTTCCAACCTAAACGATTCTATGGTTCCATGATTCGAAGCTGGAGACCCAAATCCATAGACTACAGGAGACAAGATGAGGAAACATTGAGAAATTTCAGTGCAAAATTCCTGAAGAGCAAAAAAATCACATCAACACAGCTATGGAATGATAAGTTGGTTCTATTTCTACAGGCTTTCAAGAAGTGTTAGGCAACATCCTTCACAAAACATTCAGAAAACTGGTCAGGAATTTCAAAGATACGTTATTTGAAGTTTACAGGAAGAAAATCAGAACAAGAAAATGTTCTTCAGCTCCAATTTAAATCTCCTCTGGGACTTGAGCTGAACACCATGTCGTGTCCCCTGACAAAACAGTAACTGCTGGGTTATTTTTAGAAATTATTGTAAGAATGAGGTCGAAGGAGGAATGGGGCAAGTGCTCTGTGATGTGGACACAGCAGTGCAGAGCAACAGCCTTTGGTTTTCACCAGCCTGGTGCTTCGGTGGGAACTTGTTGCGTAGTAGGAGCTGGGGGAAGGGGCTGCTTCACCACCAGCAGTGACAGATTTTCCTTGAGATGTAACTGGCAACGTCTGTGTGGAGGGCAGGTGGGGAACCCAGGCTTCAGAGGAGGCACCAGGAAGACCATCAGGGACACTCATTCCCTGCAACCAGCCAGGTGCCTGAGATGGCCGGGTGGTTAGTGCTCAGTTCTCCTGAAGCATTTGTGCCTCAGGCAATGAGGAGAGAAGAGGAGAAATCAACCCTAATCAGAAGGGTTTTACAAGCTACTATCCACTAGATGACTTCTGGTTCTTCTGAAGTCCAACGAAGGTCAGTACCAGTCAACTCCTTTTCCTTGTAACTGGGTTCATGTGAAGCCTCCTCTTCACTTTGTCATAGTCCAGCAGCTCCACGGCTCTTCTGACTTGCGTGCTATGACTGTCAACCCTTCTCCTCCTTTCCAGCTCATCAGCAGCCATTTACCTTCTGCTTGATGACCTTTCTGGGCCATGGAAAGCACCGCCAGAGCCCCCCGGAGACAACAGGATGAGGATTCACCCAGCTCAGTGTCAATGAGAAAAACACAGAGTGACAGAATGACGAGGGTTTGGAGGGCCCTCTGGGGATCACCTGGGGCCACCCCCCTGCTCCAGCAGGGTCACCCAGAGCAGGGGGCCCAGCAGCGCAGGGTCCAGGCGCCTTTGGAATCTCTCCAGACAAGGAGACTCCACAAGCTCTCGGGGCAGCCTGGGCCAGGTTCCAACACCCTCCCACCAAACAAGTTGCTCCTCCCGCTCCCACGGAACCTCCTGGGTTCCAGTTGGTGCCCGATGACCCTTGTCCTGGCACTGGGCGCCACTGAGCAGAATCTGGCCACATAGTTTTGACCCTTGCCCGTTAGATATTGATGCGCATTGATCAGATCCCTTCTCAGTCTTCTCTTCTCCAGGCTAAACAGATCCTGGTCTCTCAGCCTTGGTTTCTCAATGATGGGCACATACCAAGTGGAATGCACCTCGCTAGGCAAAGAATAGCAACAAGCCAGTGGACATGGGTGGAATCAGCACTGGGTGGGATGAAGTGAGGACCTGAGCAACACAAAATCCTTCATGCAGCAGGCAAAGTAATTATCTGAAGTCGCTTGACTCACCTTCAAATTTCCCCAGGGAAAACATGACCTCCGAGGGCTGTTTTATGCCTGAGACTGCCTCCCCACACACCTGTGGCAGGGGGGACCTCTCATGGAATCATGGAAAGGTTTGGCTTGGAAGAGACCTTTGAAGATCATCTGGTGCAACCCCCCCCTGCAGTGAGCAGGGACATCTGCAACTAGAGCAGGTTGCTCAGAGCCCCAGCCAACCTCCCCTGCAATGGTTCCAGAGATGGGGCAGCGAACACCTCTATGGACAAACTCTTCCAGTGCTGAAAGGGCACGTGTAGAAGGTTAACAAGCCATTTTTCTTGATTTTCCCAACCATAGCCTGCTGTGTTCACAACTGGGGCTTGGGTCACCATGAGTGGGGGGAATGGGTGGTTTAGATGGGACATGGTGGGCCAGGATGGACCATTGTGTGGGATCCAACCAGTCCTTCACAGGGATCCAGGGGACTTTGGGAGGAACAGGAGAGAAGAGAGAGAGTCTAGGCTGAGGGGGAAGTGCCATGGCCAGGAATTTGTGAGGAAGGTGAAGGAGGAGGACGCACAAAGAGTTCACAACAGCCTCTCCCCGCCATCTCTGCTGCCATGTGCCCACCTCGTCCGCTGCCGCTTGGCCGCCCTCCCAGGCGCCTGACAGCGGGGAGGCAAGGCACTGACAGCACTTGGTGGAGAAAAAGGGATGGGAAGGAGGGAGATGCTGGCTGCAACCGCCGCTCGGAGCTGATAATTAATAAATGAAATGCCCTGGGACTCCACTAAAGCTTCCTCAGATGACTTATCTGTCGTGGGCTCGGCAAAGCATTAAATGGCCATTTTCTGACAGAATGACTTCACTGCGCTGGAGCTTCCTTGACTTTGTGAGGAATATTTCTCCCCTCCTCCCACCCTTCTTTTTTTTTTTTTTTGTAAAAAAAAAAAAAAAATCTTCTCTCTTTCTTCCTCTCTCCCTCCCTCTCCCTCCCTCTCTCTCCCTCTCTCCCTGGTTGACGGCTCTAGTTCATTTCTGCCTATTTAATTGGGCCCCGGATGAATTTACTCGACAGGGCCATTCATCATGTGGCAGCGGCTGGCGGACGAGCCCAGGGGGAGCGGGGCTGACAGCTCCGGCAGCCTCGGATGCTGCCTGACTCTGGAAGTTCACATATTTGGGCATTAGTGCAGCTATTAGTTTAACAAGCTTCGTTTATCCCTGTCACTACCACTTCAGCTTCCCATGTAATCATTTGAAATGTAGATTACTGCTAGACAAATGGGACAGAGCAAGAGTACACAGGAGGGAAAAAAAGTGACATGGATTGCTTGTTACGAGCTGGGTTGGTTTTTTTAATTTTTTTCTTTTCCCCCTCCCCTCTTTTAATCCCTTCCAATGTGAGTTCTTTGATTAACTTAATATTCCCATTATTTCTATTGTAAGCAGTTTGTCACCTGTGTTAGCCTCTTTTTAGAAAACAATTGGTAGTGGTTTGTTGATCCAAAGAAGAGGTTTGAAGCAATTATACAGGTGTCTGGGGTTCTGAGGTCTGAGCTTGCCTTGGAGCTGTTGGAGGTCATGCTCCTCCAGCCAGATGCACCTCTGGATTTTCTGCGCCTGCCTGGGCCCTTTCCCCATGTCGGAAGCCGTCTGAAGTGTTGCTGTCAAGCAACGTGGCAGATTTAGTCAGCCCTCATGATCTTCTCTATAAAGGCTTCTGCCCACCACGTTGCGTTGGCACTGTGGGAGCCAAAGCAAAGCAACGTCTCCAATATTCAGAGGAAAGTGTGTTCTGCCTCCTGTGACCCAGGAGTGAGGGTGGAGCTGCATGATCTCTGTCCTCAGACCTTCACAGCTTGTTACGCTCTCATTGAACGCCAATCTGTAAAGGCGGGTGTGGAGAGGCCAGAAGGGAACACAACCTCACCTGCCCTGACTCCCAGTATGAGATGGTTAGATACTGTCAGCCAGCCTTTCCCAGCAAGTCCAAGACCAGCACTGAGTTTATCTTTCAAAACTATATCTGGAGGTGCCAACAATGGCAAACCCTTCTCAGCACAAAGGAAAATGGTCCAGTGCTCAGTTATCTCCCCGGCTTCAGTCTGATGCGGTGCTCTGTGTTCATCCCATCCAGTTCTTGACTCCTGTTCTGACTTTCTCTGCTCTGCGCAGGAACGTTCCTGTCAGCCTTGGGCACAAAGCTCCTGCCTGACCAGATAGGTCACATCATTATTAACTCATCCATGCACCAGCCAAAGAGGTTGCTCTTTCCTCAGTCTCTCAACACAAGTAATGTTTCCAGCTCCCAGGTTATTCTAGGAGACTTCCCTTGACCCACGTCCAGTTTGCCTACAGCTTTTCTGACTCAAGATGCTTTTACTTTGCTGTGGTACCACTGGTGCTGTACTCAGGAACAGCGTTCCTGTCTACCCTGCCATCCCCACTCCTGATCTGTCAGCCACAGCTGAGCCCTGGGAACTCTTGGTTGGTCAGTTGGTTTTACACCTTGGCCCTCACCACATCCTTTTCTCTTTCACTTGCTCCCAGACACACGTGCCTCCTTCCTAGAAATGTGACAACATTCCATGCTCACACCCAACCTTCCATTTCGTTGTATGAAAGAGGAGTCATACAAGTAAAACCAGCAGACTTGGCCAATTCAAGTGACCCACCAAGCCAGATGCTCCACTAACCTGTGGTATCTGCAGACATTACCAGTATGGGATTGGGATTTTTTTCCTGCTCCCTGATAGAGCCGAGTGGAATTTGGAAGCTCTGCGCTGGGGGAATTCTGGTCATTCAGCACTCCTGTCCACACCAGAGCAGGAGGAAGCATTAACATTCAGGAGATTCTTCAGATTATTTTCCATGTTTTAATCCATTTGAAGACACTGAAACCTGTAATGAGAAACTAGTCGAACCTCCCTAAATGGAAGTTGACTAAATTCCCTGGGGTGAGGGATGAGTGTGCTGCTTGTCTCTGGAATTTCAATTATGGCGGTCTCCCTCCTGCAAGAAATGTGCCGGCAGCTCCGGTTTCAGATGCGATTACCAGCATCACCATGGGTCGCTCTCTTCCTCTCCCATCTCTTCCCTCATCCACACAGGAAGATCTCCGAGGTGCGGCTTGTGATATGTTGTTATCCCTTTCCGAGCCACTGCAAAATGACACAATTCATTTATCCCTCCCCTCCTCTGCAGCTCTGGGACTCTCCTGAGGGCCTCAGCAGCTGGTGTCTTCCCCTAATGAAAACGGCTCACAGGTCCGTGTCAAGCCTGGTGGCAGATCGGATCAAAGGCAGCTGATTTTCTTCCATCAGCAACAAGCCAGGGTGTAAAACCCACCCACCTTCCCCCTCCCCCACCAGCACGGGTGGGACAAAGAGGAAAGTCCCGGTTCCACTCTGGTACGAATCTCAGGCTTGGACCCCTGGGCTGGGTCTGCAAAACCCCTTAAGGATTTATCCTCTTCCCTGTCGTGTTACACACCCTAGAGCTCAGGGGATGCAGCAGGAGAACGGATCTTCCTGCAACTGCAGGAGACCCAGGGCCAGAGGGATGGGGAATTATTCCAGGAAGAAAAAAAAACAGATGGAGAGAACTTGGGGGAAACAGGAGTGATAAATGGGTGCTCCTCACACTGTCTGAGATTGGGAAATCAGCTCTGCAATAGTGGGGACATCCCTGGGCTTCCTGGCTGAGCTGGAAGTCAAAGAGAATCCGAGGTCAGCTGTGGGTTAAAAAAAATTTGTCCCCATCTTTCTGACAGGCCCCTGCAAGCCCTGAAAAGCCCCCAGAAGGTCTCCACGGAGCCTTCTCGTCTCCAGGCTGAGCAAGCCCAACTCGGCCAGCCTGGCCTCCCAGCAGAGGGTTCCAGCCCTCCCAGCATCGCTGGGGCTCCTCTGGCCCCGCTCCAACAGCTCCCTGTGTGTCCTGGGCCGAGGACTCCCGAGCTGGAGCCAGCCCTGCAGGGGGGTTCTCCCCAGAGCCCTGGGAGCAGAGGGGCAGGATCCCCACTGGCCCTGCTGCCCACGCTGCTGGGGATGAGCCCAGGGGGCCAGGGGCTGCTGGGCTGCGAGTGCACAGGGTCAGCTCAGCTCCAGCTTCTCATCCCCAGCATCCCCAAGTGCTTCTCCATAGGGCTGCTCTGATCCCTTCTCCCCCAGCCTGGTTTGATCCTGGGGATTGCCCCAACCCAGGTGCAGAACCTTGTACTTGGCCTGGTTGAATCTCATGAGGTTCCCATGGACCCAATTCTTGAATTTGTCCATGTCACTCTAGACAGATCCTGTCCTTCAGGTGTGTTGACTGTGCCACTCAACTCGGTGTCATCTGCAACCTTGCTGAGGGTGCCTCCATCACACTGTCTTCCCAACTGCTCCTGGCAGTTTGTATAATTCGTTATAATTCAGTAGACTTTTTTCATAGAAAAGAAGTCGTTGAAGGGAGTCATCATGTCACCTTGGGACTGACCGCCGTCTGCCAGGAACGTGTCACATTGCTGCTTTTACCCATTTCATTAGACTGTAGAAAATGATTACATTGAAAAGACCTGGTTTTGCAAAATTAGTGAGCATGTAAAGACTTCTGAAAACACTCCTGATTACTTAATAGCTAACTAATAATCAACTAATAGCTTTTAATTAATTGCAATAAGGACAACAATTTATAATTCTCCTGTGATGGGGAAGGGCAAGGCTGGGCCAGGCAAGTGACTGCAAAACCAGCACCAAATTGTGATGCATCTGATCACATCCCTCAGCTCTCCACCTCTCCTGGACTGCCAGTGGATCCTGGGAATGCAGGAAATCAGAAAATTGCTGGGAACAGCAGCTCGAAGAGCTCCAGACCTGTCAGGCAGGTGGTCACTGTAACCAAGGCTCCACAGGCGCACCTGGGATGCATCAAGGTGCAGGAACTTGGTGGTTCTTAATAGATGGGACTGGGGAACAGTACTCAGCTGAACCTTCCTGAAAAGAAGAGCCCACCACATGGACAATGGCATTGGCACCTTGGAAGGTCCTTTTCACCCTATGCCAAAGTCACAGGCATCGCAGCAAATGTTGGCTCCAGAAGAAGCTGACTATGAAACCACCTCATCAAAGCTGTCTTATGACCAAAATAGGGCTGCAGAAAGTAGGAGATGGGAGAATCCTCTGCTGCTGAGGGTGGTGAGAGCCTGGCCCAGGTTGCCCCGAGAGGTGGTCGCTGCCCCATCCCTGGCCCCGTTGCAGGGGAGGTTGGATGGGGCTCTGAGCAACCTGCTCCAGTTGCAGATGTCCCTGCTCCCTGCAGCGGGGTTGGGCCGGATGAACTAGGAAGGTCGCTTCCCACCAAAACCCGTCTGTGATTCTGTGATTACATGATTCTATAACAGGTGTATTTAGCTGGATTATAAGGAGTGAACTGAGCACCACTCCTGGGTGTCTGTGAAACAGTGATTCTGGATGATCTGCCAGTGGCACCGACATCTGTCTCACCTGGAGGCATGATCTTCCTCCTCTACCTTGAAAGACAGTATTTCCCTCAGAGTTTGGCATTTTCCCCATGATTTGCCTCTGCTCATCCTGTGCAAAACAAACTACACCACCCTGCACTGTCATATAGGTTCCATTGAGGCCATTGAGGGGCTGGGGTGTGGCCAGAGAAGGGCAACGGAGCTGGGAAAGAGTCTGGAGCAGGAGTGTGGTGAGGAGTGGCTGAGGGAGCTGGGCTTGTTCAGCC
The DNA here is from genome assembly GCA_013396935.1 of Baryphthengus martii. NCBI lineage: Eukaryota > Metazoa > Chordata > Aves > Coraciiformes > Momotidae > Baryphthengus > Baryphthengus martii. The sequence continues at coordinate 27,973 of VWZK01006085.1, forward strand.
TGGAGCAAACGACGCTCAGGGGTAGACCTTCTGGCTCTCCACAACTCCCTGACATTCAGGAGCTTGGAGTCAGAGGGGGTCAGGCTCTGCTCCCAAGGAACAAGAACCAAGACAAGAGGCACTTATTCCTCAAGCTGCCCCAGGGGAGGTTGAGGTTGGAGCTGAGGAACAATTTCTTACCCTGCCTCCAGAGCTCTCCAGGCCTGTTCCAGACTGCCCAGGGCAGGGCTGGAGTCCCCACGATCCCTGGAGGGGTTTCCAAGGCGTGGAGATGTGGTGTTGAGGGACAGGGCTCAGTAGTGCCCTGGCAGGGATGGGGCAACACTTGGACGCCATGAGGTTAAAGGTTTTATCCAACTAAAACAATTCTATGATTCTATGATTTGAGGAACTGATTTTAAAGGTGCCTGAGGTCTGCTGAGGACAGCATGCTGCTGCTGTCAAATCCAATCCAAAAAAGCCGTGATCACCCGTGGGGATGCTGCAGCAAGAGTGGTTTGTTTGCCAGGTGTTCAGCAGTGGGTAATTATTTTGAGTAAGTAGGAAAATATTACATAAATAAATGCATCTGGAAAGGAGACTTTTCCCTGCCAAATAGCAGCATTTCAAGGATCTTGCTTCCCGACGGGCTATGGGTAAACAGGAGTGATTTCCCACCTTGGGAAACAGATTTTGTTGCAAACAATAATCCTGACCCTGGTGGGCAGGGCTGGTGTGGGACAAGTAAAAGCTGGTGTCTGTCGCCTGCCTTTTCCCTGGGATGAAACCAGAAGTGATGAAAAGATGACATGGGAACAGATCCCAACAGAATGGTGTTTGGAAGCAGTGGTTTCCAGGTTGTTTGGCTGTTTAGATTTGAGGCCCAAATGCCAACAGATAATCCACAGTCATTCGAGACACAGAGGAGCCAGTACCTGCTGAAATCCCCTTTAACATCACACAAATTCCCTCACCGTCAGCCAAATGTTTCTCTTTCCTTGGTGCTTCCAGGCTGCAAAAAAATAAACCAACCCTTCACTCAACATTCAGGCAGTAATTACAAGACCGGACTTTACAAATGGGACATAAATAAAATTACATAGCTAATTAAGATGTATCATGAACTGAAGCTCATTTCTATGATCCTAATTGCGCATTTCACCTCCCTGTTAAGTGGATTTGATAGTCAGAAAACAAGCCATTCGTGTTCTGCGGTGGGGGAGGTCTCAGTGAGCAGCTCTGCCCTCTGTCCGGGGGGACGTCCTGATTAGACCCCAGATTAACAGGGTGAATTGATGACCCTTTTTCCCCAGCTCTATGAGGAGTTTGGTTCTGAATGTGGCAGATGATCGTTCTGCCCCACCACTCCCTTCACCTGGATGTGCCGGAGAGTAAAACTCACCGAAAGAGGAGAAAGTGTTTCCAACACACATGCTGAATTACAGCAAGTTTTCTGCACAGATGAGGCAGATTAGATGATCTGCTTGGCCACCTCTACATCCGTCTAGCAACACTCACCCACAGCATTTGTTGTTCTAATTCAATAATTAATTTAACTTGGTTAATAAGTTAAATTTAAAATAAATGAAGAAGATTAACCCTGTAATTATTTGCTGCTCTGTACAACAGGAATACATGAAGATTCCAGCACCACATGATAATTACAGCCTTAATTTATGACCTGGAAAGCATGATCTGAAATCTTCATTCCATGGAGTTTGTTACTTCATATTTGGCCAAGTTCTGGGATCCTTCTTTCCTTGGTGTAGTAAGAACGATGCCTGCCTCACCCGGCAGCAGGGAAGCAGGGACAGTGCTATACATGTACATACTGACAGCAAGCTGAGTGCTGTGGTCAACTCTCTGAAGGGATAAGATGCCATCCAGAGGGACCTGGACAAGCTTGAGAATTGGGTCCATGTGAATCTCATGAGATTCAAGGAGGTCAAGTGCAAGGTCCTGCCCCTGGATCGCTGCTCTACCCCTGGCCCCACTGCAGGGGAGGTTGGATGGGGCTCTGAGCAACCTGCTCGAGTTGCAGATGTCCCTGCTCCCTGCAAGGGGGTTGCACCAGATGACCTTGAAAGATCTGTTCTCATCTAAACCATCCTGTGATTCTATGATTCCATGATTCTGATAAGTGTATTTAGTACAATTAATACAAACATATATTATTTCCGAGGAACAGTGCCTATCAAACAAAACTCTGATAATCGGTTCATGAGGGTCAGAAAAATAGAGTCTGCCAAGTAGAAGGACCAACAAATATTTAAAATATCTAAATATTTTAAATATTTTCAGTCCTTGCAGTGAGGGAGAACAGTGCAGTGTGCCCAAGGCACAGCCCTGGACTCTGCAGCAGGAGGATGCTCTGCAGCCTCACGTGTTGTGCTGCAGAGGTGCAGGAGAAGAGATGGGGCTCAGATGCATTGAGCTGGTGTTCCTCATTCCTCTAGTTCTCGTGGGACAGCTGATCTCAGCCATTAGCAGCTCTGGAAAAAGGGCACCGTACCTGTGTGTGCTGGTAAAACAAGTTATTTTCCCCCATAAAGCTGCTTGTGTTTAAGCTGATCCATCTTGGCATGACATTTGGTGCTGGATCCAGCAGCCCCAGTGATGTCCATGACCTGGACGCAGCCAGTAGCATGTCTGAGCACGCTCCCAGCGGGCACGAGCACGTGCACATACACATCACATACATAGATGTGAATGAAGCCGGCCACGCAGATCGACACAAACAGACAGAGCACACGAGTGAACACAGAGAGCAACAATGGCCTCTTCCTGCTCTTTTCTTGCTGTCACGGTCCACTCAGTCGACGCGTGATGGTTCATTTGCTGTGATCTTAAAGTGCAAAAATCAAGGCGACCACGCCAAGGGGTTTTGCTTCAATCAAACAGGGCAACTTTATTGTTTTACCTGTAAAGCAGCATATGATAGACAGAAAGAGTGACAGGAAGAGAATAAAAGGTAAAGTAAAGAGAGGAAAGGGAATTATAGCTACCACCACGGGTCTGAGTCGTCCCTATTGTCCCAGGTCCAGGCAGTGTCCCGCTGGCCCTTCTGATCATCGTGATCCTTGGCGGGGAAATTTCCAAGTTCAGTTGCTAAGAAGCCATCTTTTATGCCAAGTCACACACCTTGCTCCTCCTCTGTCCCATGGATTTCTGCCAATCTCCGCCTTTCCCAAGTGAGGTTTCCGCGTGTGCCCAAGCAGGAGTGTCTGAGGCCTGGTTTGCCTTAGAGGAGAGTGGCTTTTGACCAGGAGGTGTGTTCTCATACTATAATGATCAACGTTCACCTAAAGTTTAAGTTCTCATGATTGTTGTTAAGACAGCAGTCCTGATCCATTTTCCTGACAGCAGCTCAGTGGTACAGCTTGACAGTTCCTTCTTCTACCAGCTAATGAAGAATGGCACCATATTCCTCATACCCTGCAATCCTCCTTCTCAGAGTGTTTTGTAACCTTGGCATCCACAATGATTGCATTCTATCCCGCAGGGCAGGACCTGCGCCTCAGGTTGGCCGCTGCAGACTCATGTCAAGATGTTAGCCTAAGTTTTGGGCTAACTGATTGTCCAAGACTCTGATGACTATGTTGAGACAATACTGTTCTGCGGACCAACTCTTACACTTGCTGAGTAGAACAGAGGCCCACAGGTGGGAACATGCATACACGCCTTCAGGAATAGAATCATAGAATCATAGAATT
>VWZK01006086.1:4858-17123 GCA_013396935.1 Baryphthengus martii
TACATCGTCTTAATAATAATAATAATAATAATAATAATAAAGCTGTACGAAAACAAAAGGACTCCAGGAAACCTTGGGATTCAAAATAACACCCCAAACCCTAAACCGTTCAGTGATGTGAAAAGCTCAGTTTTTTTGGCAGGAGGGGGGAACAGGGAAACTGTTCAGAGAAAACTAAAGCGATGCCAACCAGTGTCTTCCTCAGCGCTTCTTCTTGAACCCCCACCCTGCAGCCACTCAGACTTTTGGGTTGTATTTAGGGGCTTTTTGGTCATGTTCCACCATGGCTGGGTAGGGCTGCCACATCCCACCTCTTGTCCCTCATCCTTCCCAGCATCCCTGTGCAGCCAGGGCTTGGGGCCAAGCTGTGGGACACAAATCTCAAGAGGGTCGATGGTTGAGATGAGGTTGGTACCTTCCTTGCTCCAAACTCCTCATTTCTGGGTCAAGAGCTGCAGTAGGGCTGGTAGGTGCCTCCATGTCATGGCTCTTGCAGCAAAACCTTGGGGCAAGAGTGCCGCCAGGATTCACGGAAGAGCTTAAGGGTGAGGAAGCCCATTGTGGACACATTTTTTGGGGAGGATTCATGCCCTTTCATCATTTCCAGGCAGTTTGGCACCACTTCTCAGCACACAGACCCACAGAGGGGCTCAGCACCTGGTTCCCTGTCACCAACCCCGTCCCCCCAAACCCTTCGGGATTATATCCCTCTCCGGAGATCCGGAGACGCATTCCCGCAGCTCAGTCCCAGAGCAGTCACCTAAGGATCTTCTGAGATTGGGTGTCAAAATGAGTGGGGAGCCCCCCACCCTCCAAAAAAAACCCACCACCATCACTTTTCACATCACTTGGGTCACAGCTCAAAAGCGCAGGGGAAGCGGCAAGGTCATCATCTCGGACCCATCCAAACAAACTCAGCATCATCGTCCAAGTCCCCCTTCCCCTCCCAAATAATGTCAAAAAAAACAAACCAAAAAAAAGGTAATTTCTGGGTCTCAGTGTTAAGAAACATAAAAGTGTTAGACTGTACCTATTAATGCTCACTATTCCAACCATTTTTTTTTCTTTTTAAAGTTTTACAAAATGAATTACCGTCACTTTTTAAACATCGTGTAAGAAGAAAATGAGTGTGCACAACTCTACACTTTTCTAGCATTCTTGAACTAATTCACAAATGCGAGAAAATGGAAAAAAACCAAACCAAATAAACCATGGGAAAAATAAACGAACCAAAAAAAAAAAAAAAAAAAAAAAAAAAAAAAAAAAAAGCATGTAGGTAGTTTGATGTTATAAACTATACAGGAATGAAGCGCTTGTTGCCACAGAAAGAACAGGGACGGGACCTTCCCCCCGTTCAATTTTGCGTGCTAAGAGGGTCATTTTTTAGTCTTTTATTATAAACACTATTAAATTCCAACTGCGTTTTTGGTTTTTTTTTTTTCTCCTTTATCTGAATATACAAGAACATTCATTATCAAATGTTCGTTATCATCAATACTACAAAGAACGAGACACAAATCGCAAGAAACAATGGAAAATGTTAATAAAGCTGAAAGAATCGTCGAGTTTTTTTTGTGTTGGTTTTTTTTTGATTTTTTTGAGTTTCTGCAGGTTTTTTTTTTTGTTTGCTTTTTTTTGTCGTTTTTTTGTTTTGTTTTGGTTTTTTTGGTATCGAAGTCAGGTTTTTCTGGGCAGAAAAAAAAAAAAAAAAAAAAAAAAAAAAAGAAGAAGGAAAAAAACCCCACAACACTCAGGGGGGGAAAAGGGGAGGAGAAACAAAACCCAAAAATTAAAAAGCAAAGCAAAAAAGGCGAGCGAGCAGCTACGCCAACGTGAACCGGAGGGACCAAATTTGCCAAGTACCGTGGAGGAGCGGGGTGCCCTGCCCGGGGGTCCCTGAAACGCTTTCACGGAAAAGAAGCTGGCAATAGTTAGAAGGCTGCACTGGGGGAAGGCCACGGGAGGAGGAGGAGGAAGAGGAAGGCAAAGGGCTAGGGAAAATGGGCAGCACTTCCTAAATGTCCTCGCAGGAAAACAACCTGGTTGCTCCGAAGGTATTCCCAGTTGGGAGGCAGCCCTAGACCAGTCTGCAACACAGGCCCCATCCTCAGGCGCGGGTGTGAAAGCAGCAGAAAGCGTTATGGAGACATAAAAACCAAGCAAGGAGCAGCTTGTGCTGTTTCTCATCCACCCTTTGCATCCTACTCTGATGTCGCCAGCTCAGAAAAAGGAAAAATCTATCCAGTTGGGACTTTCTGTATTTGGGGGAAGGTGATAGATTTCAGAGCAGGTGTTGTGGTGCCTTCTAGGCTTGCTCCCCAGGGAAAGGCAGGCTTCACCTCTACCTCCTGGCCCTGCTCTGCAAGGTGACAGTGAGCTAGAGCCAGGGACACGCCACCACTGGGGCCTGCAGGCCAATCGCCATTATCTTTTCTAGCAGAAGGGTGAAAATTTTTCTGGCAGTGCTTTAATTTTAAATGGTTCTTGCTTCCTGCTGCTCTGCGCGGGCAGTTCCCATATGGAGATGGCTGGCACCAGCATAGGCAGGGTGGGTATGGATGTGCAAGAACACAAGATGTGACCCAAGAGGTGTTGGGATCCATCACGAGGTGCCAGACGTGTGGCACCCACACCGGTCCCCAAGGCACTCAGGGTCTTACTGTAGGCCAGCTCAGTCTCCTCATACCCGCTGGGAAGAACTGGTGGCCAAATGTACCACCTGGCACATTGCCCAGGGCAAACTGGTGCCTCCTCACCCTGCTCTTCAGCAAAAGTCATGTCCTCCCAGCATCAGCTGCCTGAAGGGGTGTTTCAGGAGGATGAAGCCTGGCTTGCCACCCATCATCGGCCGTCCACAGAGCGGATTCGAAAAGCTGGGCATAAATCCTGTAAGTTCTTCCATGGCTTGGGATGCCACTGCCCAGAGTAACTCCTGGGATAAAACCAGCAGTTTCAGGAGAAAGACATCCTCAAGCGGGACACCTACCTGTCCTACAGAGTTTCACCCTCATGCAACCCTGTGGCATTAACCAAAAGCACTTGATGCATTCACTGGGATCCTGCTGCCCATCCCTCGCTGCCTGCCCAGTAGAGCTTTGGGAAATGTACTGGGTGCCATCAACCTCTGGAAGTCCTGCCTGCCCTAAGAAACCTCAACCTCCGCCTCCTCCACAGCAAAGCACGCTCCCAAACACATGAGCCAACACCCCACAACGCTTTCCTCGCCTGGAAAAACTCCACTGCCGGCCTCCCCAGGTGCTGCGAGAAAACTGCTGAGGTCCCATCACTCATCCACGCCTGACTGCGTACCGGCACCCCAGAGGTGCTCAGCGCCTTCATTATCAGTGATGGCCATTTCTCGTGCACCTTGGTCGTGTTTCTATCCCTCCTCTTCTCCCCACCCAACAGTGGGCAGGGAGGATGATGGGGTTTTCATGACTCATCCAGCTCTGGGATGTGCATCGGCGCAGGGCAAGGACTGGGAAGTGCCGGCGGTTTCCCTGGGGCTGGGAATGGGCCGGTACCTTTTGGAAGTGAAGGGAAGTATGTTGGCTCCTTCTTCTATGTGCAACGAGGGGCTGCGTCCACCCATCCCGTCACCGGCAGCACCCAGGGGACAGCTCGCTGAGGCAGGGCTGGGCGCGCGGCGGCGATGCTCTGGCTGCAGCCGGGGGCTGGCAGAGATGAGGCGGCGGCGGGGCTGTGGTGGAGCTTTCCTACGGAGAGGTAGCGTGAGAGATGGGGTGTGGTGGGCTGAGGGGAGCTGGCTGCTAGTAAAGGAGTGAGACGTGAGTGAGGTACGTTTGTGGCTTCCTCAGAAAGACGCCCAGCGCGAGGCCGTACACTGCTTTGGCGGTGGTTGGTGTTGGCGGCGGTTGATTTTTCGCTCTTCCTCCTGAAAAACCTTCTACCTGTTGACGTATCCTTCGGTGGGAAGGGGTGAGGGGAAGGGAGTGGTGTTGTGGCGGTGGCGGGGAGGGGGAAAGCGGCTTCTACCCAGAAAAGAAAGGGAAGAGAGTATAAAGAAGTGTCCAGATTGGCTGAAGAAAAGCATCCCGACGAAGAGAAGAGAAGAGAAGGAGTCTTCTTATGTGTGCTGATTGGGTTCACCTCCAGTCTGACTGCTGCGGTGTTAGGAGAGGCCCCCTCCCCTCCTGCCCCCGCCGGGGCCGGCTCAGCCAGGGATGCAATTTGCTGGGAGATCAGTTGGAGGTATCAGAGTGAACGCTGCCAGGGCCTTCTGTGGGGGAGGTCACCGACGACGGGGTAGTAGCGTCTTGCCAACCTCCATTAGCCTGTGGGAAGGGAGACACAGAGATGTCAGTCACCCGATGGCACACGCTTGGCCCGACTCAAGCTACCCATCCGGTTCAGACCCCCCCTGGCTTCCCCCTCAGCAGGGGACAATGTAGGAGGCACAGATGTCCCCTCCAGCTTCCCCATCCCCACAGACCACAGGACTCCATCACTAGGATGGGCCCAGAAACAGTTCTGTCAAAACCAGAGGTTTTGATAAATCGTAACTGCTGACAGAAATTCTGTCCCTTAAACAATACGTATTTCTCCAGAGACCCTGAACTCTGGTTGGGTGTTTCTTTTTACCCCTGAACAGGACCCTTCCCCATATGGAAGGAGAAAACAGCAAACACCTCACTCCAGAAACCCGATCCTGGGACATTATTTGGACCTGGGTGCTTTGAACATGCGAAACAAGCCATGGGTGCCAAGCGACCTCTGAGCTGTTCCGTGTCCCCCCAGCACTGCTCTGTGTCCCCCCCATGCCGTCTGTCCGGGCACAGCGAGGGGAAGCCATCAGCACCAAGCCTTGTCACGGGGAAGACACATTGCCCAAACACCTCTCCCACCACCATGAAAGTCTACACTCGGGGATTTGGGCCACCCCTCTGCTCCCAATGCAAAAGTCTTCCCCTCCTTAAAGTAAACCCACAACTGAACTTCGGGGCTTGTCCTCCACACTCCCCAGCGACCAGCCCTCCTTGGAAGATCTCAAGCCACCATGCAACAGAGGCATCACCACTATATCCCATCCAAGTGTTCGTACAACAAAGCCCAGCCAACAACTCGTTTCTTCTAAAAAAAGACGCAGAGCCAAAATTCTCCAGCCTCTTGAGGGAAGAGCTACCGAAGGGCCCTGGCTACCACAGGCAGGGGCCGGCAGTGCACAGAAGCTTCTCCTCCGCGGCTGCTGTCCCATTTGGAGAGGAGCAGATGTTGCATCCAACCTCCTCTGTTCACTCTGACATTGATTCAGCTCTTGGCTAATTAATCTTTCCCTACCACTGCCTGAGCTCGAGCTGGTAGCAGTCACCATCCTGCTTTAGATGTGCCTGAGTTGCTTCCCTCTCTTCACCTGCCCATCTCTCTGCCTCTAGTGCAGGGCATCCATCACTGACGCCAACAGCTGGAACCCTGCAGACCTCTCCAAAGTAGGGTATGGGTAGTAAAAGCCTCATTGTGCCAAGCAGCCACCTGGGATTCACCAGCAGGTTGTCCACAGTGCCAACCAGCTCCTGCCCACCCGAGAGGCAGCCGAGGTGGGAGCAAAGAGCTGACCACGGGCGAGCCGTGGGCACCCAGGTTTTGAGGGATGAAACTGCCTCGCAGTGGGACACGCACCAAATACAGAATCACAGAATATCTTGGGTTGGAATAGACCTTCAAGATCATCCAGTCCAATCTTCAAGCGAAAAAGGTAGAGGTGTGCACAGGCACAACGGGCTTATGCGTTCTTCCCTTGTCAAAGGGGTTCAAGCAACAGCCAGGAAGACACGAATCGTGGCTGGAGCTCGCTGGGCACGGACATTATCGGCCCCGCGTGCCCCTCGCCTGCGGACACCTCACCATGCCCACCGCCCCCACCCGCGGCCGGGCCCCAACCCACCGTCCCTGCGCTCCCCGAGATGCAATATCCACCCTTTCACGTCTTGGACCGCTGCAAGAGGCAGCAATTACTGTAGATTATCAGCCCGACAATGACAGGCCGTGTAAAGAGAGACACAGAGCCAACTCCACCGCCCCAAGACTGGCATATTCAAGTACACTTAGGACATTAATAGCAATTTACGTGCCATCAGTGAGAGAGAACCACAATAGCTGCGCTGGCAGCCTCTTATTACCAAGCCTGTTATTTGTTGGAGTTACAAGCTATAATCACAACAGAAACTTTCAAAACCCTTATCTTCTGTGACGCACCAAATCTATTTCAGAGCCGTAATTGCTATGTCACCGGAGAGTTTGCTGCTTAATGCACTCAGATGCCATTTAGTGTTTGCAGGGTCATTACGGCGAGCGGGAGGGGGAGAGCGGAGGGGGCTGCATGGAGCAGGGCTCCATCCCTATTGTGCTCAACTATTTTTAGAGAGGCTAAACGGTTGGAAGGAGCGAGAAGGAGAGCGTCTTGTAGACAGTGACTGTGGGGCCTCAATGTTTAGCACCCTGCTCCTCAAAATGCTGGGGAGCCTCATGATACTCCAGGCTGGGAAGCAGCCTTCACGTCTTACAGGAGTTTGTGCTGTCGGTGACCACCTTGGTCGCATTCAGTGGGAAGCCAAGAGGATGTTGGAGAGAGGCTGACCTGCCTCAGGGCATTTTTCACAGACCCCACACCCTCCTGCTCCTCCACACTAGGAAGGACCCAAGTTATGGGTCCAGTGATGGAAAGGAGGCCCCAGGATTGGTCATGACTTTATCATTTCAATGCCATCCATTGCTAGGGACAAGTCCTTCATGAGGAGTCCGGATCCTTCCCCAGGCAGAAGGCATGCAGACAACATTCATACTCATCCCTCCTTTCCTGGAGTTCACATCGCTGCTGCATGGACTGAGCCATGTGCAGGACACATCCAGTTCCACCCAGCGGCCCTGCCTCTTTTAGAAGGAAGGAGATCCCTTGGGATTTGACTGTATTAAATTCCTTGGGATCTCCCTCAAAGATGATAAGTCTTCTGAGGAGGCTGCTGTTCCTCACAGACCTTTTGAGGAGCCCCTGGACAGAGCTGTGACTTCTTCAGCAGGGGCAGAAGTGAAAACCAGAGCAATGATCTCCAGGACATCTCTTCTGGTGCCAGAGCACGGGCAAGGCCTTGGTGACTGTCCAAGTGGTGGAGCCTCGGTGATAGACTGCTGAAGCAACTGGTTTTGGTGCCCATGTACACAGGTCTCACATCTTTTTTGTCACTTCCATTAAGTCTGGTTGGCATTTCACCTGGACCTCCTATGTAGGGCGGGGAGATGACTTTCTGCCGATTTTTAAAGGCGCTTTCTGCTTTGCTTGGAGGTTGTCTCAACCTTCCATCCTCTGTGACCAAATCCTTGTCCCATCATCAATGGGGGGTTTCAGGTCAGCCTCCAAACACACCAGATACAGGCAAGTGTGACAGAGGGCAGTAGCCTCAAAGAGGTTTCAGACCTCAGAGCTTTTACGAGCTTGTATCAAGTTCTCCTTATGGTTATGCACTGGAACTCTTAATACACACCAGTGATGGCCAGACAAGGCTGAATCCTCTTTCCAAGAGTCAGTCTGCAGGACTCACCAAGCCATCCCTGACGGATGGAGCTGGGGCACTGAAGCCCTGCCAGACCATCTTCCATATCGCAGCTCATGAATATGACCATGAACTGTAGCTTGATCGTGACAGTGAACTGCAGTTCACTGAGAACAGCGCAGCAACTTCCTTGTCAAGGCTCAAATTCGTAGGGAAAAGGATCTCCACACAAACCAGAAGGTCTCACCTCCTACAGGTACCAGCGTCCAAGTATCTTTGCCAACAAGAGCGGCTGCAGAACTCCGTGGCACACCCTGCCACAGACCACCACCATCACAGTCACGCACGCTGCTCTGGAAAGACGCACAGCTCTACAGAACAGCGGTTACAAATCAAAAGTCTTGCACTCTGATGAACTTGAAAAGCAGCCGCTCATTTCAGACTTCTAAATGATCTATAAATTAAAGTCCAAAAAAATTTCTGAGGGTTTTTTTTCTCCCTTTAAGATAACTACAGCTTATTGATTAATTAGCAGATGGTGGACCTAAACCGTTTTGTGGATTTAGGGCCATGAGGCAGTGGCAGGAAGGCCCATGTTTTGGGTTGGGAACCTCCAGAGGATTATGGCAATAAAGATCCAACTTCTACTAGAATCCACCCAAACCTGGGTATCCACATGCTTTGAAACCCTGAGCCTCAGGGACCTCCAGCTGGGTACACACACAGACCCCTCCTCAAACAAGCACTGTCCAGAGGGACCAGACACCGAACACCTCTCACTGAATGGTGCAAAACCCCTCAACCCCGAAGCTTCCAAAAAGGTCTGGCTCAGGCTCCAAACATCTGTTCCTTTAAGGTGCAGGGGGGGTGTCTCTCCTTCATCTCAGTGCTATCCAAGGCTGAGTATTCTCACGACAGCTCCTGCCTCTACTACCCTGAGTACCCCTGTGCCTCACTGGGACCAGTGCTGCCCAACTCCATCTCCATCTGCAGAGGAGAAGGCAGCTGCTCTCGCTCGGCCTCAGCCACCGCTGCAGGTCACGGAGATCACGACGGCTGGGCCATTACCCATTATCCTGCTAACGATGCAGAACCGACTCCGGCCCTTCTCGCCCCGTGAAGCAGTCTGTCAGCCGTCGAGCGGCAGAGCCACAGAGGGAATGGGGCTCTGGGTAGATTCCTGTCCTCAGCTGTCAGGATTTAACACACATTTAAAAATTCATCCTCCATCAAGGAAGGCAAACCCTGAGCATTGTCTCCCCTGTCAAGGTCTGCAGCGGTGGAGCTGGGCAACCTGCCGCTGACTTCCCAGCCCTGACGGGCTCGGGGGATGACTTAGCCTCAGCCTCGTGCAGACATCGTTGTGACAGGGCTCTTGACTAGGTTTCAGCTCATCTTCTTTCAGCAGCTCACGGGGATGTTTGGGTGACACAGTGACGGCAGCTTTATGTGTCACTAGCAGCTTTCCTCTGCATCCCATTGCCCTTCCTTGGCATTAAAAGGTTCAGGGGAGCGGCAGGGAAGCCCTGTCTGCTATGAGACAGCCACCCTGTCTGCACTGAGCAGGTCCTCAGGACCCTGTCCAGGACCAACACTTCCCAGAGGGCAGCCACACTTCAGGGGTGGACAAACAGAGGTCCATCAGGGGACCTATCAGGATTGGAAGACGTTAAGTGCCAATAAAAACTACAGGCAGGATCATGCTGCCTGGGATATGGGGAAGGTAAAATGTTTGGCAACAGAGACACAACCTGAAAGATCCTTTCTAAACTATCTGCTCAGCTCTAGACTCCGTGCCTTGCTCCTCATGCCGACCACAGCCTCATGGGGAAATGAGGATTCACCCCCAAACCCGGGTGGTCCCTTTGCCCACTTACCAATCTGTCCCTCTCTGAACAACATCCAATTTGGGCTCCTGTCCTCCCTGAAAAGTAGCCTGAGGAGCCATGAGATGCCACGACGTTCGATCCCAATTTGGGAAGCATGGCGGGGGCTGCCGAGCCCCTGTCATGCTCAGCTCACCAATTCCCAGTGCTGCTCACGGTAACACCGGTTCTCCCATTACAACAGCCAGGAATATCAGCCCAACTCTCCTTGTCCTATTTGGCTTTCGAGTTTTCACTACCTCTGTCTTCCCCTCTCCCCCATTGCCCCCTCCCTGCCTCACAGTCCCTGGCAGCCACTCTCCCCGCCAAATTTTGGCTTAACCCAGCCCACTGTTATTTCCCAAGCCAACTAGAACCATAATCAGCTCAGCTTCTTTCCTTGGGGGTATTTTAATTTATACAAAAGTATCATCTCTTATCATGATCAGCCTGCGATTCATTTACTCTCCAAGTATTAAAAAGCCAGAAAGGGAATAAATTCAGCGCACGGAGAAATTAATGCGGAACGATAGGCTCTTTCATGTGGCATTTCCAAGTGCCGTTTTTGCAACGGGCTTATGTAATGAGACATAATTATCTGCACATGTTCAATTACATTACTTCACAAATCCTCCCTGCCTCTGCCTCCTGACGTCAGGCTGCCTGCTAAGCCCCGGCGCGCACAGGAGCGGGGAGCACAGCGCCCATCCCACTGCACCCCAGCTGCTCCCACGCCGATGGCCCCAAGATGGTCGCACGTGAGGTGACAAACGGCACACGCCTTGGCCAGGATGGCGATGGGACTGGACGGCGCACCTTGCTGGGTTGCTTGGCCACAGGACGGCTATCTCACCCAGAGGACCACCACCTTTCTGCCCAGCCCATGATCACCACACCTCAGCCTTCAGCCTTCTCGATGGGGACCACGGCAGCCAGGGCCAGCTGCCCCCTCCTCCTCCATGCCACCCGGACACCACCGCCACCACCCACTCGGCACTCACAGCCTCCTTTTCCAGGCTGCCCTCTTCTCCCAGCTTGCTGTCACCACCGCTGAGATGGCCGACGATTGATCTGAGAAATGAAGTTGGATTGCTGTCCCGAATCTACACTGGGTTCTCCTTGTGTGTGTCTGATCGATTTCCCCCTGTGCAACACAGCTTGTCGCTATGAATTTTCATGCTAGTCAGAACCCGCCAGCGCGCCCAAGAACAAGGAGAAGATGCTCCAGAGAACGCCCTCCCCCTCGCATCCTCCCCCAGTCCGGTTGGGCAAGGTTTTCTTGGGTTGACGTCGGTTGGCTTTGTTTGTTTGTTTTTGTGGGTTTTTTTTTCCTTACATATTTGCAGTCGTTCTTGCTGCCAACCCTGTCGCCACTGTGCTTTCAGATGGCGGCCGAGGATGGGTTATTTTTAGATGGTGACTCCAGGATGGTGCCACTGGCCTCCGCGTGGAGCCATCTCTGGACCGGGGCACATTCGCGGTGACATTCCCCACCGCAGTTGCACGAGGTGTCACCTGTTTAGCAGCTCCTCTCGGCCGAGCGCGTGTGGCCGCAGGTGCCGGGCAAACACTGATGGGCTCTGACAGTCCTAGACGCCAGCTGCCTGCACAAAGCCTGCCCAGTCGCCACGTTTTTTTGTGGGCAAAGCTCTGCCGTTGGCGTGACCGATACAGAAGCAATAAACTAGGTGACCGTAAAAGCAAAGACAAGTCCTACTAAGTGGCATTCTGAGCCCTATGGCTTTGAAATAATTGGTAGTGAGAGAACAAAAAAAACCCAACAAAACCCAAAATAAATAAATAAATAAACAAATAAATAAATAAACCAAGAACCCAAGCCTATTTTATTTTTCTTACACTGATGCCCTGCGGACTATACATCTGACTTGCTGCGAGTCCGTCACTGTATCCTCCTGTCTGGCTGATAACATGGCGAAGGGTATCCACCTAAACAGACCAATAACAACAAAGACACAAATTAGAGTGAATGAAAAGTCAGCGGACAAAGCAAAGCTGCTTCGGTTCATCTTTGACATGATAAAAACAAACAGTAATAATCATAATAATAAAGATATATTCTTAAAGAGGGGAGAAAGAGAACCGCAGTTGGTCCCGCAGTGAGAGACAAGCCAGAGGACCACTCCTGCCTCCCTCGCCACCCCCCACCTGCCCCATCATGCTCTCCTTGGTCCCAAGTCTCGTGACAAAAAGAGCGCAGAGGGAGGACAGTGTGGCAAGCGTGGGGTGGGACCTCGGGGAGCACAATGCTGTGGCTGGCTCCAGCATCATGCTCAAGGACCCATGTTCCTACCCCTAGCCCCCTTCCACGCTTTGGCCTCAAGCACAGGGACACTTATGGCAGTGGAAGAGAGATCCTCAAGAGTTGGCCAGGCGCCTTGTTTTCAGAGGGCCTGGAAAGAGAATATACCTACCATGGCAAAGGCACCAGCAGCTCTCCTCTGGACACCCCGTTCTTCTCCCACCCCTCCTCAGCCCAGCCCCAGCAGCGGTACCCACAGCCAGCACATCTCGCTGCCCATGGGTGGCACGCATCCAGCATGGCGAGGGGAGCAACTTCGGCTTTAGAGAGCTCTCCTTGCCCCATGCAGAAGTGTCAGAGTGGCAGTCGTCTCTCAGCACAGTATAGAGCCTTAGACGCCAGAGAGCGGACTCATGGCACATCTGGACATCAGATGGAAGGTGGGAGATCTGAGTGAGTTCCTGGCTATTTGAAAGTCTTTCTTTTTGCCCAAAGCGTGGGTTGATATTTCAGTAACGCTGACCAACATTCCCTTGCTCTGTCTTGCTGGCATGTACACGGGCAGTGTGAGTGCCTGTGCGATGGGGAGATGGTTGGGAGTGGCTTTTCATTAAAAAAAAAAAAAAAAAAAAGGT
>VWZK01006086.1:17139-47065 GCA_013396935.1 Baryphthengus martii
AAAAAGAAAGAAAAAAAATCTAGCTGTGTATCTGAGTATTTCTTGATTTCAGTGGACACCTGGTTTGGCATCAAAGGAGTCAGTGGAAGCCTTGTAAAATGAGACACGAGTCCAAACATCTGGCCCCTTCCCTTGGAAGAATAAAGCAAGCAGAACCTAAACCTTAGCTGCTTTCATTTGAGTTCGTGCCTGTTCTCCTAAACCTCCTCCTCTCCTAGTACGACTATCAAGCCAGAGCCAAATGCATTCACAAAGTGTGGGCAAGTCTCCTCAAGACCATGGTTGTTGGTTTGGTTGGGTGTTTGGTTTTCATTTCTTTCGGATTTTTTTTATTTTTTTTGGTGGTTGTTGCTGTTGCTTTTTTTTGGTTGGTTGGTTTTTTGGTTTGGTTTGCCTTTTTTAAGTGTTGGTTAGTTCATTTGTGCTGGTTGAGATTTGCTCTTTTCGGACGGGAGGTGAAGTGCCAATACAATCAAAGGCTCCTCCAACACTAATGCATTCACTGGCAGTACATCGGATGGGTCCCTACCTGTGACTGCACGTTGGCTCCAACCTGGGCCCCTTGGTAAGAATCCCCATTGAGAGACTGCACGCTCATGAACAAATCTCCAGAGTTTGACATGTTAAAAGAACTGGAAGAACCTGGAAAGGAAAGAGTGAGGCACCTGAATCACAGAAAGGAAAAAGATCCACCCCATGACTCTCAGCCAAGAGGAAGGAACAACATGCAAAGCAACCACAAAAACAAAACACACAGGTTAGTAGTATGAAGAACAGAGCAAGCAAAAAAAAAAAAGGATGCACTCTTGAGGTTATTCAAAGCCACATATTGTTACAGCTCAATGCCAAGTACACTCTTCAATGGCTCCTCAGCTGGAGGAAGAATTCCTTCATGCTTTTGACCGAGACAAGCAAAACGCAGCCTGGAGGAGTCGGACAGCCCTTTCCCTTAATTTCAGGGCATCCAAATCCTTCAGACAGCTTTCAAAATTTCAGTTGTTGGAGGTGTCCGCCTGGCAGACTGCACTGGAAAACAGAATTACCCAAACAAGCCTCGTTATTGAGAGCCTTTTCAGCAGAGCAAACCAGGCCCACGCTGCTGCTGCTTCTGAGAAGATCAGATGAGGGGAGCTTAGTCTGCACCACATGCTCTCCGCAGGGTGAGCACACCCAGACATCATCCAGCCCCATGCCCAGAGCTCCTGCTGAGCCACAGGGAGCTCTACGAGGGAGCAGTTGGTGTGTGGGGTTTTGCCTTCAGCACGTCAAGAACCCATCGCTGGTGGGAACTGCAGCGCACCAGGAGTGAAGGCTGGCAAAAATGTGGAAGCACTTGGGCTAGACTCCCAGTACCCATCAACGTTGGCAAGTGTCTTTCATCATGACAGGCCACGAGAGAACGCAAGGCTCTCCTGGGCCTCCTCTGGCTACCCCAGAGGAACGAGCTCTGTAAGCGAATTCCCCACTGCATGCACCAGTCGCCAATGTTACCCTAAAAAAATGATAACGGTGAAGAAAATTGGGTGGGATCAGGAGGAAAAAAAAAAAAAAACAAAAGACAAAACACAAATGAAAAGAAAAAAAGAAATCCCGCCTTTGCAGAAACAAGGTTTTCTGCTTCCAGCTTCCGAGATATTTGAGCACCTCCTCAACTACTAAACGGGAAAAACGAACCCATCCTGTCACTGGAAGGCAGGGAAGGAGGGAAGGGGGTTAAAAAATAAATAAAAAGATTTTATGGGATTATTTCAGAACTTATCGTGCAGATCAGCGCGTTAAGTGTGAGACAGCTCAACGTGCAAGGTTTGGTTATATACATGACGTTAGCCTTGGAAAGGAGAGACTTCAGGGGCCCAGGTCAGCTGCGCTTTCAGCTCCAACCCCAAATCCACTCTCATCGTCTCTACTACCACTTCCAACTTGGAAGACTGGCAACCACAGTCCTGGTGGAATTGCCCAACTATGGCTCATGTGTATGCTCTGAGAAATGCCTGGCAATCCCCCTCCCTTTGCTGGAGAGGGAGGAAACACTCTGGACAGATCCCAGCTCTGCCCTGGAGGTGGACCTGAAAGGCTCCTCTGAAGGAAGCCACCTCCAAGAAAGATCAGAGTGCAAGGGGGAGGTCTGTGCTGGAGACTTCATGTTCACTAAACTTTCTGCTGCCCTCTCTGCAACAGGCTCTTTTGTTAGGCGCTGGCAATTCTCAGAATTGAGGGAAAGCAGAAACATCACTGCTAGATACAATGCCCAAGACAGTCAAGAGAAAGACTCATATTGAGCACAGTGAGTCTTGGATCAGGACCCTCCCACCGGCACCTGAAAAGAGCAGAGCCAGGAATAGCTTACTGTCTGCGCTCACTGTCAATCCTGCCCAACCTGTTCCAGAGAGCAGAGCAATCCCACAGCGCTGCGTAAAAACAACCAGGGCTAGTCAGAAGGCAGCTGTAACCATCACCTCCCCTGCTCAGCTGGCAAAGGGCTCCTGTCACTTCCCAGCCTCTCAGGTTACTTGCTATTTTAAAGGCAAAAAAAAAAACCTAGGGAAACGAGCTGGCAGACTGAAGATAGCCCGCCCTGACACTGCTCAAGTTTAAGCGTGAAGAGGGGCACTTTCCACGTACACAACGATGCCTCCTACCTGGTTGTCTGAACGACGGATCGCTCTGACTACTGGCATAAAAGCACAGGGCAGTAACATGACTTCGTATTCCCACCGAGAACCAAAAGACTTTGCAGCTACCACTCCCAAGAAGAGGAGAATATTCTCCTGTTCTTTGAAAGTGAGCAGAAACCTTCCAGATCACACAAATAACCAGTGGCAGAGCCGGGAAAAGGACTCAGGAATCCCTGAGCACCTGACAGGACACCATTATCACTCTGCCCCCAGCAGAGCAACATTTCATCCCACCTTTCCCCTACCAAAAGAAACTTATAATAATCATAACAAATAAAAATGCCAAAAAGTTAACTGGTGTTTTATTGAAACTTAACAAATCTGGCCGTAAAATTGAGACTGGGAAGGAGGAAATAAAAATAAACAGCCACAAACTCTAGTTCTGAAGAGGTGTCTTGGAAATCACAAGGAGCGCTTGGAGATGTCACTTACAAGATATACACAGCTATTGGCACGGGGTCTTTTTGCAATATATGTGCATATTTAAACGGTAAATATGTCTTGCCGCTGCTGTGGATGCAAAGATAAATATGCGCATAGCAACGGTCCCGCACGTACGGATGCACTTGTATCGGAGCCGTAATTGCAGAGAGCCCTTTGTGCTGCGGCTCTGCTGCTTCAGCGCTCTGCTGTCTACATACGAGCTGGGTATCAAAATTACGATGGCCCAAAGTCTCAGAGACATGGCTAAAAGAGGGGCTGATGCACCGGGGTGGGAGAAGGGGCAGGAATGTGAAGAGCCCTGAAAATTATGACTCCGCTATTCTCCACAGAGAGAAGATCCGGGAATATAAGTCAAATCTTTCCACTAGAGGAGGCTCCATCATAAATCTGATCTGTCCCTCAGAAAGGCTCCACTATGAACACACCAAAGGTCTTCAGTGGTCGGAATTTGATCTGGGACTCCTCAAGAACTGACACGTAACAACCATCCTTGGGAATAATTTTGGCATGGACATCGCTTGATGCTATTGTGTGTAGATAAAAAAAAACCAAAACCAAACAACAGAAAAAACACCACTTTTCATGACTTGTAGCAGTGTGGAACAGCGGTTCATGTTCAGCACCTAGACATTTTATCAAACCCAAGACCTACCACCACCCTTCCTTAGTGACAAGTTTCTAGTAGATCATCACCAGCTTCCAAAAGAGTGCTGGAAACATTTAAGCAAGCTATGGCAGTCAGATCTTGCCTCTGAGTGAAAGCCTACAGCAAAACAATGCCCACAAAGAGATCTCTTTCACCCCTAACATTTCTGATGAGCAAAACCCACTTCAAGTTTGCCTCCGATTCAAAAGTCTTCGCAAGCTTGACTGTTGGTATTTCATGCACCACTTCTCCAGCTCTTCAGAGAGCTTCTTCTTCAGCTTCTCTAACGTCTTCTCGAAGGCTTTAACAGTCTCGACTTCCACCTCAGATTTTCCAGGACCTCTAACTTACAGTCCTTCTCCGAAGCATCCGACAATTCAAATGGCATCAAAACAAGCAAACAAGGTAATGGTGTTGATTAGAGCTGAAATCAAGCCATCTTCATCTGCTGCTTCATACCACCTACCATCAATGAGATAGGGATCAAGCATACTGAACCACTGAGGTTGACTTTGGTCAGGTATAGAAGATCACTAGCTGAAGTCAATGGCAATGACGTACACATACTGAGAGCACAGGACTTACCACCTCGTCACCCACCCTGGGACTTTGCCACGTGCTTCTACCATGGCCAAGGATGAGGGAAGAACTTGACAGATCACGTAGCTCTCCTCAGCTGGACAAAGCCACTGAGTTTGACAGAAGGTCTAAAAGCCTGGGATGACCCAGCAGGACATTTGTTCTTTTTCACTTGCCAACCAACACTCAGTGAGACCTCAACTAGAACAGCCTCTCTGCTGAAGCAGGGTCCTCTCCAGCACTGTGCTCTGGACACAGGATTGCCAAAAATGAAAGAAGGCAGAGAAAGGAAGATACAACAATTGGGCCTGTGCCTGACAAAGTACATTTCCAGACAGCCCGATCTTCTCAGCAGCAGCTTCGGAGGAAGATTTTTACAGAAAAAGAAAAAAAAAAAATGGTGAGCAGAAAACTCCACAACATTTCAAGACAATTCTGGCATCTCTGCATGGAACATTTCACTGGATGTCATCACCTGTGCGTGGCCCTTGAGGACTCTGGTTGGCAAAAGGGTCTGCCCACATAAAACAGTTTTCATCGGCCACGTGGTTTTTGTGCTGAGATTGTCTGGGTAATCAAAGCGAGGATGGGGAGTTGTTAGCCCAAATGAACCGGACATCTCAGCTTATCTGAACATCTGGTTGATAAAGCCCAACTGCATATTCAGGATGAAAAGGTGTTTTGACATTCAGGCCTGGGTGACCGAGGATGGGGGACCCTGCTTTGACTGTGCCAGATGGCTAGACAGATGCAATCCTTGCCCTTGTCACCGTGTGGCCAATCTCTTTGACTGACTGTAGTGTAGCCATTCACCGATCTCCAGTAACATGGGCATCAATGCAGAGAACAGATGGGCCTGTGCAGCCACAGCAGAAATGAATTTAGCTCCTGTCCCAGGTCCCATTGCATCCAGTGCCACCTCCTCTTCCAAAATCGCGGCCCTCCAGGGACTATATTGCTGGGTGCTTCTTTCTCATGATCTACCCTCTGCCTACTCTCTTTCTTTCCACATGCCCTACAATGTATTTAAATCAGAAGGTCCTACAAATTCCCAGCAAATCCTATCTTTGTTTAGGGTCCTTCCTCACCAAAGTCTCAACCAATGATATGAAAACAGAAAGAAGTCCATGGTGTAAAAGGAGCGGCATCATCCATCTTAGTCCTTCATCTACTTCCATGCTCCTCCTCTCAGGGCTATTCAGCACATCTGGATGGCTCGTGGCCCTTGACACCGTCCTCTGAATCTTTCACAGACAGGTATTTCAGCCTTACAGGTGTGCCTCCTGCTGCTAACACCTCCAGGACAAGCTGAAGCAGGGGAAGTCACACAACTTCAAATGTCCTCAGGATGTGCAGAGCTCTGCTGCACAGTGTGACAATGCAGGGATGCTTGACTGAACTGTTGCATCTGCATGGTTCAGTTGGGGAGATTTTCAACCTGGGATGCCACTGCTGGAGATAAAATCCTGAGGCTCTTCCAGCTGTTTTCGCAGGAGAGGACTTATAAGGACATCCAAGCCCACCATCTGCAAACTGACCCAGAGACTACTGCAGTGCGGACAGCAGGGCCTCCCTGCTGCTCTGCCACTGCTGCAGCATACAGAGAGAGGTGGTGGGATCTGGGCCAGGTTAGAAACGCTTTGCTTCTAGCAGCAGAAGCTTCTCCATGGCCCACGAGCTCCTCTCGCACTGATGTGCTGCTTCAGCACCGCCGCCACGTAAGGCCCGTGAAAAGAGGTCGATGTTTCTGGAGTGCAGACAAGTGAGCCAGAAAGAAGACCCAGGAGCTCAAGTCTTACCTACCTATAAATGACACAATTGTTGGTCCTTCCTTGAAAGTGTAGTGTTATCCAGGGATTATCTTAGCTGTTTACGGTGGAGTAGTGGTCAATTTATCTTTGAAACAGCCGTGCTACTGCCTGTGGGGGAGGCAAAGGAACAGCCTCGCACTGGAGCGCTATTTAACTGGGCAGGCACTGGGGAAATGCCTATTCCACTACACACAGGCCAGCCTCCAACCCATTTAAGCAATTTGAAGCTGTGCCTTTGCTAGTCCAGAGCTTTGGATCTGACTCCAGTTGAAGAAAGAGGACAAAGAAAGCAGCACCTCTTTGGCCCAAGCTGATGTGGGCTCCAGGACAGCATCACAAGCAGTTGGCATCTCCTCAAACACATGCAATTCTGCTCTCTACCCTCCAGTCTTTTCTACAAGGGAATGTTAACATCAAGAGACCCCATCTGAGCAGCTATTTTGAGTGAGCTGTTTGGAAAGGATGGCATTTTTAAAACTGCATCTAAATTTTCATCAGTTCAAACAATGGAAGGAAAAAAAAACAATAAATCAAACAAATCAAAAAGAAAAGAATCCAACAAAATTCTTGCAAACCATCTGTCCTTGCAAAACTGCCTCATCCACCTGAGCCCTCTGAGCACCTCAGCTGAGCCAGAACAGGGGGCACAGCTCACTCCCAGGCAGCCCTGGGCAAGGAGGAGGTGGGAGACATGCCTCCCAGCAATATTTCTGACCTGCAATCAGAAGCTGCAACATCCCTGCTCTAGGTGGCTCTGGGGACAGACCCCTAGCAAGTAAGACATCCCCTGGAAATTAAGGGAGGGACTTCTCCCCACTACCCAACAGAATAAGCCTTTCACCACTTGCTTCTGGGCGAGCCATCCATGTGAGACCGTGCAAGGTGTGGAGGAGCTCCTCAGCATAGAGAGATCAAGCACCGCTTCCCACATGAGCTTGTGGGTAACGAACTGACTGTCTTTGCCTTTCTGCTGTAGAGTCGGCTTGGCAGATCAGCCAGAGCCCCATATCACTTGCTTCTCCCCTTGTTTGACCCCTGGCTCTCCACTTTCCACTCAAATCCTCCAGATCAGGGGCTGCTTCTAGAGTGTGAGTCCTCTTGATACCTGTCACAGGCAGGGCGGTGCTCATTATAGAAGCATGTCCTGATAGCTACCAGCATCTGGACAGTGTAACACTGGTGATCTACTTAACATCCAGTTTTTCCTGCTGCCCATTACCCTCTTTGCTCCCTCACCATTTCCTTCCTACCTTATCACAGCAAGCCTCTGTTCTGGTGAGAGGGTGCCACGAGCGGACATCGAGCTCAGAGGCACAAGAGTAGCACATTCCCACTCTCCCTCCCACCCCTAAAAAAAGAAAACAGCACACAGGTATCTGCATGGATAACAAAGTACGTGGCACCAGGGACGTTCACTTTTTTTGCCTTCTTTTAAACAAATCCCAGATTTCCATCACTCTTGGGAGTGGAGGACAACCAGCCAGCCCCCACATGAACTAAAGCATCGTCCTCGAGCGGAGGAGTTCAAATCTGGGCAAAGTGCTCTGTGCCTTTGACCCTCAAAACAAACAAATGGAAACCACAACAAATGGGCAGGAAAAGTGGGAAAGGGAAGGGAAACGATCCATGGATTTCCCCGGATCAAGCTGACACAGAGGGGAAATGAAATTCACGCAGAGCACACTCTTGCAGGTGATCCAGACACTGTCATGTAAGCGATCAACGGTAACCACAACAGAAGAAAAACCAAAGGATAAACATTTAGTGGAAAGAACCCCCAAAATGGCATGAGTGACAACATCCCAGCAATGCTGGGGATTATCCATTAGGGCCACTCATGCTTTCAGCCCTGGTGAAACAAAATCATTATGCAACAAGTTTTTAATTTTTTTTTCCTCCCCTCAAAGTGCAAGCAATCCCAGCAACCGTGTTCAGACCATTTTTTCTGGTTTTGTGTTTCCCATCCATGCACACAACCCCCAATGCGGCACCATCAGTCACAAGGTCTGATCACATCATTTTTCCAATGAAAAACAGAACAGGGAAGGGAAAGAGAAAAAGAAAAAAAGATAAAAGAAAAAAGAAAGAGGGAAAACACCCGAAAGAAAATAAAGCACCTCCCACAAAACGGCTCCAAAAACCAAACCCACCATTTAAAAAAAATTTTTTTTTAAGACCACACAAGCGAGTCAACCAAAACCAGAAAATAAAAATGGAAATAACCAAAAGGAGAAAACAAGAGAGAGATCAGAGGGGGGGGAACAAACAAAAAACCGAACACTAATGACCCAAAATAAAAAAAAAAATAAAAACTAACCAGCTGAATTGGGAGTTGAGGGTGAGTTAGCCTGGCTTCCATGGGCTGACACATTGGTAGCCGTGACAGCCGTTTTGGCAGCATAAATATTGGCTTCCTCTTGAAATTTACCTATGTTCTTCTTGTACCGGATTCTCTTATTTCCAAACCAGTTTGATACCTAGAGCGAGTTTAAGAGAAGACAAAGACGTTAACGTTTCGGTTCTAGCGAGCGCGGCTCGGGAAGGAAGGTGGATTAGTTCAGGTCAAAAAGTGCATATTCTGGTTTCTCCCCCGTTTTCCTAGCTGAGGAAGGAAGCATCTTCCACCCACACCTGCCACAGCAAGCCCAGGCAAGGTGGTAGGATGCTCCTACGAGCATCGGTTTTGTGTGGCTATATCTGGTTCCTCGACAGATGGGATGTCCACTAAAGGGATGCTCCACAGGAACCACTAAGACCCACCCCATGGAAGGATCAGATGGGTTTAAAGACATCTGTGAGAGTCAAACAACCCTGAAACTGCCCAATTTGAAAACCGGCATGTGTCATTTTGGAACTTTTGATCTGCAAACTCCTTGGTATCTCTTTGACGTGGATAGATGCCCCAATTTCCAGATTCCCCTTCTCTTTCTTTAGGAAAAGCCAGTGTTGGCTTTCAGGAAGAATATCCAACCAATTTCCTCGGGACAGGCCGACACACAAGATTGCCTTGATATCACTGAAGCTCTGCTTTTGATCCATCCGAGTGAAAACAGTGCAAAAGGCCAGAAGAGGACGCTCTTCATCCAGCTGAACTTGGCTTTGTATGGTTTAGCACCAGCCACGACACGAACTGAGACCTTCAGGGGAAGGCTGGAGAGGGAGCACAGGGCTTGTGAGAAGACCTAACACTTTGGTCCCAGGGAACAAGTGTGGCTCCTGGAAAAGGGCAGGAGATATTTCCATTATGTCTGTCCAGAGACCAGTATGGTCCTGATGCATCTGATCACCTGGAATTGTGCTGAATGAGGCTAGTGGATTTATTTAAAAAAATAATAAAGATGCAGGATGAAATTCTTCCTAAGTCACAGAGGTGGCTGAAAATGCTGGGCCAGATCTGAAGGCTGAATGAAGTGGTGGCAGCTCTGCTCGCGCCAGCCCTGGCACAAGCTGCTTCCCTGGGCCTGCAGCAGCACAAGGCGTCAACCTCAGAAAGCCCCAAGGAGAGGTCCGAGCAGTGACCCTTGCAGACTGTCAGGGTGATATTTTGGGATCAGCAGTACGAACGTTGTCACTTGGACAACCTGCCAGATGTCTTGAAAAATACCCCAAAGTCTGCATGTCAGAGGCTCAGCGCAGTAATAGCACACCCCTCAAGTCTGTGAAGCCAGGCTGTGGTATCTGTTCAGAACTGCTTATCAGGGAACCTCCCAAACCACCATGAACTCAGCATTCCCAAAATCCCACTCAGTACCCTGCTGATGACAATGGTGTTCACTTGTGGGCACTATGTCACCCTGCAAAATTTCAGAGAAGACGTGGGAAATATTCAACTTACAGTTTGGGAAGTAGCTCTCAGCTGCTTCTTTGACGCTACCAAAGAGAGAATCAGGGGAATGTCTTCCTATGTGCAGGTCTCTAAGTAGAAGATGACTTCCAGCTGCTACTGACCTTCTTTGAGAAAGGTCATCAGGATGAGAACAGGCAAATGCCAGAAGATGCTGCAACTCTCCCGGAAGAGCTCCAGCACTCCAAGGATTGGTTGGAGCTGCAATCTTGAACTAGCAGATCAACTTCTGTGGTGGAGCTCCAAGGAATTCTCTCTTTGCTTGCTGGTGAGCAAGTACATCAGTGCTTCCCCTTCCAAATGGCCTGCCCAAGCACCAAGACCCAGAAGACAATTCTGGATGTTCAACCTGGGAAGCTTATGATTTTCTCCTCATCTTAAGAAAATTGTTTTGGCTTGGGTGTTGATAACTGAAAGCCATATGCTTTTATTGCTATGACGCTTTCTATCTGCAGTGCTCCTAGAGCATTCAGGAGCTTCTACACAGAAGTAGCTTTAGCCACTGATTCACCTGCTACTGTACAGCTTTCTCGTTAAGGACCACGAGCTCCTTCATGATCTTCCTACTTAACAGCTCCTCAGGCTTCAAATGCTGGCGTTGGCACGTGAACTTTGAGCACCACAGGGAAAGAAGTCAGGATAAATAAACAGCCATCACAATTGATCTGCATCTTAAAACTTGCGAAGCAAAGAACGTGCCTGCCCCAGTCAGCCTTTGAGTTCAGACCAACTCCGCTCATGACTTGCACAGATTCATGATGCCTCATGTTCCCACTTAGCCTCAGCAAAAAGAGAGTTCTGGATGTGTGTTTGTTTCTACCTTCTTTGGATGAAGAAAGGAGGGAGATCCTGGAGAGAGGCACAAAGTAGCCTTGATACAGCATGGTCAAAAAATATCCTAAAGCGCAGCACTTCTCCTGGGCGTTTTGTCTTTGCAAGGGAAAAGTTGTAAGTGTGAACAGATGAATTAAAAGTGAGAGAAGCAGCATCAGGACAGCTGTAGCTTCACTTAAGCCAATATGTGCTGTTTCTTGGAGGTAATTCTGGCCAGAATCAATACTTGGGTCTTCTGACCCAGGGGATGCAATTGGAGTTGCTCAGCAGGCATTCAACACAGTGATGACACCTACCCTTGGATGCTGTTGCTCCTGCTGAAGGCAGACATGCTCTCACAAGGACACCAGATGCTACCGCTGTCTTCAGTTTACTCAAGTGACGAACAGGCAGGTGCCTGGGGCTGGGAAGCAGCCCAAGATGGGGAACGCAACAGGAGCCTAGAGGGAGCGCTAAGCTCACACGAGGACAAGGCTACTAGAGGCCAGAGAGAATGGCTTGCAATTGCGCATCTTGATCCAAAAAAGAGAGGAAATAAAGAAGGGCAGGCCTGAGCCATGTATGGCTGAACATTTGCAAGGACTGACTGTGCTCCTCAAAAATCCCAGCGGCAACCAGGTCGAAGGTATAGAATCTGGGAACTACGTGGCTGCCTTGAATGTAAGGAAATAATTCAATTTGCTTTTACTGACTGTCTTTCTTTGAGGGATAAGCAAGTCAGGGAGATGTCATGTTTCACAGCACGAGAGTAATGATCGAGAGAAAGGACCCTGAGAAGGCCCACCCTGTAGCACAAACTACAACCATTAGCTTGTCTGACCCAAACCCTTCCCAACTCGACCTTGCCCATTCTACCTTATTGAGCAAAAACCGTGCACTTCTCCCTATTGCCTTCAAATCCCTTGGCTTAAAGAATGGACTTTCAGCTCAAACAAGCTCTTCTCACGAGGCAGCTCAGCACTAATTCCTGGAGGAGAAGACCTTGCCTCTGTGGGTCACACCATATCATATCTGTGCCGTTAACACCTTGGCTGCACACGCAG
The DNA here is from genome assembly GCA_013396935.1 of Baryphthengus martii. Lineage (NCBI taxonomy): Eukaryota > Metazoa > Chordata > Aves > Coraciiformes > Momotidae > Baryphthengus > Baryphthengus martii. The sequence goes on from VWZK01006086.1 coordinate 29,016, forward strand.
CTAGCGCTCCATGAAGGCTTCACTCCTTCTAAATCCTCTCCAAAACGCTCCTTTTTCCATTCATGGCTTCAATCTGCCAGCCTGCCATCTGCTCTTGCATCCACTTAGGCTAACTTGAGCTAAACTCACTTAGTAATTAACTGCTCGACATTGGGACATGACCCACTTGACTGAGGTCCTGGAGTGGCCTTCACCAAGCTAAGGTTTCCCGTTAACAGTAGCTGTCTTTGCTGTCTTTCTGAGCTCGCTCTCACCTGTGAGACTGTGATGCCGCATTTCTTGGCTAGCTCTTCTTTGGCTTCCTCACTGGGGTAAGGGTTGCTGAGATGGGAATAGAAATACTCGTTCAGGATTTCCGTAGCCTGCTTGTTGAAGTTTCGTCTCTTCCGCCTTAATGTGAAGAAAGAGGGGGAAATAGAAGGAAAAGGAAAGGGGATCAGTGCCAGGGATCCAGAAATCAGAATGTGATTTTAGATACTCTTGATTTTCCCCACTTCCCTCCCTCCTTCCCTGCTTCTGGGAGCATAGAATCATAGGATCATAGAATGGTAGGGGTTAGAAGGGACCTCTAGAGATCGAGTCCAACCCCCCTGCCAGAGCAGGATCATCCAGGGCAGGCCACATGGGAACATGTCCAAGAGGGTGTGGAAAGTCTCCAGAGAAGGAAACTCCACAGCCTCTCTGGGCAGCCTGTTCCAGGCTCAGTTGCCCTCACAGGAAAGAAGTTTCTCCTCATGTTGAGGTGGAACCTCCTGTGTTCTAGCTTGTTCCCATTATTCCTTGTCCTATTACTGGGCAACACAGCAAAGAGAGCGGCTCCTTCCACTTGACACCCACCCCTCAGATACTTATAGACACGAGTTAAGATTCCCTCTCAGCCTTCTCTTCTCAAACTAAATAGCCCCCAGTTCTCTCAGCCTGTCCTCATAGGAGTGATGTTCAAGTCCCTTAATCATCCTCATAGCTCTCCATTGGACTCTCTACAGTGGATCCCTGTCTTTCCTGCAACAGGGAGCACAGAGTGCAATAGATTCATGTGGCCAGGAAGCCTCTCATCTGCACCTTGCTGGTGACTCCTCTTTCAGCACCTTCCAAAGCAAGTGAGTCTCTGTCTCAAGTTATCACTCTATCCTCCAGCTCATGGAAAAGTCTTAAAACTGGCACCCAGCTCCTCCACCTGGGAAGGTGACTCATGACACCTGGCTGCTCTGGCCACAGTCCTCACTGCCACTATGCAGAGCTCCGTGCTGAGAAAGCAGTGCTGGATATATCCTTGGGGAAGCCTGTTCCATTTACAGCTGGGCATTACCTGTCTGCTGCCTCTTTCCGCATGCCCCTAGTGCAGCTGCCTCTCCTCTCCACCACAAGCTGCAGGCCAAGCCACAGCCTGCATGTAACCAGCTTGGGGAGGGAAATAATTCTGCAGCAAATTGGAAACATGGGACAACAGAAAAAGAAGGAAAAGAATAGGAACCTAGAGGGGACAGGAGGGACTGGAGGATTTGCTTTCATCCTCAACCAGAATACACATTTTCATCACAGAGGTTTGATGGAATATGCCACAGAATTTCCTTCTGCCACAGCAAAAGCAGGATGTGCAATTCTCAAGGCACAGCTGGGAGCCTCTACGAGACACAGGTTGGATATCTTGAATTGCTGTTCCCTCCCCTGCTGAGTCACAGACAACTAAATGATAAGGAATGTAAATAGTCTCTGTGGTTCAAAACCAAGAGACAGGGCCCTTCAGATGGACCTGAATTCACTCCGGAACCTCAAAATATCTCTCCCAGGCTGAAACAACGGTCTGTGGGAAGAAAGGTTTGGTGGGATGAACTCACCGTGCGTCCAGAAATCGGGAGCGCAAGATCATGACAGCTTCACACGTGCTTTGCTTCAACTGCATCTGGATGGAGCTGAATTTGCGGTGGATGATGCTCACCATCCGCTCTATCTCCTTCGGTGAGATAGGTCGGGTTCGGCTCTGCTCACGCAGCAGGTTCATCACGTGGGTGGTGAATTCGTTGCATGCCTGGGATGGCAAGAAAAGCAAAAGAAACCCCAGGATCGGAAGGTCATTCGAAGGTGTCAAGGACAGTACCGAGGTAACGTGACTAAGGAAGGAGACACAAGTGGAGGTCTCAAGGGCTGGGGCTTTACAGGGCAGACCCAGAGCAAGAGCGTGCTGGCTCTCAGGGGAGAGATAAATTTATTTCACCTACCAGAGGGCATGAGAGACTCCCAGTAAACATCCTGAGAAAGGCAGGAGCCAACTTCTTTGCTCTGAGGGATCACGGATGGAGCTGGGGCATGTAAAGCATGAATAAGCCCAAGCCACTGCTTTTTTAGATGGGACTGGAGGAGCCATAGACACATCTGAGGAAGACCATGAACCTTTTGTCCTTCCTCCCGCTACCCCAGCTGGACCCCAGCACCACGTAAACTGCAGTCTCTTGTGCTTCACAGAAGCAGCTTCCAGAGAGACATGTCCCTGCTCCATGCTCTTAACACATCAGATAAGAAGTAAGTAACAACAAATAAAGCCTGAGTGAGGCAGTAGCCCTGACTAGGGTGGGCAAGAAGGTAATAATTCCAATTAGTTTGCTGCTGGCACAGCACTGTCTGGCTGCTCCTACTGTCCCCATGCTGTGCTGTGAGAACAGGGCAGCAAAAGGAGTCAGGAGGGACAAGGGAGGGATATTTTCCTTTCAGATAAAGGCCACTTCATTGCCCTTTCCTCCAAACCCACGAGCACCCTGCAGGCACGACAGGATCCTCTGAGTCCCAAAACCAAGCCCTGAAAACCAGACTGAGAGCAGCACTCGGATACTGATGTCTCGAGAAACCTTTGGTGCTCCTGAGACACAAGCAGCTGCTCTGGGGACAGTGTCCCCAGTTCCCACCCCACCATGAGGAGAAAAGGCCTAATGGGAAAGAAACACTGAGTTTTCTGGATTGGTGACACGGGCTTGACTTACTATCTCCTACCTCACCCTTCCAAGCTGAATCGCCACCTACAGCTCTGCTCCAACAAGGAGACATCCCCAAAGGCAGCAGAGCCCCTCCAATCGCCCATCACCAGCTTCAGCTGACAGCTCCCATCTCCCGGGTGAGTGCCAGCTCCGAGATCTCTCAGCCGGGTGCCTCTGCTCCCAGACACCTGAGCAATTTCAGCTTGTCTCCCCTTGCTGTGAAATAAAGAGCAATAAAGGCACAATTGCCAGTGCTGTCACAGCAGCAGCCAAGCTCCGTGAGAGGTCAGGCACTGAGCTCCACCAGCCACCAACAATGGGACTGGAGAGAGAGGGAGTGGATGCTGAGAAACCCTGAGTCGTGGTTTCACAGGACTGGGTGGGTGATGATACCAGAGATGGGGACCAGCATAGCCATTTCTGAACCAACTCCGTGGCAAAATCAACTCTGTGGATTGTGAGAAGGAAAGCTGTGGTCCACTTCAGCCTACGGGGCTGGGGGAAAGGCCCCTCTGGGGAGCAAAAATGAGGCAGAAACAAGATAAGCAAAGGAAACAAAGAAAACTCCTGCCTAAGCAGAAGAAAGAGCAGAAGGTCATTTCCCAAAGCCTGTCCCTGGCTGTGCCAAGAGTCTCTCCTTGGGCTTTGGTGGCAAAGGACATGGAGTCTCTCTCTTCCTCTTCAGCATGGGGGCTAAAAGACCAGCCCTGATGTGCTCTCCACCTCTACGCACACTGTGATGGCTGAGGCTCCCTCGTGCTGCACTACCCCATCTTCATGCCTCGAGGGAGAGACAGTGAGGCCGAGGACAGCCACCAAAGATCATGCTTCCACTGGTCCCCTGCTGCTCCCTGAGCCATGCCAGCCCCTCTCTGCTAACGCTTGCTCTGCCAAAACACCTTTCGTGGCGTGACCACGCGTGGCTTGTCCAACACCAGAGCCCTGCTTGGCCACCCTGATTCCAGCTCCAACCCAGGGGCACCATCTAAGGTAGCTCCACACCACCTTTGGGTGTAGATCTAAAGATGCTCACCATCAGCCTCAGCTTGGCCAACATGACACCTGAAGGGATGAGACATTCCCCAGTCCCACCACGCACCCAGTTAGCCAGGTCAAACAGGGACTGGGCTGGCTCACCCGTACAGACCTTGGCACTGGTGGCTGCTCACAGCCCCAACACATCAGCAGAGATGCTGTTAAACCAGAGACCCCAAAAGAGTGATCCTTTCTTGCTTTGCAATCCACAAACCACAGCCTCGGGATAGAAACCACATTCATCACAAGGGAAAGCCACGCAGCGGCCAAGAGAGATCTGCAAAACGTCTGGAAGTGTCTGAAAGAAACCGGCTTTGAGCACTGGCCTGCAAAGTCTTCCGTGCAGTTGTCAGTGATACCAATTGCTGCATCCACGACCCAAATAGTTTTTGTGGTTGTTTGGGTTTTTTTAGGAATCATTTTGCGTAAGAAAAAAGACTTTTTTTTTTTTTTTCCTGGAAAAAGAATTGTTCGAGCAGAAAAAATATTCAAGGAAGATTTTGATTCAAGGCTTGTTGGGAAGACTGCCTGTACTGAGGCAAGCTACTCCAAGAGGAGTCTCCTTTCATAGGGCCAATTTTTAGCAAGATACTAGGGGAGGAGTGAAAAGTGAAAATCAACAGGGGCAACCCACGCCGAGCCTATTCTTGTGCCACATCCCAGTGCAAAACTCCAACCCTCCCAACCCTAAAAAAGCACATTTTCACTCTATACCAAGCAAGAGTTTGCATTTGCCTGGACGCTCCCAACAACAGATGTCAGTAGTGATCCAGGCTGTGCACACCCACACCAGCACTGGATGGAAGCTCTCCGGGTCACTCCGGCTCCTGGTCCCACCATTCCACAACCACCAGCCCTCCACCGCGAAGGAGCCTGTTACCTGCTCGTACTTCTCCAGCTCCGTGTGGTAGATCTGCCGGATCTGGGAGAGTTTGGCTCTGTAGTCGGAGTGCTCCACTGAGTTGTCAGAGCCGGCTCCTCCCGAGGCGGCGGCTGCAGCGGCTGCGGCGGCCGAGCCACCGCCTTTTTCGGGTCCCGCTACCCCTTCGGCCAGAAGCATGTTGTCTAACCGCATCAGCTGGGGGTCCGTGGGCTCCTCCTCCTGCGCTCCCCGGATGCTCAGCACTGCAGGAGACACAAAAGGGAGAAAGAAAGCCTGAGTCGCACCTGGGGCTTAACTCTGGGAAGGGGATGCTCATCCCAGGTTGTACCATCAGGGCTCGGTCCCCATCAACTGAGCTTTTCTTCCTTTCTCAAGGGCATCCCTACAAGCAGTCTGAGCCCTGGTGCTCCAAGTGCTCGTCATCAAGCTCAGTTCCTTAGCTCTCTGGGCCAGCCAGCAGCAAAGAGAGGGTCAAGCCAGCTTCCTGCTCCTTTTCCTTCCCACAGAGAAGAAGTAGGGCAGAAGAGGCAGAGAGCTCACTGCAGAGGTAACCCAGAAAAAGCCATGCTGCAGTGAAACTGCTAGCAACAGCAACGAAAAAAAACCACTAAATGTACCCGTTCTTGCTGCCAAAAGTCAGAGGGACCATACCCTGATTCAAGTATGGGGTGGGAAGTTGAGTCTCTAGCCCAGACCTCAGCCTGCCCAGGGGTCATCTCATGTCACCTAGCACGCTGGTTACAGTCTGATCCTGCACCAGTTGCATCAGCCGTCAACCCCAGATAGCAGAGGAAGACACCCACAGGTGCCTGTGCCTCAGTTTCCCTGTCTTTAAATATAGACAGACAGGATTTGCAAGGTCATGCTTTTAGCCACGCAGTGGAAAAACAAGCTAAAAAAAAAAAAAAGTACAGAATAAATTTTATGCTTTGGAAAACATCTTTTTTTAGAACCCGGTCATTTCAGTGAAGTCTAAACCACGCTGAGAAAAGGGGCAACAATAAATCAGTTTCCTCCTGGAGCAACTTCCTGAGGAAAGAATTTTCCTCCCCTCTTTGTACTCCTTGCCTCAATTATTGCTTTTAGTGAAAGTCCTTCTCCTGTGAGGGCTTTGCTCGAAAAACCACACGGGAGCATTCCAACCGCCTGGGATGTCCCAGGTCTGTTGGTCGGAGGTGCCCTATGTGTCCCCCGTGTCCCTTTCCACGGTCTGTGTTTGAACACAGAAATATAAGCAGAGATTTTCGCATGTACACGCACCCAGCTGCAAAATAAATCCATTCAGCTCTTGATGAGCGAATCAAAAAAGGCATTTCCTAAGAGAAATTAATTGTATTTCCCTATGTCGTCTGGCACAGGAGCTCGAAGCGCGTTGTAAACACCCCCACAGCCCCCCGAGCACGCGCTCGTGCACATCCACAGCTGGGTAATGTTGCGTGGATTTTAATAAAGCCGTGCCTGCTCACACACGGCATGAATTTGAGCCCCTGAATCTGCAGTGCAATCAAGAGCAAGTGATTTTTCCCATTATTTAAAAACAAAACAAAACAAAAAGTCAGTCTAAAATCAGTTGACAATAAAAAGTAAAACCAAAGTAGCTAAAACACCTGCTCAAACACTGAGTATGGTCTTCCTCACTCTGAAGCAAGTTAAAGATGTAGCTATTATCAGTCTAAAACGGAAGTAAAAGACCTTGTTGAGAGGCTTGGCTATCACTACAAAAGAGCTTTTTTAAAACCCTCAGACTCTGCTAAAATCATTATTTTCAGGATACTGGCATTTATTGGCATTTTTGTGATTATAACATTCACTGTCAACAAAGGTGGGAAGGTCAAGGGGGGGGAAAAGATGAAAAAAAAAAAGCCCAACAAGGGTAAATTTGCCAATAAATTGCCAATAAGATGAGGTAGTACTAAATAATTGCAGGCTAGGAAGGATCGTTTCTAGATGGAGGGAAGGGGGCACAGTGTCAAATTTGGAGCCAGGTGCCTGTTGCTGAACCCTGAGGAGACAGGATCAGCATTTCCCCCCACCATGAGAAGCTTCCCAGAGCTCCCAGACATGCACTTCACCAGTGAATCAATCCAAGGGGAGAAAAACAGTGCAGGGTCTGAGGTCCATAAACTGAAATAAGAGGTAAATGGAGCCCAAATCCTTAAAAACAGAAGAGGAAAGCGGGGAGGTGACAGGCTACGGGCAAGAGACAAACTTGCTATGAAAAAGAAGAGATCAAGTTCCTGTTTCTTCCCGGAAAAACAAAATATCACTAAATTAAAACACATCAAATGCCCAAATACAAAGCAACACAGGTTTCAAAAAATAAACCAACCAACCAACGCCTCCCCAAAGAAACAAATCAAAAGCAGTATTGCCGAAACAGGTGCACCTAAATTTCAAAAGGGAAATATTTTTCGATTAAAAATCTCAGGAATCATTGACCTGACAGGTAGGCACGAGTGATTAATTAGTTTATGTTTAGAGAGAGCTGCCTCCTGATGACAAAATGCTGTATAATAACCCCGGAGCTTTATTACCGCGCAACACACGCGGACCAGCACCCGCCTGGTGCGCGCAGCCTGAGCGCCCGACGGATGGACACACATCTCTGCAGCAGAGACCCAGCTTGATCGCTGGGGATATGGCTTAGGAGCGAAGAAATGGAAAAGGCCACCATGGCTTAAGCAGAACTGATGCCGCCTATTTATCCCTGGAAGGCTGTGCTCATCCGAGGAGAAGACAAAATGATCATTTCAAAGCTCCTTTTTCATCTTCCCGACGCTCTCCCCGGCTACAATGCACCTCCTGCCGGAATGCTAAGGGTGCTGAGCTCCTCATTAGCTCCCACCCTCCAAAATGCCCCCTCTCACAGGTGCAGAGGAACTCAGGGTGAGCCAGTACAGGATTTCCCACCAAATAAAAATAAAATAAATTAAGCAGAATGATACTCGGCAACAATCCGGAGTCAAGGGGCTGCGAGAGCGCTCCCGCCCGTGTCCTGGCACCCCCCAGGACCTGCCGTTTGATTAAAGAGAAGGGGGAAAATAAGAAAAGGAAGAACAAAAATAACCAAAAACATAGTGACTGGCAGTTGAGGGGAGGAAATTCATACAAGACTTTCTGTCCTTGGCTGCTTTCCTGCCGGTTCGGCAGCCCTTGGAGCAGCGACACATGCCACTAGAGGGTGCTCAGCCCTCGCCGAGGTCCCCGCTGCCTTCAAAATGTATTTTTTAATAGAAAAATATACACATACGTACATATGCAAATACATATATATAAAAATATATACACAGATGTATTTTCAAAGCCAAGCTATGCCACGTGATTTATCCACTGCGAAACACTGACCGTGGAGAGGAACCAAAGAGCATGGCTGTAGCAGGTCCACCGCCACCAACACCGAGCCACTGGCCTCAGGTCTGGTCACTGACACCATCAGGGTCACGGAGATCAGTTCCAGCAGCTGGGAAATGGCTCCCAGCTCACATACTTGCTCCTTCTCCCTCTTGAGGAAGGTAGTGTAGAGGACATTGTCCAAATCCCAGTCCTGGGCTGGCTCAGTGGTGTGGCTGTAGTGCAGGAGGTGGTGGCGGGACTGGCCTTGGAGAATCAGGTGAGAAGGCAAAGCCCAAAATAGCTCCCTGCTTCCTTGCCTGCCCTGAAATTCAGGCGCATGGGCAACACAGGCAGAATATCACCATAAAGGCAATCAAACATGATGGGGGTGATGGCAGCAGCTTAGCAGAAAGCTGGCTCAGCAGTGGCAACAGAAAAGGATGCTCAAACCTCCAAGCTCTACCCTTCTTCTAGAAAGGGCAATTTATCCTCCTGCGGTCACTGTCCTCAAGTTGAGGAGATGTTGGAAGGCAGGGGCCTGTCCCCGGGCCGGCCTGGGCTTCAAAGACCAAACAGGAGACATGACAGCAGGCTACGGCAAGGTAGAGCAGTGGGAATAGCCTCTCCGGGGACATGTTGGAAGAAGGCGGTACAGTGAATGACACAAAGCCAAGCCAGATCGCAATGATGAAAGACAAGGTCCCCAAGATTGTGGCTGTTGGTTCCTCAACTCCCTGCTGACTTCAGCAGTCAAAAGCGCTGTCCTGTGGAATTCACGGTGACTGCCTGGTGAAGACCCCCTCCAACTACCTGAGCTGGCAGCTCTTCTACGGCTCTATTTGCTGACATCACCAGCCAAGGGCTGGTCCCAGTGGCTGGATGTTTAAACGAGCCCGCCCTGAGAAGGAACCTGCCGTGTGGTGTGAAGGAGTCTGGAAGGAATTCTTGCCCTCACACCCGAGCTGGGCTGCTTCTGGACCGGTTTGCACGTGGTTGTTTCTGCCTGTTCCCAACTTGCTGAATTGTCTTTCCAGGGGGACATTTTAAAGGAGAAGGAGATTTCAAGTAAATGATTGCATCTTATCGAAAATAATGTGCTACTTAGCATCAGAGACAAGCATCCTGGCAGGCAGAAATGGGAAGCAGTGCCGGAGCAGATGGGAGTAATTAGGTTGTGATTTTCAGAAGGGTTTTCTTTGCTGCCTCCACTGTGCCTAAGATACACTGGGGTGGAGGGAACAACCCACCCAAGAACAGAGTTTCAAGAGAGGTGGACAATTCCTCTGTGGCGCTGTGAGCTGACCTTTGGTGTGACTTCCCCTGTAGGGAAAGCAGAACTGCCTAGCAGGGGGATGCAGCTGGTGGAGCATTGCTGGTTGCTCTTGCTGGCCTCCTGCACTGCCACAAGCAGAGTGAGACGCCTCCTTCCCCATCAAGACACTCGTCTAGATGTCATCAAATCACAGATGTTTCACCTGCACATTGATAAGCAAGGTCTAGCCCAAATCGTTTCCCAGAGCAGTGGGTGCCCCTGCAGGGTGGTGCAGACAATGAAGGCACAGCAGCTCATCCCCGGCATCCTCAAAACTCCTGCACAGACCCACACAGCCACAGCCAGGCTTTGAAACACACAGGGAACATCAGCCCCCTTCCCACCCTCTGCAATTTCACCACCATCCACAACATTCTCTTTGGCTCATGGAGATACAGCTTCAAGAGTCACATAAGCTCACTGTTTTCCTTTAAATCTATGTTTTCACACCTCCAGGTCTAAACCAACAACCAGCAAACAGAGGGAGAGTCATGAGGCCAGCAAATGCCCCTGCTCACAAAATCAGCGACCAATCACCTTATTTTAAGCCAATCTCAGTACTCCCTGGAGCCTGAGTTCACATTTGTGAATGCTGAAGATCAAGAGCACTGAACTTGGTACAACACACTCCCACGTGTCTCAGATTTGAGGACAGTTACACATTACAGGGCTTGTGGCCATCTGTCTTTGTCCTCTTTGTCCTCATACCTAGTCACAACCAAGTTAGGAGAGACTGATCCATGGCTGATGCCTGATGGTACGGGCTTGAGCTGCTCTTCTGCAATTTCCTTTGTGCAGAAAAGTCCCCAGACCTCACGCACCTAAAGAAACTCCTGGGTTTTTTTTTCTTTGCAAATATATTTGCAGCCTTTCTTCTGCAGCAGCAAACCCCTGCCACAAAGCAAAAGCCAGCGTCTTGGATCTTCTCTTTAAACATCAAGTCACCTGCAAGCCCCTATGCTGAGAAGGAATAAACAAACTCTCAAGAGCTTTGTGGAGGGTACTAAAGCACCTCAGGCTCAGTCTTCACATTGCTAGTTCAAGGGTCCACGTGATAGATTTAGATCTTCTCAGAAAGCACATGGTGTCCACCTTAAATGGCTATCAACAACCTTGGTAACCAAGGTTCAGCACTTCAACGTTAAGTAATCCCTGAATTTAAAACCTTGGTTGGATTATAGTCATCATGTTTACACAAAGCTGTTAAGAAAATCAACACCAAAACACAAAATATCTATTTCCAACATAAACAGAAGCTGGAATTTCCAAATACACCGACACACACCCTTCCAGGAAGTGGGAATTAAGAGAAGTTGAGGGTTTTTTTTTACAATTGACATAAAAGTTCCCCTCCTCACTCCAACCTTTCCAAAACCTACAAACGGATGAGCAGACTTTTGCTCATATTTTCCAAAACAGGCTGCCACGAGACGAGGCATGGAAAATTTCAGCTGGCAATATGGCTTTTTGTTCATCTACTTTACTTATTTATTTCCCAAAAAGAAGAAGGAACACTGAAACCGACAGGTTGTTTCTGTCACAAATCTTTAGAGTCTAAAGCCGTATTATCAAACCTAAAATCCCAATAACGAAGAGAGAGCCTTGTGACCCATAAGCCCTACTGGAGACCCAACCAAGGCAATGATCAACAGCAGAAGCATCAGATGCTCAGGCTGTGGCACTTCCCTCAGCACCCTCCTACCCACAGCAGGTTTTGGAACTCACATTGCAACTGAACTTCAGATCAATCCAAATGGTTTCCTGAATTGAAAATTAGATCTTCGCCTCTCATTTCATGTTATAATTTTCAAAGAAAGAAAATTTTGGTCAATTTCAACACAACCAGAGTGCTTTAAAAAAAAACAGTTCACTTCCCATCTTTCTAGGGTGGTAGAATCTAAATTATTTGCTGAATCCAACCCAAATTAAAAAAAAAAAAGTCTGAATTACCCTCAAACTGTAATTTTGGGGTGTGGGAAACAGGAGAAAGGAATTTATCACATGCCAAAAAGTTTCTCAGCTCCCAGCAGCAGCTCTCCACTTCAGGAGGATGCAGCTTTGCACGTGCCACAGAAGCGGCAGAAGAGAGATGCGTATTTCTTAGCGCTGGCGTAAAATCTACACCAGTTTTCTCCTAACTCCATCCCAAATGCCAAACGGGTTGCCATAGCAAGCAAGGGATCTGGCAGCAAAATGATCAAAAGGTCTGGAAAATTATCACTAACACATTGGGGTGGAAAAAAATATTCCTCCCCCTTCAACTGGAAAATGATCTAAAATAGTCACAAAAATAAGGCATGATGTTGCAGTGATTACCGAAAACCAGATTTTCCCAAGAAATGTGACTCCCCGGGAAGCTGAATGAACACAGATGAGCTCGTCTTTCCAGTTTTTCCCGGCATCCTGTTCCTGCCGATCAGTTTAGCTCGTGGCAAGTAACTAAACTGCGTATGGAAACTTCTGACCACATCCCTGCTTGCCCAGCTATTGCTGCGTTGTAGCTGAACGAAGCGCTGTGGATCCCATTGAAATATTTTCTGTTTTTCTTTTCACAGTCCTGACACCATGAGCCACGTCTACTCATCGATGCTTTACCGCAGGCTGGTGGGCAACACCCATCAGCTCCAGCAGCAAAACTCCCAGCTGTAATTTTCCCATCTGAAATTTGGGGGCAGGTAGCACTTGGAAGCCAGAGCTGATTGAATCTGCTTGGATTTGATGATGCCTTTTCCAAGCAGAGCGATTTCTGGCACAAGCAAGAGCTCATTGAACAGCTCACCACAAGCAGATCGCCGAACAGAGGCAGTTTAGCAGCAGAAAGCAGGCTGGAAGTGCTCGTAGACAGACACTAAAAGCAAGTCAACCACCCCACTGGTGGACAAACCACCGCCTCCCCTCTCCGTTACAGCCACTTCAAGCCCAAATTTCCCACGGAGCAGCAAACCCTCACCACTCCAACTTCACTTCCTCCGGTAACACTCCGCAAACAGCCCATCACTCTGGGCGCGGAGGGGTCAACCCTGTCACATCGGCACTCTTCCCTTGGAAGAGCAAGGACGAATTTTGGCCGCACACAGGTCTGCTCCCCGTCACACTGAGCACCCTGTACATCCCCAGGCCAGGCTGGTGGCCTGGCTGTGAAGCAGGCTGCTGATGCTGAGGTGGGCTGCAGCAATCCTGCCCTCATTTTACCTCCCACAGCAGTTTTCCCCCTTCCTAAGCAGGGCAGGATTAGCAGGCTCCAATTACAGCTCTGAAGCGCAATCAATCCCTTATCTACACAGGCAAACCCAGCACATCTCAAATTCTCCAGCCAAATCGACGACCTGGTAAGGGAGAGACTGTCTGTGACCACCCAGCCTCCCCCACCCAATCGGCCTCCATCTCACCTCAGCCCCTAGGATCGGGACCAGGACCGACCTCAGAGCAGCAGCTGCAAGGAGATAGAGGAAAGTAGGGTGAAATTCAGCGCTGCTTGGCTGCTGGGCCAGATTTGAGCAGAAGATGTAACCCAGCTAATTGACCACAGGCTGGCCTGGCTCAGGAGAGCAGCATCTACTGCGGAGAAAAGCCAGTAACTGGGATAGTAAACTGGCATTACAGGCAGCGGAGGGGAGGAGAAGAACACAAACATGCACACGTGCTCCCTTCTCAAAATTTTTGGGGGGTTTTCCAACCCTAGATTGTGATATGGGGCAAAAGAATCAGATTTTGTAATTGTGATGAGAAGACCAGGTGGTTGGATACAGGGCTCTGCCTCGTTCCCTGTCCCTCCCAAGTGCAGCACTCGCTGTGCCAGGACCTCACCTTCTCCCAGTGGTGCTTGCGTGATGGACCAGAGTCCTCTCTGCAGCACTGAGAGGGCAAATTGTCACTGTAGGGCAGAGCAAGCCACCATCCCCACCCCAGGAGATGGCTCAGACCTGGTGCTGGTTATGCCTGGAGAGATGTCCCTGCCTGGAGCATCTAGTGGACATGGGGCTCCCAAAGCCCTGCAGGAGCAAATCAGCAGACGAAAACCAGGATTGCTCCCAGGACAGGTCCACCCATAAACACACCCCCACCCCCCACCCCCTTCTCCTCTGAACAGCCAATTGGGCAGGGATCTCTGCGGTGCTTTGCATATGAATTCTCCTTCCTGAAAGAAATGGGTCCTTTGAATGAGCTGAATCTGCTAATGAGAAGCCGGGGCCTCTAGAGTCCCTCAGAGGAACAAGGGTCCAATTTCGACCGCCCCAGGCCAAGCCCTGAAACCCGAGGATAAACAAAGAGAGGTTTTCCCCCAGAAGGAAGCTGCTTTTCCAGCCCGCTCCCCTCTCTCAGAAAGGTCATCTCCCCTGGACACGCAGCGCCTGTGTGAATGGCTGCTCGATGCACAAAGCGGCCAGGGCAAGAAAGTCATAAGGGAAAAGACAGGAGAGAGTCCAAGCTGAAAAGCTGCATTTCAGAGTCCCTTCTCCTGCCATCGTCCAAAAAAGATGACCCTCGAGACTCCATCCAAGGAAAGCTGGCTTGGAGCTCATTAGAGGGCAATGTCCCACTCAAGTCTCAGCTAAATTATTTGAAGGTACCCACTGCCCATCACACGGCCACTCTATTGCCAAGCTGATGGCCTTGTCATGGGGTAGATTTGGGATTTTGTACGATGGAGGAGATTTTCCAGCTCTCGGAGCCAAGCCATCGCAGGAAATACGCTGCTTTTTTCCTCTCTTCCTCGCTCACAAAGCGAGCGGCTCAGAACCATGACAGACATCTTTACCACACGCTGGGGACAGACAAGCAACAGCCTCCCACTGCAGAGAGTCCTGGGGCCATGTGCTCTCCCTCCACTGCCAACGGACCTCCCTGCCTCCTGTTCACTGGCACACTCTGGCCCAGAACCACGTTCCCATTTCCAGCAGCAACCTTCTGATGCAACCCAAGAGCTGTGCATGGCCATTCTCACTCTTCTGCTTACTTGAAGGCACCTTCCTGCTTGGAGAAGGTGCCTACAGGAACAGTATAGCCTTTGTTTTGGTGTATAGAGACAAGACGGAAGCAAAAGACAATGAAGGAGCAACTATTAAGCAAGGACTCTCCACCCAACGTGAAACCTCAAGGCTGAGTTTTAGAGTAGGAAACCTATTGCCCTGGCAAATGAGAGACTGCAGCAACTGCTAAGTACAAGCGGATCAGAAGTGCCTACTGCTGGTGATTGTCTTCTCTGAGGTCAGACATGGTCCAGAGGCTCTGCTCCCCTCGGGCTGGACACTGCTCTTTCCTGAGAGTCAAGGTCTCCCATTCCAGACACATTAGAAACCACGTCCGCCTCTCCCCCAGCAAAGGTACCAGGTGATTCAAAGCCCTCTCCATGAAAGATCTGGAAGCTACAAGCCTACAGTGATACGACAAGTCCAAAGCACAAGACACAACCTAACCAAAGGTAGCAGAAATCCCACTTCAACTCCTACAGTGCAGCCATCATTTAGATGCAACACATCAGCCACTGGACAACTTCAGGAACCTACTTTCAGTGGTGGCCTGTACTGGGACAATATCAGGCCGCTTCACAGTGTTCTGTATGTCAGCTAGATGACAGGACCAGAGCCAGTCTCCCTGGAACCCATATGCACGTCAGCCCTGTGTATTTCTGAAGTATCAAAGCCCTCCAGGACTAAACGTTCCTCTCACTCCTTGCGGACTTTCCTTACACACAAGGTCTTTCTCTCTATGCTATACAGAGATCACACCAAAGCCTACCTGAGTGCTCCTCTTCCATTTGCTTCCTTTCCAAGCTTGTCCCAGTCACAGCACCACAGAGAGGTCAAGTTTGCCTGCACAGTCCATCAAGCTCCCATGGCTAAGACACGCTATCTTGAACCCAACTTTGCTGGGCTTCACCGATCTCGGGCAAATAAATGAGCATATTTTTTGCACGATGCTCAGTCCCTCGCACCACCACGCGCCGACCTGTTGAGCCTGGCGTCAAACGCGCTCCTCGAGCGCGCCAGACAAAGCCTGACGCTTTGAAAGGCAACAGCCGCTCGGCAGAGATTTTAAGGCCAGAAAACCAGCTCTGAACGTTCAGTTCCTTCTTTAAATAGAGGCCCCTTCTGTAAACGATCTGTTTGGACAGGAGGGAGAGTGCTGTGAGAGTCCAAGCGCTTGTGAAATAGGATCGGCTGCCTTCGCTCCCACTCCATTCAAAACATGTGGGGGGAAGCAAGAAACCCAAAACTGGCAAGGCAAGAGGGGAGGAGAGATCCCGTGCACCTCTGCACTGCTGAAAAGGTGCGAGACGCTGGAGAGAACAGGGGGAAAATAATTAAAAAGGATCAATTAGTGGCATTTCTGTTTTGAGGCGCCTGCGTGTGTTTAATTATATTCCGTGCAAGAGGCTGTTGACGCAGATTTCCGTGCTGCGGGGCGGTGCTGTAACAGGATCTGGCTCTGCCTTCTACCCCGGACAACCCCGCTTGGGGCTTTGTCACCAAGCCCACCCGTCCGCACGGTTCGATAGCACCCCTGCGGCAGAGGGGAGTTGACACCCAGCCCCACAGCGCACTGGCCAGACGGACGGACTCACAGTACCCTCCCTGCTCTGGAGAGGGGGCCCCACCATAAACAGGAGGAGATTAAAAAAGGAAGAAAAAAAAAATATGCAAAAAAAAGAAATAATCTTTGCCCAACTCCGGCTGCATCCCAGATCAAAGATCATCTCCAGCGAGGCCATCTGGTCCTTGTAAACGTAAAATCAAATTGAACGCCCTGCCCTCACCTCCTCCGACTCCCTCGGCAATATTGCTTTGACCGGCTGGGGACAGGGAAGGAGCTTGCAAAAAGGCATCTGTATGTAATAGAAGAGCCTTCGTGCAGCTGGGCTAGAGCTTTGTGACAGCCCCCCCCGCCCCCCCCTTTTTTTTTTGTTAATCATGAAGCAGAGGTAAATGTTTTCTTTGGGTCTCCAGGGGCCCTGGTATTCCCAGGGGCTTTGGGAAGAGCCCAGGGCAGCAACTCGGTGATGGAGGAGAGCTGCTCGGCATCCCCATAGCTTCCCTCCAGCTGAGGATCGATTTGTTGCCCCTGTTCTGGTTTAGAAAGGGACACACTGGGAGGGGGTAGATGTCCCCATGATCCCAGCAGTGTCCCCCTCACCATGACAAAAGCCATCCAGCACCCTCCTTCCTCAAGCCAAGTGGGTTTCTCCTATTATGGCTGCAAAAGGGGATGCAGAGGCCAGCAAATAAACGGAGAGAAAGAGGAGGACTGAAGAGAGCGCTTCCAAAAGGGGGATACGAGGCATCTGAGCCAAAAATGACTTGTGAAAATCCCCGCCATTGCCAACCCAAATACTCCAGGCTCGACTTGAAAGGGAAGCGGGATCCGCTATCGAGAGGAGAAAGCTACACGGGAGACGTCGCAGGCAAAGAGGAGGCAGCTTGAGGAATTCCTACCCATCAAGCTTTATTGTGTTATTCCAACTAAGCAGAGACAAAAAGACAAATCTCAGCTCCCTACTTTCATTTATAATTGAACCCAGTCCAGAAGGATGGAGCAAGTACCATCTGTAATGCAGAGTGCATTAGCAGCCGGCGGAATGAAATATTCAAATTACTGTAGGCTACCTCGCATTTTAATGACAGGGTTACAAAAACCTGACTTGTAAGTGGAGATTGGACTGGAAGAACAGAAAGTTTGTTTTTCCAGTGGATGAATTAACCTAACAAAATGTTACTTTCAGGAAAAAAAAACCCACCACAAAACATTTGCATAGGTAATTCTGCAACGTAGCCCAACAGGCTCACAAGAGGAGAAAATAAAAATATTATTCCGTTTAGCTGTCCGAACTGATATATTGTCCAGGGAGATGAAAAAACTCAGGGAAAAAAAGGTGAAAAGCTTTTTCCTTTTGGCTGAAGATACTAAATAAAATAGATACCGGTGTGCACAACATCTACCAGCACCTACACGTCCCATACACGGGAATAGGCGGCAGCACGTCAGTGCATCCGTGGGGCGTGCCGCTGCCATACGTGCAGGAGCTATCACCTTTTGATGCCATGCACCATTTGCATATGCAAATCACCCTTTGATTTCCCTGCTTGTGCCTGTGCTGGGATCCATTCGTTTTGATATCGTTAATCAGGGCTGCCGAAAAGCCTGACACAGTAAGTGGCTGTAGCCCCTAGCAGTAGTCAAGATAGAGTGACAGGCTCCATTTAAGATGTCACAGCATATAATAAAGTGTAAAACTATACTTAAAATAAACGAGATAGAAACAATAAACTTGACTCCAGGTTTGAACTTTCCAGGAGAGCGGCGGAGAGAGGCGAGCAGGTGCTTGTGCAAGCGGGCACGGGGCTGGGGTGGCTGGAGGGAACAGGCCCCCACCAGCCTGTACCCAGCGGAGAGCGAGAAGAGCTGCCTCCCGCAGCCTCCCAAGGAGCTCAGCTTCTCAGCAACCCTCCAATAACAACCAGTCTGCATGTGGGACAGCTCTGGAGCTTCTGGAGGTGGATGTTAAGGTGGAAGAGGAAGA
>VWZK01006086.1:48153-137057 GCA_013396935.1 Baryphthengus martii
GTGGGGGTGGGGTGTGTGCATGGGGGGGGGGGGTTAAGTCCCAGGGGAGAAAAAGCACAAAATCCACTCATCGCTCAGTTTCCAAAGAGCTCTGTGCCTCTTGCTGCTCTCAGGATGCTGCACAGCACGCCCTCAACATCACCCTGACCATCACCATGCTCCTAAGCCAAGTCCTCTGGATCCTGTAAACCAGTTTGCCAACGCGTCCACCTCCTAAGGGCAGGAAGACATCTGAATCTTTCCCACCAGAGCACCTCTGGTCCCTCTTTGCTGGCCCCACTGCAGCTGGGAGGACCTGGATGGGTCTCAAAAAGATGTGAAAAGCAATGCATCTGCCTCTTTCCAGAAAGCGGGCAAAAGCACCTCCAGGACAGCAGCAGCTGCAGGATGACGCTTCTCATGCCAATCCAGGACCATCCCGGATGACGCACGAAGCTAAAAGGCTTGGTGATGCAGCGAGGTCAGCAGTGCCCTACACATACCAAAAAACTAGAGGAAAGCAAAACGGCCTCTTTGCACGTCCCACGTGCCTGGAGGGTTGCGGGTAAAGGTAGGGGAAGAAAAGACACCCCCACTAACAACCGCGAATAAAAACACCTTCACTGAAAGCCTTGGTGTCACGAGGGGCTGCATCGCTCTGTGTGACACCCCTCGGAATGCCCTTGTAGACAGGGACCACGGGGGCTTGGGAGTGCACCGCCCTGCCTTGGATGTTTTTCAGGGCAAATAAGGAAGAAAACCGAAGCCGTGGGAAGAGATCTCGCAATATCTGGGTTGTCTTGACTCCTTCCCCTGGGCCAGCTGAAGTGTGGCTCTGGTTGAGCCCTCCCTCGAGAGCGAGACGCTTCTGCACATACCCAAAACCCCAGCCCAGCACCGAAGGGCCCGTCTCCCANCGGTGTGCACAACATCTACCAGCACCTACACGTCCCATACACGGGAATAGGCGGCAGCACGTCAGTGCATCCGTGGGGCGTGCCGCTGCCATACGTGCAGGAGCTATCACCTTTTGATGCCATGCACCATTTGCATATGCAAATCACCCTTTGATTTCCCTGCTTGTGCCTGTGCTGGGATCCATTCGTTTTGATATCGTTAATCAGGGCTGCCGAAAAGCCTGACACAGTAAGTGGCTGTAGCCCCTAGCAGTAGTCAAGATAGAGTGACAGGCTCCATTTAAGATGTCACAGCATATAATAAAGTGTAAAACTATACTTAAAATAAACGAGATAGAAACAATAAACTTGACTCCAGGTTTGAACTTTCCAGGAGAGCGGCGGAGAGAGGCGAGCAGGTGCTTGTGCAAGCGGGCACTGGGCTGGGGTGGCTGGAGGGAACAGGCCCCCACCAGCCTGTACCCAGCGGAGAGCGAGAAGAGCTGCCTCCCGCAGCCTCCCAAGGAGCTCAGCTTCTCAGCAACCCTCCAATAACAACCAGTCTGCATGTGGGACAGCTCTGGAGCTTCTGGAGGTGGATGTTAAGGTGGAAGAGGAAGACGAGGAACCACAACTGGGAACTCCTGGGGGCCGAGGGGTTGGCCAGGCCGTGACGGGCACTGCAATTCGGCGATGAGCCTACCAAAGGGGCTGAGCTTTGCTTCCAGCCGCACTGCAGGTGTCACCTCCAGGCACCTGAATGGAAGTTGAGACAACCCAGTTCAAACCCCGCTTCCCTCCTGGGTCCCCTGGGACGATCACCAGCTCCTGGCCCCACTGTTGGGGTGTCCCTTCCCCTCCATCCCTAGATAGTAGTGCCAGGATGGAATGGAGAGGCAGCAATGTTACAGCATCTTCAGTCTGGGCTTAGCCACGTGCCCCAGGACCAGGAGCCATGGCAGCTGCTGGAGCCCTTCCCCGGCAGGATAAGGACCGGGATCAGGTCCGTGCAGGGTAGGCCCCCCACCTTCCCACACCAACAAGTCCAAAAGCTCCATTTCGTTCCCCAAATTACCCCTCTGCGCCCCAAAACCTCCTGCGCGCCCGATGGCAGCTCTCCATGCTGAGACAAACCAGTCGCTCTCCCTCCTGCTAAGCAGTTAAATTAGAGAGTATTCAATTAATAACAGCTGAATATTCTGTCACATTTAGGAAGATGTATGGTAAGACAAGCGAGTTGTGATGTCTGTGACAGAAATGATAAAAGTTCTCCTGACACAGCCTGGCAGATACTTGGCTGGAGGAACCGCTTGCTCTCATGGACTCCAACGTCAGCACAGACACCAGGCCCAGCACCGCCTTCAAAGGAGAGACACTCCAAATTGCACAGGAGAGCCATTGCCAAAATCATTCACAGGCAGCTCCCTCCCGCCCTCCTTCTGGGATCCATCTGAGACGCGGGGATGAGATCCCGAAGAAAAACTTGGCCGAGAGAGGTCCAAGACAGCGCCTGCCAGCCACCACGTGGCAAGCACCACTCCACAGAAGCTCAAATCCTCCTGTGTCAGCTAAAGACCATCCCATGACACTCTTCCCACCCCAGGCTGCCTCAGTTTACCCATCTACAAAAGGGACAGAGATCCTATCCCAAGCAACCCACCCTGAGGGGGACCAGGGCAGCACTTGCACAGCACCAAGACCACAGGAAAGCACCTGCTGTCCAGTAAGACCTTCTCCATCTCATTTATAGCTGCAGTGTGGCCAAGGGACGCACAGGAACGCTGCTGTCGAGGCCTCTTCCTCTTCTTCTTGAGGGGGGGTGTTGTTTTTCACTGGTGTTGTTTGCGAACACAGTTTTGTTGCTAAGAAACTACCTTCATATTGCTCAGAGAGCAAAGACAAAGCAACCGTCAAAATAACACCATATTTTGACAGTAGCCAGATCGTAACCATGAATGATCCATTTTTCCCCGCTCTCCCGTATGCTCATTAACGTGGCCTTAAACACCACACTCCATATAGATATTTAACCCGCACCCTATACGTACCCACATGAGGCACATGCAGGCGATGGGGACCTGTGTGGACCGGAGCGGGTGGTTCCGTCACGTTCCTTCATCCCCCAAGCGCAAAAGCTGAAGGTATCAGACCTAGGAAGAGGAGGGGGCTCCCTGGGGAGGCCCCACGGTCCACTTCTAGGTGAGAAGATGGTACAAGGTCTTTAAGCAAGAGATAGATGAGGAATAATAGGAGGAAGGGAAGAGCTCTGCTCAGGACTGTGGCATCTAGTTCTGCTCGTTAGCCCTGCTTTGGGGAGAAATAAAATTATTTGTTGGCTTCAGGTTTGTTGGGTAGGTTGGGGTTGCTTGTTGGGGGGGTGGGGGTGGGGGTGNAACAGCCTCTTTGCACGTCCCACGTGCCTGGAGGGTTGCGGGTAAAGGTAGGGGAAGACACCGCCACTAACAACCGCGAATAAAAACACCTTCACTGAAAGCCTTGGTGTCACGAGGGGCTGCATCGCTCTGTGTGACACCCCTCGGAATGCCCTTGTAGACAGGGACCACGGGGGCTTGGGAGTGCACTGCCCTGCCTTGGATGCTTTTCAGGGCAAATAAGGAAGAAAACCGAAGCCGTGGGAAGTGATCTCGCAATATCTGGGTTATCTTGACTCCTTCCCCTGGGCCAGCTGAAGTGTGGCTCTGGTTGAGCCCTCCCTCGAGAGCGAGACGCTTCTGCACATACCCAAAACCCCAGCCCAGCACCGAAGGGCCCGTCTCCCATCGAGCGGCAGCCTGCCGTGTGCCCTTCCCCTGCCAGAACCCCCAGATCGACACCACAGTAGGAGAAAAAGGGAAGGGCGAGAAGAGCTCTGTCGAAACCCACCAAAACCCCAAACAAGCATTTCTTCACAGCAGAACAAAAGGCCTCGGAAATCTCTTCTCTGCTTGGGTCCCCCGACCCACATGAAAGTGGCGTTGTTCTGGGCTAATTATGCAGGCTGCTCCCAGCCTCTCCTGGCAGAAGGCGAGCTGCAAAGGCGGACATCAAAGGGCTCCCAAATTTTAAATAAATAAGAGAGCAAAGCCAGCACGGTCCATGGGAGACTGCTCCCCATTGCCTGGGTTCAGTGTTGGAGGTGACTCGGTTCACGAGACACCTTCCCAGGCAAGGAAAACCAGGGGAAGAAGGGGAGCAGCTAGTTTTTATTTGCATGGCACAGCACAGACCAAAACTTCCTGGATTTGGTCCTTGCAGGACGAGCCGTGACCACAGCAAAGCTTTCTAGGGTCCCCATCCAATGGAAGGACCAATTCTGGAGCCTGTCTGGTAGCTGGGTTGGGGGGCAAGCTGTGCGGTGAGGGATGGAGAGAGCAAAATGGGGTTGTGGGAGTTGCTGCACACACCAGGCAGTGGTGGCTGCCACCAGAACTAGTCTGAGCACCAGTCTTGGGCACTGTATGCCTCAGTTTCCCCAGAGCTGAATGCACGTGAAGCTCCTGAGATGGGATATTCCAAATGGGTCCTTCATCCTAAAGAGCAAGCTTCCAGAGGAAGCTTTGGCCCTGTGTGGGCCAAGTCACAGCCCGTGCCCACAGCTCCCAATGGACAGGGAATCCAAGCTTTGCTACTTCCCATTCATTTGGGAGAACGAGAAGATGACTTCGCTATCTCGTCCAGGAAAGGGGCACCAGGCACAAACCACCATCATCCCACAGCCATCTGCTCCTCCTCCTGGCCCAGACAGTAGCAGACTGCTGGCTTTCAGCAGCACACCCTGATGTGCTGGGCACGATCTGCATCAGAGATAACAGGGGAAGATGAAGCCATCCTACCAGCTTCTCCAGCCTCCACCTTTCACCCTCTCCTTTGGGCTTCATAAGGCCTTACAGCACGGCCAGTACATGCTCCACAGAGCAACCAAACCTCTCTCCTTCTCGTTGAGAAGTGCACAGAGATGCCTCCAAAATAGCAAGGCATGACCAGAAATCCAATGGATCTTCAGGCGCTGGTCCTTCCATGGGCAGCAGTTACCTAGAAGGGCTGCCATGAGGCATTTCTTCAGCGTCTTGGAAAAGGACAGGGGCAAGGAAATTCCCAGGGGATGTTCAGGAAGATCAGTGCACACAGCACTCTCATGTGAGGGATGACAACCAGGCTCTTGAACCCAGCCTGGTCCAGCCCTTGGTCTCCCTACTTCTCCCCCAGCCTTGGCACCAGAGGCAAGGAGGAGAGCTGGGACCACACCTCGCTTCCTCCTTGGGAGGAGAAGGAAGGTGAAAGGAATGGATGAGGCTGGGACGGCCGAGCGTGGGATGCGAGGGGAAGGTGTCAATTAAAGCAATGAGGCCCTCCGCATCTCTGCGCCTGACAGCCAGGCTGAGCGGAGCTGACAGCCGGAGCGCTGGCTGCCTTCCCCGTCTCGCTCGCCAGAGCACGCTTCCNCACCTGCAGCGGCATGGTGTCCCTCCCTTCCCCTGCTCCCAGAGATGCTCCTTATCATGAGAACGATCAGGATTTGGGGCTTGAGCAGGCCATGGATGGCAGCAAAGCGGTGGGCGTCAGGTGGGATGGCAGAGAGAGGTGCCGGATAGAGCAGAAATAAAGCATGAGCACTGCCCCTATCCCGGGTGGCATCAGCCGGGTGCCCGGCTGTGGGGAAGGGGACAATCCAGCGGACACCCGCTGGCAACCGGCCCCTTGAAGCCCCCGCCTCAAGCAGCCAGCCTCCCTCCTCCCTCTGGAAATAGCATCCCTGAGCCCCTGCTTCAACCCCCTGCCTGCCCTCCCCGCAAGGCTCAATCCGATTACCACTGATACACATCTCCTCCTGGGCTCCAAAACACGCTCTTCCCAGCTGAAGGATTCACAGGGACACGGAAAACTTGTCCTGATTGTGGCGTTAATGGTCGTGTGGCCCATGTCATCACCGAAATGGCCTTAGGGGGAGAGTTGATGGGTCTCTGAAGTCATCAGGACTACCCCACCTCATCTTGCTCCCCTTATTAAAACCATTCATCCTGGGAGCTAAATGAATATGTTTCATCTTCAAATGCTGAGACACAACAGCAAGCAGGCAGAGATCTAATAGAACAATACCCATCTAATCATGCCAATTTTTCTCTTCCCCTCCTGCTTTCATATTACACGCGTGGCCACGAGACCGAGCCGGGGCTGGGGGTGACAGGCGAGGACGGGGCACGGCACGATCCCACCTTCGTTGTCGCCGCTGAACCTTGTCCCCCCCAACCCCGCAACCCCAGAGTCGTCTTCCTCCTTCTGCTGCGGTGGAAAACACCCCAAGACTTTTAAAACTAATAAGCCTGGTAGATACCAAGCTTAACAAGTCTCAAGAAGCCAGGGAAGCAGGGCAAGCCCTCCTGGCACCGGCAGACCCTTGCTTCCCACGAGAATACCACACTCCGTACCAGCCATGAATTATTGCAGTGCTCCTTCCCGCACCCACCGCAGGTTTTCCTATCTCCCGTTCCCTTAGATACAGGGTTGATTTTTTTTTTTCTTCCCTTGCTTGCTAAAGCAGCTTTTTGCAGGCGTGACGCTGAGGGGAGCATAACGACGTTGTGTCTTTCATATACGAAGGGTCTATTGGGGATGCAGGAGGTCCTACTGGGGAGGACAGGGCAGGTGGGAAGGCTAGGAAGGGATGGGGATGGGAAAGGTGGTTAATCCGTCGCATCTTTCAAGAGTCTGCCGGAGACGCCGCCGGCTTCTCCTTCCTAACCGGCGTTTGCACAGCAAATCCCTGCTCTATCTAATTATTAACGATAATAACGGCGGCTGGCTCGCTGGATGCCATCTGGAGCCCTGCCACGCGTGCCCACCGGCCTCAGGAGGGCTGGGAAGGGGGCGACCTGTGGGGCGAGGGCCAGGGCTTCGGGGGGCCAGCCGGGTGGTGGGTACCAAGCTCAGGATCGCCCCGAAGGACCCGGCAGGCCCACCCAAGCTGCCGCGCTCGTGTTTGCTGCTGTGGCAGGCTTCATAAGGCTCCGCTCTTTGACTGGCGTTGAGTTTATGTGAAAGTAATTAACAGTAATTAATCCTTAATTACAGTAATTAGCCAAGTCGCAGTAAATTAAACCACATCTGGAGCAGATGAGGGCTTCCGAACGGGAGGCTAGTGCAGGCGACAATCGGAGAGATGCTGAATTCATCTGACAGCATCTGATTAAGGCTACCTGTTGCAAGCGGCTCATTTGCATTATGTTTTTGTTTGCGTTTGGCAGTAACCCTTTCAGCCGGGCTCCCACCCCCTGCCTCCCTCCACTTGCCCTCTTCTACCTCCCTATCCCCCCCCCCGGTTGGATCTGCAAGAAGGAAGGAGCAGCCCCAGTCCGAAAGCCAAGGGTCTTTCTGCCATCCCCTCGACAAGCCCAGGGTGGTGGGGATGAGCCTGAACAGGGCCAGGGAGCCAGTGGGCTCCTTTGAGACTTCCAGACAGAAGGAGCTGCCCAGGGTGTGGTACTTTAACCACCCACCCGGTGGGCAGGCAGCGGGCAGGGGGTGACTGAGCAGGATGGAGGCAAAGCGATGGAGGCGGCCAAGCTTTGCTCTTTGGCTTCCCCACATTGTTAACAGCTACAATAATAATAAATGATAATAATAATAATAAAATATCTGGACTCCAAAGGGGAGCACACTAGCAAAAAGGGGCAGGTTATTATTAATACCACTCAGCATTTACCCAGCGCCGTGCAACCTCGGAGACCTTTGCTGATGTTGAGCCACACTCACAGGTAGGGGGAAATCCTTTCCTTCCCTTCCCTTTCTTCCTGCCATGGAGAAACCACAAGACGGAGATGTGAAACAGGGTACGAGAGGCTCAGCTACAGCTTGTTGCGTCTGAAAGCCGAGAGAAACAGCTCCGGGAGCAAACTGTGCCACACTGACTCCGTTTCACGCCCTTACCCCACGAGGCCAAGTCGC
The DNA here is from genome assembly GCA_013396935.1 of Baryphthengus martii. NCBI lineage: Eukaryota > Metazoa > Chordata > Aves > Coraciiformes > Momotidae > Baryphthengus > Baryphthengus martii. The sequence continues at coordinate 55,971 of VWZK01006086.1, forward strand.
ATGGTTGGCTCTGAGCTATTTCAAAAAAATACTGGGGACAATTCACAAAAATATCCTATGCTCTTCTGGTCCTCAAACTGTATCCCTCAACAGCACCCCAAACCCTGGGACAAGGATTTCCATCGACGCAGAGAGAAGCCAATGGGACTTCAAGAGCAGAACTGCTACCATGATGGTCCAAAAAAACCTGCCCAATTTCAGTAGATACCACAAAAGCTTCAGGGCTTAATTGCAGGCAATTAATGAGCATGAAAATCCCGTGCATCTTGCCCTTTCATCATACAGTACAGAGTAGATGGGTGGTGCACCTAGACAGAGAGCCTCAAAACACTCTTCAGTACTGAAATATTGTCTCTCTTCTGAAACTGAACCTGCTCAGGACTGCCAAAGCCAACAGCTGCAATGGACCCTGGAAAGGATCAGAAGAACCTTGGTTTATGAAACACGGAGAAGAGCTACGATTGCCCCTGACTGGAACATCAAAGCAACCTTTTGGATTTCCTGCACACACAGGAGCCTTGTAGAAAAAAAAGAAAAAAGAAATGTGATTTCCCCACCTCCACACTTTGACTCTGCACGAGGCAGGATTTCCCTGTACTGCTGAAACCCAGCCAAGGGCTGAAATAGCCACCGACTACTCAATGTCCATTGTCCATCCAGCCCAGAAATGCACTTTGCTGCCTGTGTCTCAGCTAGAGAAAGGGGAATTCACAGCTTTCCTTCCCTCACAAGGAGAAACGTGGTGTCTCTCAGCTCCCAGGGCCAGCAGATGCCCAACAGAGCAGGAAAACTAAAGTAGACAAAAGTGATGCTTCACCAAATCCCACTCTCCCAAACTGGGCAGGTCTCCGTACATGGATGCTACCTCCTGCAAGAACATGTGCCCACTCAAGAGGAAAGGATTTTGCAATCAACTTAGAAGAACAGAAAGGGTTCCTGATACACACCCCCAGAATGAACTCACACTGCCCTTCCAGTGCGATTTTGTTTTCAATCAATACCTTTCTAAATAGATATTCCATTGGCTTTGTACTTGAGATCCTTCACAGCTACGCCATTGACAGTAAATCACATTATCTTGCTGCAGCCAGATTTTTTGGCTAAAAAGAATAATTAAATTCGTATGAATAAAAGATTCCCTCACAAATGTCTTCCAAGAAATACACCCCTCAAATCCTCAATGCCAACATTTTGCCTTGTGCAAAAAGAACATAAATTGGGAAGCTGCAACCAACTAGGCAAAGCCTGCTCCGGCCAGGTAAAAGGAGTGCAGGACATCGCTCTGCTACAGAAGCAGCAATGATCTCAGATGGTTTAGTGGTGGAGGCAAGAGAGCCTAGTTGGGCCTGCTTCTCATCCGCCAATAGCGGCCAACAGTGACCGGTACAGACCACAGCTGCAAAAGATGTGGCTTCAAAGCTGCAAAAGATTTGACATCTCGTCTTGGGCGAATAACCAAGTTTTCAGTGCATGGGCAACTCACCACTCTTGGGAAGACAGTCGTGTTAAACCCGAGCAGATGTTTCATTTCAGCCTGTGTGTGTGTCTTTCTACCCAAATTTCCCCCAATCTCACTTGGCTACGAAGCTTCATTTCTGTACACACAAGGAAGCCCCTTTCGCATGCACCGAGAGGTTTCAAGAGAAACGGCTTCCAAGACAATTCCCAACTGTTCCACCCCAGATCAGGACATGGTAAGATCCCTCTCCCCAGGAGACAGTGCAGGTGAAGTGGTGCAACCTCCTGTACTCACCTGCCTGTTGCTCCTCTCGATGGGGCAAAGGCAATGCTGGCAATATGACTGGGCCAGGGTCTCCTACAATATGGATCATCAGCGTTGCTATTGGGTCCAACCAGAACCAAAGCCAAAACCTCTCTAAAGCTCCGGCGTTGCTCAGCCCAGTTGCCCCACATGCCTCCAACCAGTACATCTCAAACTTCCAAACCTATGTCCTTCCTGGTGGCTCCAACCTGTGTAAGTAACAATATGAACCCCTTTGGCTTCTACTTATGTGGTTAGGAACACACATCTCTGCTCTTTGCACTACTGATTACTGGGAAATCACCACGGGAAACATCCCTCCCACGTCAGTGGGGTGACTGTTAAGTCCATCAAGTTGGCCCTCTCTACCCTTTGAAGCCCAGGGACTTGGGCTTTTCAAGTCCCGAGGAACTTCTTGCTGCAGAAGTCCTTGAAAGAGCAACCCAGTGGTTGCTCCATTTCCAGCAGTTTTACACCAGATCAAATGAGAAAACACAAGAGAAAAAAACTAATGTTGCCATAAAGGGGGGAGGCACATCTCACTTATCCTCTCCAGGAGAAGACATGGCCCTACCCAGCGAGAAAACCAGGCCAGCTTCCCCAGCCATCAAATACCACCATTTTTGGACCAAAGGCTAGTGTGGAAGTTTTAACTTTTGTCCCTGAAAACACAACATGTGCGTGGGGAAGTTCCCAAATAAACCCAACTACAACTGAGCCTCTACTCCTACAGTCCAGGAAGGCAACATAGCCCAAGGACCTGAGGGTGGGGAGGTGAGAGGCAGCAGATCTGCCCTCCCATCCATGCTGGTGCGGATGTGCTCACCATTGCGGACGGATGTGCGCACGCACGTTTTCCAGACACGTGTGCGCTCCTTTCAGGCCCAAGACTCGGGTCCCTCCTCATCCGCACAGTTCGAATTAATTATACACTTTAATTTCATGAATTATTAATTTGATTCTGACTCGGCAGCTTACGATTATCCAGCGCTACAGACTATGCAATTCCAGCTTCATTAAAACATCACCAGCTGCCTGAGAGACAGACATTAAATAGCAGAGAGTAATAATAAAATTAAGCTCCCTGCGCATAGCAACAGAGTCTTCCCCAGCCGCACGCGGCCGGGGCCCAACTGGTAAACAGGTCCCTTTCAGGAGCTTTATTCCTTTCCCCAGGCTGATCCCACCCCGACCCCTTTGCTGGAAGGATGCTGCTCCCGGGATGCGCGGCAGCTGAGGACCGAGGGTCTGCAGGAGCATCCCTGGGACGGGGGGCGAGTGGCATCCCCCTCCCAGTGCCCTCCTCGGTGCCCGCGGCAAGGACGAGGACGGCTCCAGGGCTAACATCTCCTCCAAATAAATAAAGCCGGAGCGCTGCCTCCCAGCGTCTCCCTGGCAAAACAAATTATAGAGGGAAAATGTCGGAATTTAGACATTCCATTTAGCTGCTTCAGAAATCTAAGGACCCCAAACCTTGTGGGATTTGAGAAATCGATGGAATTAATTAAGGGAGATGTCCAGCGCTCTCTGCTAAGTAATCAGCAGGTACAGTAGACCTGAAATTCTATAAAGAAAAATGGGAAGGGATGACATTGAAGGAGGCAGTGGGGATTAAAAAATGAGCATCCGAGTGGTAAAGGCGCACACCCATTGATCGCTGCATTACGGATTAAGGCTTCAACGAGCAGCCAGAAGATTCTGTAGCAGAAAATGGTTACAGAGGATGAGCATGAGCAGAGCGGATATATATAACCTCTGACAGCCGGGAACAACTGAGACGGAGGACAGCTCTGCAGCGAACCCCAGAGCAAGAAAAGTTTTGGGGAAGGGGAGGAAAGGAAAGCCGGGAGGGAGCTCTGAAGGAGTCATTTTGTGTGAGGGAGACCTGCCCAAAAGGAGAGAGTGGGGTCTCCTGCCCACCCCAAGGAAGAAGGTGGAGGGGGCACACAGAGCTGGCACCAGATGGGGGGATGCGGCAGTGAGGTGAGGAGGCCTAGGAGGCTGCTCCATCAGCGACCAGCTAAAGCACGGGAACGAGGTGCAACCCAAGCAGACACCTATGTCCAGACTAGATCTGCCTGCCTGTCACAGGGCTCTTTAGCTTCACCACTTCTCCGCCCTGCTGTGGGCTACCGAGGAGACCACGTGGGATTAACCACGGTCTTTAGCAGTGCTGCGCTTTGGGTTCCCAACCATCCCACCTCCCATTAGATGACTGCATCTGAACCTGGGAAATAACCATCACCATTTGGACCGTATCCGTGTGGCAGCCTCTTCTGGAGGTCATTCTGCCCAAAGCACAGCCTCAGGATGGGTGGCTGTCTGCTCTCTAAAGCCAGGCTGGACCCTCCTTGCAAGGGCAACTGCGACACTGTGTTCAGGGGCAAGCTGTCCGTGAGCACCACCCACCCTCAGGATGGAAACAAGGAGGGCACGATCATGTCTTCAGGCACTCTGGGTACGTACAGGAGGGCAATAAAGCAAGACCACCTATGAATGGCTGTCTTGAACCCCCCGAGCACGCAGCTACCCTCCCAATCACCACCAGAGTCGCACACTCGTGCCATCATTTGGGACCAGTCACGGACAAGATATGCTTCTCCAGAGGTCCAAAGCATTGTCCACGTCACCGAATCTGACGGCGTCGCCCAGCAGCCAGTTCAGACAATACTTCAGCAATATGGTGAACTTGATTTTCCATGCTTAAAGCACATCTTTGCTGGGAACGTTAAAGCAGCATCTGATGCCTTGTACAAACAGAGCTGCTGCCTGGAGGAAAGCCCTGGGAAGCAGCAGCACCTCCACCCAACCATCCCGCCTTCCCACTCAAAACTGATTTGCGATCGTTGGAACATTTCAATGAGAAATTTCAAAAATAAAAGCAAACCCCCCTGGAGCCACATGCAGCAGCGGCAGCTCCATGTCTGTGGAGGTCGCAGGGCCAGGGCCAGCCCCCCTCCCTGCTCCTCATACATATGCATCGTTGGAAGCCAGCACGAGCTAAATGTCAGCGGTGCCAGCACGCGTGTGCAGCTGGAGGGGACCCTGCCTTGGCAGGACAAAGGCAGGAGCTCTGGGGCACAGGAGACGCAGAGAAGGGTTCACCCCACCCATGGATGCGGCCGTGGGTACCCAGTTGCTTCGGGGGGTGGTTGGGTGCCAGCGAAGGGCTCTCTGCAGCTCCGTGGGTGCCTGGATGGGTCCGGCAGCTCCTGTGTCTCTACACTGGCATTGCTGCTCCCACCACCACCGCTCCCACATGCACAGGAGTACCTCCATCCTTCATCCCTTAAGTATCTTTCAAAAATCTGGCAGGGATCAAAAAGGCACTCCTGAAGGTCATGGGTATTTTGAGTCTAACCCCATGAGAGCAGTCTGGCTGGGGAAAGGTCTACAAAAACATCTTCCCTCCCCAGTGCGAGCTGAGCCGCCTTTCCAATCTTGCAGGAAACACAGAGCTGCGTTTGGATGGGCAACCTCCACAGAGCATCTGAGTCACCCTGCTTGTGACAGAGCAGGACACCAAGCTGACCTTTTCCCCTTCATCATCAAGGAAGACAGCATCAACTTCTCCATTGCTGGTTGAGAGACACGGAAACCCCCGTCTCTGTGCCAAGCAAGCCACAGGGACCAGCGGACACAGGATGGGCAGTTGCCTGCTCAAGCTGGAGTGAGATGTTCCTACGTGCAGAAGGCTGCACACTGTGTCCTCAGACCCAGCACAACAAGACACCAGCAGAAAGAGGCCACGACCTCATGAGAAAGACGGGTCTAGCAGATGCAGCAGCATAAAAACAGCTCATCCTTTCTCACCAGAAAGGCATCCTCCAGGTCCACACTGGACTTTGAAGGCTCTCTCTGCCCTAATATCTCTGCATATCCTTGCATCAAGTTCCTCCAGCTCCAGCCCCAGGTTCCCTCACGCCAACCTCAACCTGCCCCCAGGTAGGAGCCGCCAATCCAACGGCAACGCCTTGAAATCACACTCGGGAGGCCTTATGGGTGTCCAGCGACACGCTGGGCGGTGTGAGTGTTACAATCCATGTGTCGAAGAGCCCTGAGCAAAGGCTGGAGCAGCAGATGCAGAGCGTTCAGCAGATTCCTTCCCCTGGCTGCATTCCAGCGGGAGGCAGAGAGCAGCCCCGGCCCTCTGCCCCCCGCCTCCCTGGCTCCCCAGCAGGCATTTGGCATCCAGCGCCACGAGCTCCCGGGGCGGGCGCGCTCCTCGCCACAAACATCCTCCCCTCCAAGCAGGGCCGTCTTCTCCCATGGGGCAAACATTAGTGGGACAACTGGAAACGTTCAACTTGATTATAATGCTTTAAGAAAAGGTCACGGTGAAATTTCAGCGCTTTACCTTGAGCTCTGTTTGTTCTCTGCGGGATGAGATGGGAAGAGTCAGCTTGCCCTGGCTCGTGGCATCCATGCAGCTTCGATTGCATTTCATGGGCTGGCAGCAGGCTGGTGAGCCACAGAACCCCCCACCCCAGCCCTGAGGATGGAGATAAGTCAGCGTGGACATGCTGGTGGGGGCATGTGCTGGACCGCCACACCGCAGCCGGACCAGCACACCACAGCTGGACCATGTTTGCACTCCAAAAGTTGCCCAGCCCTTAGATGATTTTGCACCGTGCTTGCATTTCTGCTGTCCAAACGGGCCAAATAGAGCTCAAAAAGTACAGAAAAACAGCCAGCAATTCCTAGACAGCATCTCCCTGGGAAGTGGGAAGGTTTTCCAGTGTGCCATTTGGCTTCGTCTTTCCAGGCCTCAAAAGGAGCCGTGGCCAAAGCCGCAATGAGGCAGTGGCACAGCGGGTCTCGAGCATCACTCAAGCACCGCTCAGACCACAGGTGACCCTCGGCCCCCAGGCCAGCCCCACCAGCACCTTCCCCTGCTCCCAGAGAGGGAAGATGAAGCAAGGGCTGCCAGCACTGAAGGGCTGACATGGTTTAGGCCGGTGTGACCAGGTCTAAGCACTTGCTGAGAAGCATGAAGTTCAGAAGCACCCTGGCTCCCCAGTCCCTATCCTTGCATTCCAGCACAATTGCTTTGGGACTGATTAACAAGTCACTTTGTTCTCCAAGCTGAGGTGAACAAGGAAAACCCACTGAAAAGCCCACAACTGGTGCAGAAGGCTGCACAGGAGAGGAGCAGCCTCCTATTCCTCCTCTACTGCACAGCAGAACAGCTCTGACCCGCAGCAAAGGCTTTGCTATCAGTTGGGCAAGAGGAAAACCAAGGTCAGTTTTGTTTGTGGCCAACTGAAGGATGCTCTGCCCCAAGCAACATTCCTGCTGCAATAATTAAATCTGTCGTCCAACAATTTGCTGCTGGGGGAGTTCTCAGAAAGTCTCCAAGCAGAGCCAGGAGATGAGCGCCCTCTGCACCCGCTAGGGTCCAGGCTGCCAGGTCCAGGCCCAGGCGGATGAAGGGAGGAGGAAAAGCCACTGGGAGCTGCCTTCAGCTAGGACAATTCCCCAAGAAAGGGCAATCAGCAGAAAGCTTTGGGGGGAGATTTTAAAATAGGACCAAAAGCATATGGTGCCAAGTGCTTGTGCAGCACCTGGATGTGGCTGGGAATGGTTTGGAATCCTTCCCTGGTGATTGTTGCATGATCTGGCCTGCAAAGCATTCACAGAATCACAGAATGTTGGGGGTTGGAAGGGATCTCTAGAGATCGTCTAGTCCAACCCCCCTGCCAGAGAGGGATCACATGGAGTAGGTCACACAGGAATGCGTCCAGGAGGGTTTTGAAAGCCTCCAGAGAAGGATACTCCACAACCTCTCTGGGCAACCTGTTCCAGTGCTCTGTCACCCTAACCATAAAAAAGCTTTTCCTTATGATTCCCTAAAGGGGAAATGGTGCGGGATGCTATCACTGCACAAACGATTCTTTCCTGATACCTCCCAAGGCGGTCGGAGCACGGAGCTGGTGTGACACTCCCCCATGAACTAGGATGCAGCAGGGGGGTCCTCTCAGCAGCATCCTTCCACTGAAAGCCAACCTCGGCTTCAAAGTCAGGGAGGATGGATTCAGTGCCTCGTCTGGGCGGTGGGGCCACGACAGATCCAGGAGGCAGACGGACCCTCGTCCCCATGGCGCTTGCTCTCGCTTTTCCGGAGCACACAGAGGCACCTGCCCACGGAGTCGGGATGCTGTATTCCCACCACTCCGGCAGTGCCGCTCACAACAACTCCCAGCTGCTGCCAAAAGGTATTTTTAGCTGCATTATTTATTTGAACACCTGCCTGAGACTTCAAGGCAGAGTACGGAGCCTGAGCAGCAGAGAGAGGGAGGGAGGAGCGGCACTGGGAGATCTGGACCGTTTCTACTGGAAGATTCGAGAGGAGAGACACAGATGTGATGGAGCAAGGCTCAGGCTACACCAAGGAAGAGGATGGTGCGGCCAGGATCATGCACCTATACCACAAACAGCACCAGCTTAATAACCCCCACTGCTGCTCTCACCACCCTTACGGAGAAGCTGCTTTCAGGGAAATTGGGCTCGTTAGGTATCCTGCCACGCATGATTTCAAGATGCTCTGCCCAACAGAGCGTCTGTAGCAGGAACACCCAGGTCTCGCTGCCATGTATCATCTTTTTCCACATAACCTCATTTTGGGGAGAAAACTCAGCAGAACTGCCCTATTTCAAAATGCCTTTCCTCCACACCAAACCAGTTCGACCCCAAAACCAGTCCGCTGCCCTATTTTAGAGAGCCAGTCCCAGAGAAAAGAGGATGAAACAAGCAGAAAGCGAGGGAAGGATGGATGCTGTGATAGAGAGGACAGACATACTTCACTCTTATTCCCAAAGACGGAGACGGTCTCAGCGGTTGCGGGGGGCCACGGGGTAATTGAGGGGCACACGGAAAGCGATATAACACCCCTGGGTTATTTTTACACGCCTTTCTCACCACCCCATTTACTGATGTGAACAAAATCTGCCGCCTCCCTCTCCTCCTCCTGAGAGAATCCCCCTCCTCCTCTCTGATATCAGCCAGAAAAAGGCACAAAAAAAAAAAAAAACAACCCAAAAAGAGAAAGAAAAAAAAAAAAAAGAGAAGAGAGCATCTAAAAATAAAGGCCAGGCCAAAGTATGTGCCTCTTAGTTGGGCTCCTGTGCTCACAGATCTGCTTATTTTGGCCTATCTCTCCCCAGCGATAAGGCAGCTAACAGCCCGTTATCAGCCAGTCGGTGAAAATGTGCTCCAGCCTGATTAGGGCTCAGTCTTTGCCAAGGTTATAAACAGCCGTTATCGTTCTCCCAAACAGAATAATCCGGACAGTATCAGCTCAGAAACATATGGGCCACACAGCGAAGATAGCCGCTGACGGACACTTCATTTTAATTGTAACGAGTGGTTAGCAGCAGCCTCCAGACAACAGACACAACTGCCCAATTGGCACCGGGTTCGCATCTCCTCCTGCATCCCTCATCCCTCCTCCTCCCTCCCCACTCGCCGACGGTTTCCTCCTCTCCTCGCTGTCCTCCTCCTGGGTGAGCACCCCAGTGCTGCTGGGAGAGCCCTGTCCAGTCCCCCAGCACCCTCTTTAGCTCTGCAAACGGACGCTCGGTGGCGGTGGCACGAATGCGGACGTCTCACACCTGATGTGTTTACGGCCAGGCCGGTGAGAGCGGTGCCCGTGGCACCTGACAAGGTAGGGAGAGAGGCACTTGCAGCCATCTCCCTGCAGGTCCCCACCAGAGAGCTCAGCACCCACTCTCCACATGCTCAGGTCCCCGCTCCATGCAGCATCCCGGTGTTTCCTCGCTGCCTGCCCGTGTGCCAGCTCGGCAGCAGGCAGGGCGCGGGAGGAGGGGCGGCAAACCCTCATTCCATATTCTCCCAGTGTCCCTTCTGTGTCATACTATTTTTTTTTTTTCCTCTCCCCTCCCTCTTCCCAAAAGGGGTGGTTTAGCTCAGAGAGTCTTAAACACATTTGCATTCCCAAGACAAGCTTAGGCATAAATTCATCGCAGCGCAAGGGTCTTTTTTTTTTCTTCTCTTTTTTTTTTTTTTTCCATTCCCATCCTCTTTCTTTTCCTCCCTTCTCCTTTTCTCTTCAAACCTAGAATGAATTCAGTGAGAACCGTTGCAATTCCAGCACTGTTGCGCTGTGCAACGTGGGATTAAAAAGGGATCCGAGGGCTTTCCTTTTCTTCCGACTCCGAAAGCGCGGTCTTGTTGCTTGGTGTTGCCATTAACAATATGCAGGGATAAGGCTCTTAGCCCCATCAGCCATACTAACCTTCTTCCTGCTTTCTTCTCCAGCCAGCCCCAGAAATCACACCTGAGCTCTATCCCCCCTACGGGGAAAAAGCAGGAGAAAAAAAAGGGAATCCTCCTCAAAAACCAACAGCAAAATGTCAAGACTGAGATGCAAGCTAAAAACCTTAGGAAGACCCACGACTGAGCTTCAAGTCACGGACGCTTTCTCAGATAATCTGTATTCCTATCTCGGTGCCAGCAGAGCTGTGATCAGAATATCCAAGGTCTCATAAAAGATTCAGGGCTTATTGACTTCCTTGCCTTTACTGCTGGGTCGTGGTGCTCCTGCCTGCTCCTGCTCAGCCTCCAAAGCACCCCCTGCCCCTCACAAGTTGCCAGCGCGGATGCCAAAGTTGAAAATATCTATTTCTGCAGCTGCGATGGACCAGCAGAGCAGAGCAGCGGAGGAAGGCTCTCCTCCCCAGCTAGTGGATGGATTCCTGGCCCCCAGCCCCAGCAAAAGGCGGTTCAGGAGAACCTTTGCCCCAGCGGACATCCCCGTCCCAGAACAAACCCCTCTTAGATGTCACCATGGCCACTCCAGCAGCACCAGCCACTGCAGCGGGCAGGCAAAGAGCAGCTTTATGAGGGTTTTTTTCACTCAAGTCACATATTTAGGTGAAATCATCCTTAAGCTGGACAAAGAAAACTTACGGCAGGGACCCCTCAAGAGCAGGTTTCCCTCCGGATCATAGACAGGCTGAGCTCTCCAAGGGCTGTCTCCGGCAGCACTGCAGCCCAGTTTTGCTGCATAAGCAGCTGTGAGCAAATGTGCCGACCAGAGAATTCAGTCCCTGCAAATTTATGATCAGTGTTACTCGGCCACAACCCTAAGGAGAGGGCAGGTGATGGGAGGAGGCGCCCAGTCCTTTGGAACACACAATCCCACCAGCACTCCCTGGTTCTAGGCACAAAATATCAGGTGAATGGTGAACGTGGTATCTAATAAATTGTGTGGTATACAGTAAATTGTGTAGTTTACATATTAGAGGTCTCCATACACGACTCTCACAGAGATGCCCATGAACACCACACAACCAAACACGATATAACCACCAAATCCACCCAAACACCCTATCAATTCCATTTCCACGTCATCTAAAAGCTTTACGCGTGCACCACAACCCCAGACTAGAAGGCACGGCTCAGAATAGGAAATAAATCCATATAAACCCCAAAACACTGCATAGAAACACAGAGATTTATATATACATATATGCTCAAGCACACACATGTGCTTGTTTGTTTACCTATGGTATGTGGATACAGCCTCACACGGCAGAGCGCGTCTACACCCCCGTAAGGCACTCCCAGCGACATACAGATATACATATATATAGACTATTTATACATACACAAACTATGCAAACGCTCTACACACCCTGTTCGGTGACAGCTCTGATTTTCAGTAATATCATAATATTATTTTTTAGATCAGTTAAGGTATAAAATGTGCGCTCTCTCCGTCTTTAATATTAATAAGTCTTGTAACTAGCAGTTTCTCGTAGCTCCGAATTCTTGAGCACAACTAGAAAGGGCACTTATCCTGAAAAATCTAATAAATTTACAGTTTTATATACTTCCTTCAATTGTAAAAGTCTTGTTCAATAAACTTTAAAATGCCACTATAGAGCAATAACACAGACAGTATAAACCCAGCCCTGGGAAAGCTGTGCAACCAGAAATTGTTCCCCTTTCTGCTACAGCAATAAAGTTTTATATGTTTGAACTGACTGTAAAAAGGTTTGAATGTTGGCAACTGGGGAATAATCTGTCTTCTTTATAGTTATTATCATATTTCCCACAAGACCCTTTGGTCTGTGTCAATCCTTCTCGTCTATGACACCTTTGTACTGTCAGCGAAAGCGAGAATACTTAACTTTTTGCGTGCGCACGCGGCTGTGACTAGAGGTCCTTTGCTCTGCTTTGCTTCAGATTACAGCACCCGGGAATAAATTACCTGTGACGTGCTGCGATGGAAGCTTTTTACCAAAAATCAAGCTGATTTGGAGCATAAAGGTCAAAAAAATCCAACCCGACAATAAACAAAAAGAGAAGGGATATGTGGACCAGGGTAAGAGGATGCTGCTGTCCCCAAAGGTCCCCAGGACACTGGGGCAGGTAGTGTTCCCCTTCAGTGGAAATTCCCCATTGTTTTTCCATCAGAAAGAGATTTTGGTTTGAGATCAGCTCTTTCTGCCTCTCCACCACTGCCTGAAGGTGAAGGCAGGCCCAGCACAAGCATCCTCAGGCTCAGCGGTCGAAGACATATGCCTCCTGGACGGAAACATTTTGGGGATTCTTGCTTGATCCCAAAGAAATCTGACCAAAGCCCCGAAAAAGCAGGAGGCAGAACACAAGCAAATTCCTCAAATTCACTCATTTCACAAATGGATGACAGTTTCCCAATCGGTTGCAATTTTTATCTAGCTAGAAGCTCACAATCCAAGATAAGGATGAGTTTTGCGACAAGACCTATAGCGAGCCTGGACCTTGGCATCATCCATGGAGGACTGATCTCTGAAGCGGTCACTGCAGCAGTGGCCGCAGGGTGCAAGGATGCAGGGGAACCTGGTTCTCAGCCTTCAGCAACCCAACACCACGCAATCTCCGACCGTGGGCCATCACTCCGGTGGCAAAGATGTGGCTCAATCAGAGATTGAGATGTCAGAAGAAGTGATGTTAAAGTACGTTTGGAAAATGAAAAATGAGGAGTCACCAGGACCAGATAATACCTGCTTAAGAGTTCTGCGGGGACTCAGAAATAAAATGATTGCATATTTTCATTAGCAGCTCAATCTCTCATTACACCAGAGGACACAAAGTGTCATACCCTATTTTTAAAAAATGGAGTGAGATGAGCCACAGATTCACCGACTTGTGAGTCTCGCTCCAGTACTGGCTAAGAAGATAAATAGATAGGATAAAGCCTCGAGACGGACAGGATAGCACCGAGATTAACTAGCAGTGCCCATGAGGAAGAAAAAAAAAGCACCTCACCGGTCTATTCCAATTCCTGCGCACCAGTGACAGAAGGCACGAAGCACAGTTGGTGTTGTCTGGAGTTTCCCAACATTTCATCAGTTGACAAATTCTTCTCCCAACCAAAGCAAAGACTAAAGGTTGGTTAAGAATTGGAAGCGAGGAGAGACAAAGAGCTTTTTCAACAAGGCCATGGGTGTAGAAGATTTGCCCACTGCTGCTTTGGAAGTTTATTGCCAGGGGGAGAGCTCACGTAGCAGCAGGTTTGAGGAGAACATGAGCAACGGCGTTAGCAAGGACTCACAAAGGCTGAGATACTCCTCCAAGGACACGTGAATGAAGCTCCATGAGCTGAAGGTAAGGTGGTGGGTAGAAGTCAGCGAAGGTACAACACATAAGGAAGTAATTTAACTACTTACACACACTGAGTAGGACAAACTTTGCGCAGTCAGGCTGGACGGCCAGCGAAGCATGAAGGGAAGGGGCAGCTTGAGCTGCCAGGGCTGCACGATGCCCAACGTCCAGGCTGGCCCCCACTCTGAGGCTTCTCACCCCCTGTAAGCCCATCAACCTTGTAGCAAAGATGGAGAGAGGCTTTTTACCAAGGCCTGGAGAATTAGGACAAGGCGTAATGGTTTTAAAATAAAAACTGGCAGATTTAGACTAGATGGAAGGATGAACTGTTTTATGATGAGGGTGGTGACACACTGGAAGAGGCTGCCTGGCAAAGTTGTGAATATCCCATCATTGGATGTGTTCAAGGTCAGGTTCAATTGGGCTTTGAGCAGCCTGACCTTGTGACAGGTGTCCCTGCCCGTGTCAAGGGGTGGACCATGCAATCTCTGAAGTTTCCTTCTCCAACCCAAAGCACTCTGTGATTCTCTGGTCCTGCAGGCCAGGATAATGCTGCCTATGAGGTCTCCTCTCGGTGAAGCTACAAAGAGACTGTAAGGAGGAGGGGATGGAAATGAGCACCAAACACTCATTAGCCTTCAAAATACAATTTGATAATTAAGTGGGTGGCTGGAAAAGGCACTGATGTGAACCAGAAGAGGTCAGAGATGTACAGAGCCCACCATCCCCAGGTGTAACCACGAAGCTGGAGGAGCAGCAACCACTGCGGCTTCTCCTCATCCAACCCGTCCCTCCAGACACAAGAAACAATATTCAAAACACAAACCGAGCCCCATAATCATGGGGTTTCAGTTCTAGATCCCAGCTAAGTACTTTGCACAGACAGACACAAATGAAGGTGCAGCGCCTCAGCTTTCCAGCACCTCTGCCCATGATGAAAGAGAAAGGCCAGGGTGAGGTGGCCCTGTGCTCCTCACCTTATTGACCGAGCCCCCAAGACCTCTGCACCCACTCTCAGCAGGCCTCCAAACCCAGAGCCACCCCACACGAGCCATCAAGCTGCTGCTTGCCAAGAGCTGGATCCCTCTGCACCTCCCAGGCAGCGCAAACCCCTTTGCTAAAGAGCGATGAATAAATCTCTTGGTGCTCACCATGAAGAAGCTCCATCCCAGGCTTCTGCTGTTGTGATGGAGCTGGGCGGGGGGGATCTGCAGGGACCCAGTCAACGCTCCTCTTGCTCCATGAGGTTGACCCAGCTCTTCCCACCGCACCTCAGCATCCCAGCCTTGAACTAACCAGATCTCAGGGCCACAGGCAAGCGAGGCATGTCCCTCCCATCCCGCCCATGGAGCGGCGAGGGTTAAGTCCAGCCGGCAAGGCGCATCTCTGTTGCAAGAGTCCATTACCTCCCGCCACATTACCTCATTCATTTCTTATATGCGGATGGTTTATTCTCCCATGAGCACCCTCGCTGGCAGATATGGCTAGTGTAAAGTCCCCTCCCTCCCCTGTATTTCTCTATCCATCACATTTAACACTCTGACAGTAACAGTCTATAATGTTTCTATTCTACAAAACCGCTCTGTCAACTCTGGGCTTCCAGAGCAGCAACTGAGGAAAATAAATAACATCAATGCCAGGCCCGACAGTCTCACAGCTTGCTTTCTGCTGGGGGTTTATTTTATTTTTTTGTGGGTTGTTCGGTGGTTCGGTGTCGGTTTGGGTTTTTTTTGAGGCAGAGAAAGGAAGTGCAGCGGAGGGGGGGGTGGGAAATGAGAGCGAGGGAGAAGGGGGGAAAAGTACAGGCGTGTAATGTGAAGGAACACGGGTGGGAGTTTCCTTCCCACCCAAACGAAGGGCTGGGAGACCTTTGGAGATGAGCATGGTGCAAGCCCACTGCCCCCACCCTGTGTCCGTGTTGCCCAGGGACAGGGTGGCTTAGAGGAGGGAGAGGTAGGGGACCATACCCCAGGCTGCCCTCCCAGTGCCAGCTGAGGGAGAGCACAGGTAGGCAGGCAAGGGCAGAGACGGAGTGAGGCAGTGCTTGCAGAGCCTGTTTGGAGGAGAAGAGGCCAGCAGTGAGAGGGAGAGGGGCTGCAGCTCTTGGAGATGAAGAATTCAACGTATTATCACCCATCGTAACCCCCACAGCAGTGGCAGGCAAAACCTCAGCTGCTCCACACCAGCCCCTGGTCAGAAATCGCTAATCCACTTAAATAATCCACTCCAGCTCATAGCTTAGTGGCCTCACTGTGTTTCCCATCCCCTTTCACTCCTGTGAAATTCCCTGAAGCTGAAATCAGGCGGGTGGCTGTAGCTCCGGGGTTTGCCTGCTCCCTTCTGCAGCACACCAGCACCCAGCTGTGGGGAGGGCGAAGGGGAGCTGCACCCAAAGAAGTAGTGCCAGCAAATAATAATCATCATAATCACCTTAAGAAATTGCCTGGCACTTTAGAAAGTGAGACTCAAACAGAAGACCTTCACTTTTATCAATATTTTTGCCTTTGACTATGTTGGTGTTCATTTTAAGTCGCCGTCTGCAAGCTCGCCTGCCTCCTGCACGAGTGGCGCAGGCTTGACAGAGACCCGTTCAGGTGGTGTTTTTCATTGAGAGGAGGAAAAAAAGAAGAGAATAAATATATGCACAAGAACTTTTCCAATCAATTGGAGACAGACAGAGCCCTTGACAGCCCTGCAGACTTGGGGGCTGTGCTCACCAGGCAGCTTAGGGAAGCTGGTAGGGATGCACCCGCCTGTGGCAGAAAGATGAGGGAATGCGTGCGAGGGTCAGAGGGGGCGCTGGGAGGAGAAGGAGGTTTGAAGGACCACAAAACCACGGGGAGTAGCTAACTGTCCTCACAGTCCCCTTGTTATTCGTTTCCCCAGTCCCTTTGTCAAGCAGCTTTGAAATCCAACTGACACCCTGCAGCTTGTCCCAGGGTGATCGGCAGTCCTGGATGGGGATATGTGGGGCTACACCACCCTGCATCTTTACGACTCCTTCAAGTCAAAGAAAAGAAGAAAGAAAAAAAAAAAAAGAGCAAGCAGAAAACAGTTCCCTCTTTTGTTTACATACCTGCCAAGGGCTGATGCTGGCTGCTGTCAGTCATTTGTATTAGCTGACGGTTTTCTAGCTGAAAGCAACACAAGCCATAGCAGGGCAAGCAATAAAGGGCCAGATCCTGCTCCAAGAGCCCCATGCCACCCTCCCAGCACAGCCTGCGAACTCCATGCTGGGAGGAAAACACACCAAGCAGCCGGAAAGGCTTCCGGTTTGAAAAATAAACTGTGTGCTCTAACTCCCTGCAAAGAATCATAGAATCATCAAATGCCAGGTTGGAGAGACCTCAAGGATCATCTGATCCAAGCTGATCCAAGTAAAAAAAAAAATTGGTTTCAGTGAGCTGGCCCAGCACCCTGTCAAGTCGAGTCTTAAAACTGCCCAGTGTAGGGGAGTCCACCACTTCCCTTGGGAGACTATTCCAATGTTTAATTGTTCTCATTGTAAACAACTGAACTTCAACCAGTATCTCCCCTGGGGCAACTTGCAGCCATTCCCCTTTGTTTTCTCCATGCGACTCCTTGTAAAAAGAGTCTTCTTCCTCTTGGGAGCCACCCTGGGACATGGTAATAAGGTCTCCCCTGAGCCTTCTCTTCTCAAAGCTGCACAAGCCCAGGAGGGACCACTAAGCAACACCAGCACCGAGCTCTGCCAAAATTTGGATAACTCAGTCAGAAATGAACAACCTTCGAAACTGAGCATCCTCTTGCGGATTCCCCCAGAGAGGGGCGGCTCCTGCAACACTCACCATGGTTCAGGTTCCCTAGTCAGACTCTGCCTGTCTTCTGCACCACAAGCCAGGCTTCACTGCAAAGTCCCTAGTGTCACTGAGAAAACCCTTAGCCAGGGAGGATGCTACTGGGATTTGAGCTACCGTCATAGATTCATGGACTCATAGAACGGTAGGGGTTGAAAGGGACCTCTAGAGATCATCTAGTCCAACCTCCCTGCCAGAGCAGGANATCTGGAAAGGGTTCAAGGATTAGAGCTCCAGAGCAACTCTCTTGGCCACAAACTCCTGGTCTTCTACCAGGAAAGGAAACTTCCCACTTGGAACGGCGAGAAGAAAAGCTTCCCACGGAGGTCTGACAACATAATATGCATGCAGGCCCACGTGTGAGCACACCCCTCAATACTGCTGTGCTCGCAAGGGGAATGCGCAAGAGAAATACAAAGAACTGAGGAACACTGAAAGGTGCAAACCAAACTCTGAGCTTTGATGTGAAAAAAAACCACCCGCACGAATGCGTTGTAGGATTTTTTTTTGTCAAACCGTATTATTTTCCATTCATAACTATCCCCTTCAATAGCTATATACGTACACAGATAAAATTTGTATTTAGCTAAGCCCTGTCACAGGGAAGCGTGTTATTTGCTCGTTGATCGCTGTCGTTATTTGATTTAGAAAAAAAAAAAAAAACCCTCCCTTTGCCCAGCATGAGAGGAGAAACTGGGCACTAGGACGGATCACAGCGCGACCGGAGAGCAGCCCTTGGAGAGAAATGTTTGCAAAAGGTTCACAGCCTGAGATTTGTTTCTGCAGCCCAATCGTGTTTATATAATTAATCCATTTCCTATTTACTTTTGCATCAGGATTTGCTGACAAACAGTTCACAAAGCTATGAAGTAAAAAGCGGCGGGTTTGGGAGCACGAGGGGAGCTCACAGCTCGTTTTATTTATTCCCCAATGCCCTGTGGACAGACATGGCAAGTTTGGCTGTTGTGTGGAAGAGCCAAACCTTTCAGGTTTGCTGCCACCAAAATTCAAGGCTGGAGATTCACTCGCAGGACCAGGCAGCATCTTCCACGCCTACCTGCAGCAGAGTCCTCTGATGGCCAGAAATGACACAAGCAGGGGTGCATGGGGGCAGGGAAATCCCTCCTTCCTAGCTCCAAGAAATACAAGATTTGGGCTGTTATTTTGCAGGGCAGAAAGGAACTGAGGAAACAGAAAATCCTTCCGTTGTATGTAGCACTCCCTGGCACCCCAGCCTCAGCTCCCCAGGGAGAAGCCAGCATGTGCACCAGAGGGCAGCAGCGCCAAAGCCACCCAGCACCACCCTGCAACCTCCAACCACCTTGCAGCGCTGGAAACGCCTGGTTCCTATCAAGACATTTCTCACCAGGCACTCATTTTACGTGGAGAAAGAGGCAGGGAAACAAAAAAAAAAAAATAAAAAAATCACCATCCATTTGATGCCTTTCCTTTATAGAAAGCTCGGTGCTGCTCACCAGAGTCAGAAGCAGCTCTTTACCAACCCAAAATTAAGCCCTTTTTGCTGCTGCTTTGAGGACATCCTCAAATTCTGTGAGCTTCACCCAGGCTGCTTGTCAGGGGCTGCACCTTCACAGCACGACCCGTCGAAACACGCCTGGCTAGGACTCGGCAGATGGGCCCCACGCTCTGGCATTTCTGGGCTCTGAAAAACCCAGGTGCTACTGCCGAAGCAAGGTAAAGAGGGCTGTGACGGAAAGCCATGGGGGAGGCCCGGCACGCAAGCAACGCATCGCCGCGAGCATCGCTGCGAGCATCCCGGCACTGCTGCGAGCACCCCTGCCAGCATCCCTCCCACAGCCCACCTGCCGAGAGGCCACGGGGCCAGCCCAGCTGAGGGCACCGCAACAACCCCCACAGCCACGGCCTCATCCCGCATGGCCTCCTCTTGCCCACCTCTGGAGCCGATAACGCTTAATGAAACCCCCGGCTTGCCGATAACGGCGGATCAGGCGAAAAGCAGCGGCGGCAGCAGCCAGGCTGCCGAGCGGGCTGGGATGCATGTAATCAGAAGGGTTATCTAATGCTAGTTTCATTCTAATTGAGTCACTACCATATGTCACCCTGCAATAACAACGCAAGCAGCATGCAACTGAATACATATTTAATTCACATAATGGGTACAACAGTAGAAGTAATCAAGGCAGTTTGCCATAAGCCATAAAGAAGTGTAGTGTGTTCCTAGCGAGGAGACGCCTGCGCTTGGGGAGAAGGGGATGGCAGGGGCATCGCGCTGCTGCCGACGCTGCAAAGGACAGCGAAAGACTCGCCCAAAAAAAGGCGCCCCTGGCCTGGATTGAAGGCGAGGTGGCCATTCGACGCCAATGGAAATCGACGGCGGAATATTGTCGACGGATCGTTAGCCCCTTCAATATAATTAACAGTAATGGATATATTGGCGGAAACGTAATGACTCGAATGTTAAATACCGGCCCGGAATGGCAGCGCACAGGCCAGCCGAGGGGGTGGTCGCTTTGTTTTCGGGTTCTAAAAGAACCAAAAAACTGAAAAAAAAAAATTCATCTCAAGTCAGGAAAAGGTGCAATCCCAGGGGCAGGGGCAGAGCCAGGTGGTGGTGGCCGTCCCTGCTCCCGGCTCACCCTCCTCTTCCAGTGACACCTGACGGCCCCGCTCGCCGCCTTCATTTCCTCCCACAATGAGAAGATTAATACGATTGAGGACCACTCATCAATATCTTTGGACAGATCAACCGGAGTTTTCATTAAAGCCATATTAATGCTTTTGGATACACAGCTGCGGACAGGTTAGGGCTTCAAAAATAAAGCCCAGAGAGGAAAGAAAAGAAGAGAGGAGCTGCGCCCGCTCCCAGCCGGGAATTAACAGAGAGCCGGCCTGTTCCCTCGTTAGTGGCCTCTCCCACCAACATGTTTTGATGTATATTTCATGAGGACAAACAAACATTCATTTCACTTTGGGAAGGTGCTCGCTGTAATGTATTGGCAGCCTCACCAGCAATGAGGGGACATTAATTTCAATTCTGGTGTTTAAACACTTTGTTGAGTCCCAATCATTCATCCCTGGCTCAGCACAGCCCTGGCGTGAGGAAAGGACGGACAAGCGGCGCCTCAGCCTCACCCTTCTGCAGAGCCTGCTAGAGTTTATTTGCTATGTAAATCACTGAAAAAGGACCACAGGACAAGGACCAGTTAGGAAAGGGACAGCTCTACCTGACTCCTTGCCTTTGAGTGCAGCCTTCAGCCATCCCAAGGACTGTCAGAGAAAGGTTCCAGCCTAGGTTGGGAAATACAGGCTCTGATGAGTATTTGCAGCTATGATGAACCACAGGATGTTGCCAGAGATGGGAGGAAGACATCTGTGCTAGAAGACTCCTCTGTCTTTCAGGACTCTTCACCAGCTTCACCACATTAAATAAAGACAGTGCTTTTCCCAGTGGAATGCTGCAGAAAAGTCTCTTAAAGACAGGGGTTTCTTAGTCCACTACCAAAAGCCAAACCTCACTCAGAAAACAGCCTGCCTGCTCCATATGCCTTGCAGCGACAGGAGACGCTGATGTGCAGGTGAGGACCCATCACATCACACACTTCTCTTTCCAAACCAAGTGCTGTTCTAGGGTAAGACTTGCAGCTAGCTCCCCGCTTCAACTCTTGGGGGAAATTTGCCCATTGGTACCCTGCACTCTCAGAGGGGTTTCAGAGATGCAAAGGCTATAGGTGACAAAACACCCACAGCATTCCCCAGAGAAATGCAGGAATGGATGCAGGTGGCTGGGGCTTTTCTTCCTCTCTGGCTCTTGGCTCCTTGTATGCATCACTGAATAAATGGAGCTGGTAGAAACTGTGCAGTGGAGAGAGCAAGGGGGGCCAGGGTTGGAGAGTGGGGACACGGGAAGCAAATATGTCCTGGAAAAGGACACAGGGTCCTGCTGCACAGCAGAGGAGAGCAGGACAAGCTGAAGAAAGAGTGGTCAGACAATGTTGCTTTTCTTACTTTCCAGTATCTCTAAGAAGTGATGCTGTTTGCAGAGAGGCTTTTTAGAAACAATCCGTGGGTTAAGATACATGGAAACAGCAAAACAGGAAAATGATGCCTTTATGAAACAATGACATGTTGTTTATGCGAATGCCAAGGGTTTTGCTTCTCCTCCCTGCTCTGAACACACTCACCAGCACTGCAACGGAAGAGCGAAGCTCCAGCACGGTCCCCTCCTCTACAAAAAAGGGAGAGGTGCCACCAAAAGACTAACAAATATTCACGTGAAGAGCCAAGGCAGGCGAGGGCAGGGAGGAAGATCCCGCACGCCGGGACAGAGCGAGCTGCCCCCTTCGGTTCTCCTCTCACTTCTATGCTTCTGCTTCTTGTTCCGATCACCAAATAATGCCGAGATCCCCCACACATAAGGTAGACTGAAAAGAAGTTACAGTATCTGACAACACATCAAGAGCTCTCTGGGAATGCCGTCGAGACATTGTGGTTGCTTTATATTATAAAGCACGTACGAAAGAGACGTGGATACACACACACGCTCCCATCTAGCTCCATGGAAATACAGGCAATCCCATAAAAACATTTTTCCTTTTTGCTTTATATCCTGTCATCTGCTTTGCGGGGATGTTGTGGAGGCAGCAGCACTGCCTCCCTTCTCATCTAAGCATCTCCTTGGTTTTAAGGGTAA
Source organism: Baryphthengus martii (assembly GCA_013396935.1). NCBI lineage: Eukaryota > Metazoa > Chordata > Aves > Coraciiformes > Momotidae > Baryphthengus > Baryphthengus martii. The sequence goes on from VWZK01006086.1 coordinate 77,833, forward strand.
AAAGCTGCTTTAAGAAGAAAACACACTAATGCCTAGAAAGGAGCTTACGACAGGAGAGCTGCCACGACTTGGGCCTCAAGGCAGCCAAGCACTGAGGGACTTGTCCCAAAACACCTTCCAGGGTACGACCCCACCAAAAGGGTTTTCATCAACATCAGGTGCTTCAGGAGGCAGGACTGCCCCTTGGTACTCTATGGCTAATCCAACCTCATCAGAAGTCCCTTGCTCACCCTTCACCAGAGGCTGATGAAGGTCTATGTCACTCTCAAAACTCCCCCCACGTCTCTGCCTGGACTTCTCCATAGACAGATGTTTCCAGTAGTGTTGCAATGGACATGACCGACCTGATGGCAGTCCCCTCAGAAACACAGGCGGACTTCATGCTGTTGGTTGGATCAAGTATGTATTTCTTTGTGGAAGGGTTAAAAACTGCCAAATTTCCCATTTCAGCTCCCCACAAGGAGCACGTACCACTAGACACCGTCTCTACCCCAAAGAGCTCCTCGTCTAACCAAACTGGTCAGAAAGGCAACACGGAAGGAAGGACTGGGTCAGACCTCTGTGACTCCAACTGTTCCTCTACCGCTCACCCGCTAACATCTAAGCAAAGCCAACCCAATTCCTGAAGCTTCATCATCTTGCTGGGGCCATTGGAAAAGAAAGATCCATGTTCTGAAGTCATATGGAAAATCCCAGAGCCTTCCTTCCCTCTGCCCCCCTCCTCCATGTTCAATAATCCTGTTAAACTGAACCCTGGCTGGATTAATCTCTTTCCCCAGACAAATGGGCGATTATTCAGGCATCACATTGGGATTTTTAGGGTTTGTGTGCGTTTCTACTGATCTTCTCTTGGCTTCTTTTGTAAATGGCTTTTACAGCTCCCCCGACAGCGCACACGATTCAATTCAGCCTCTCTATTAACATTTCAGATACAAATACCTGCTCCCCAGGGCTACCCGCAACAAATATCAGCTGAGCTTTTGGGAATCCTTCCTTACTTCGCCACCAGTTTGGTGGCTAGAAAAACCTACAGCTAACTTGCATTTGTCCTTAAAGTCCTCTCCTCTCCAAAGCTGGCGGAGACGAGCTCTGCAAATACTCAACGCACACAGCCTAAGGCCAGAGCATCCAGAAATCAACCTCCTAACCAAGCCTGGCAAACCCAACACGTGCCTCGGGCAGCCTTGGGTAAGGGAGATCCTACTCAAATGAACTGAATTTGGCACCCAGACACCTGAGCGCAAACAAGTAACCCGACTGGGAAACACACAGGCAGGAGGCTGTGGTACCTCCTGTCTAGGAGAATAAGTGGAAATTCACCAGGAAAAGCAAGGAGGAAAACCAAACTGACCTCAAAGAGGGTGCTCGAGTTTGCTGCCTGGCTAACAGGAGATGACCAGCTGTGTGGGATAGCAGGGAACTGGCCCTGGGTCCCATGGCCATGTTTCTAGGAAGGTCAGTCTCTGTTTTTTTTCCATAATGAAATATAGGCTTTGGGATCAGGATACACGGTCCTTACTTTGCATGAAAAAACGTATCTGTGGGGCTTCTTTACTCCATGGAGCACCTCTACAACAGAGCCTGCATCAGATCCCATCATCCCACATTTGCATTCCTGTATGTACCATTATGTGTGTACATACACGGATATAAACACACACACTCATCCACAAACATGCATGGAACGAGGCAGCATCAAAACACTTTTTGGTTCTTCCAAAAAATCTGCTTTTAAGGTCGTTCCCTCGCAATACCAAGGAATTCCACTACGTAAAAGCCAACAAGCCCTTTTGCACTGCCCCAGATGTTTTCCCCGTGTGTCCTCAGCTATATTTTTATACTTCAGTGACTACAGTAAGTTGAAACTAATTCGTGCCCTGGCAAGCTCTGCCAAGGCGAGCCAAGTGGGAGGAGCGAGCTGGATCATGGAGCTGCAGGATTGCTCACCAAGCTCCTGCTTGGCCAAGCCCAGCATGGCCCTTCAGCTGCCAGCAAAGAGAAAGGGAAAAAAATCAGAAGACGTCTCAGCTCTGCAGCTGGAAGAAGAGCTCGCTCACCAGCACTCGCAGTACCATCAGCCTCCACTTTGGTGGGATACTCACAGTTTTGGCCATTTTTTTTCTCCTCAAAGCTCCAGGAGTTTTGGGAGAGATGAGACTCGTAGCATTTGGTATCAGAGAAGAGAGCACGACACGGAGCAGCGTTGAGCAAAGAAAGCACGACACCGAGCAAAGCCTCAACAGTGAGGTTTCCCCCATCACTTAAGATATCCTTAGAAAACACAAATCACTATTTCCAACTTCTCTGGGGTGTCTGGTTCGTGACACTCTGGACATATGAGATGCTTCTTGACACTGCCAGGGACAGAGAATGCTCTGCCAATTCCTGCCCAGACCAGGGGCTGGGGATGGCAGAGGAGGGCTGGCGAGCTCAGTGCCGAGCTGGAGGGACAGGGATCCTCAGGAGAGACCTGGGGCATCAGAGGAATGGATGCTCTGCAACTCTGAAGAAATCTTTCCCATTCCCTTTGCAGTAAAGGACAGCCCGGAGCGCCAGATGAATCAAACAGTCACAAAATCCACGCACCCCCACTCTCTCTCCCCTAATCCGGACAGAGACAAGCCAGGCAAAATTCCCATTAACCAGCTAATGCGGATAGCAGTGTTTCCCAGGCAGGGCTCCTCGTGGCTAAATAACAGTCTTTATCCCCCAATTTCCCTTCATCATTTGTCATCTTCTTTCAAATCAACTCAGTATTTCCTGAATCCTTGAGTACTAACAGACTCAAAAAAAAAAAAAAAAAAAAAAAGATAAAACCCCAAGGAGGAAAGTGGTTATGACTCACTAGAAAACGGGTTAACGTTTTCCACCCCTCTTCTCTCAAAACTTCTCCTCTTTCCACCCTGGGCCTCCAAACACTTCCCAGACAGCCACGGATAGGGCTCAGATGTGCTGGCCTGGGGGACGAAACCCAGCAAGTAAGAAGGTAGGATGGACCACAGTGCCGGGAAGAAAGAAGCTCAGAGCCCTGGGATCTCAGGCAGCTGCCCCACTCCATCCCACATCAGCCCAGCATCCCCAGGACAAACCCAGCTCTGCACTGAACGGTGCTGGGATCTCTCCCAAAGGACAAGGGCAGGGAAGCCCTTGTGAGACCACCCCTGGAATACTGGATCCAGTCTGGGGCTCCCCAGTTCAAGAGAGACAGGGATCTACTGGAGAGAGTCCAACAGAGGCTACAAGGATGATGATGGGACTCGAACATCTCTCCTGTGGGGAAAGGCTGAGCGAACTGGGGCTGTTTAGCCTGGAGAAGAGAAGGCTGAGAGGGGATCTTATTCATGTCTATAAACACCTGAGAGTTGGGTGTCTAGTGGAAGGGGCCAGTCTCTTTTCTATAGTGCCCAGTAATAGGACAAGGAATAATGAGTACAAGTTAGACTATAGGACGTTCCACCTCAACATGAGGAGAAACTTCTTTCCTGTGAGGGTGATGGAGCCTGGAACAGGCTGCCCAGAGAGGCTGTGGAGTCTCCTTCTCTAGAGACTTTTCAAACCCTCCTGGATGTGTTCCCTGTGTGGCCTGCCCTGGATGATCCTGCTCTGGCAGCGGGGCTGGACTAGATGATCTCTAGAGGTCCCTTCCAACCCCTAACATTCTATGATTCCCCCCTCCACGCATATCCGTGGGGCACAGCAGCAGGCGGCACGGAGCTGAAGGTAGTAACCCCACCTGCACCATCACGTTACATCACAGATCGAGACCTCCAGCTCCTGCTGAAGACAACCCGACTCATTGTCCAGATATAGCCATGCTGCTCACCTCCGGAGCGAGGCCCATCCTGCACTCTCCAAAGCAAAACAGAAAGAAATGGGTAATTTTTTTACTCCCTTTTTTCAATGCGTCCCTTCCCTCAGGTTCCATTCCCTCCCTTTGCTTTCTAACAGCATCTCCACATCCCCAGATAAATTGCATAAGGGCAATTCAGAGGCAAACCAAAAGCAAAGCAGAATGGCTGCAGAGTAGGGAAATAACAGGGGAAAAAAAAAATAAATTAAAAACTGAGAAGATAGGGGTTTTAAAAAGAGACAGGACTGGGGAAAAAAACAACGGCAGCTCAAGGAAAAGGGAAGGGAGGGGGGAATTCCTCTGGAAATCATTAATACTCCAGGAACCTTCAGGACTAAACCTGAATACAGACACTTAAGCTCTCAGCTCTGCCATTAACGCTAGGGCCTAAATTATTGATCTTTTGCCTTTATCAGCATAACAGTCACGTCCCGGTATCAAGATCTAACTACACTGCAGTCCCTGTGCTGCAGCCACTGAAATAATTAGGAGAAATTCTCATTAAAGGAGAGTGAAAGGTTCAGAGATGGAGACAGAGAAAAGGGTCTGGGAGGGTGTTTAATGTCTTCCACGGGGTCGAGAGAGCGCTCTGATCAAATCCCGGCGTGGGGCCGGGGGATGACAGCTTATCAAAAGGAGAAGTCCAAAGCCCGGGCTGGGCTGCATCCTACTGGCGCCCGCCCGCAGCCACCGCCACATGCTGGCGAGAGGGGGAATAAAAGGAAGGTGTGGGGAGGGGGGAAATGCATGAAAAAAAGAAATAAAAAGGGGAAAAAAATTAGTCATAACGGAAGAGCTGCCGCGGGCTTGTTTGGAGTCTAAAATATTCAGCCTGGGAGGGTGGGTACGAGGGAGAATGGGAGGAGGAAGGAGCCCAGCCTGCTCCCCAAGGCACACGCACAGCCATGGCTCTCGCTATCGATTTCACTGCGGACTGCGCCGCTCGGGACGCCGAAAGGAAACCGCCAAAGCGAAAGGGGAGAGCAGCAAAACCAAAGCGAAACCAAACTGCACACTCAGGCCGAGAGGAAGGAGGGAAGAAAGCCAGGAGGAGGATGGAGGAGGGGAGGAGAAGGCCTGGTGGCGGCACTGCTCCCAACCCAAAACATTGGGGAAGACGTCAAAAAAAAAATTAAAAATAAATTTATAAAAAAGGGAAAAAATACACCTCCACCAGCTTGAGATCCCAGGAAATGTTTCACAAAGCCCAAGGAAAAAAAAAAAATATATATAGATAAATCAATCCCAGTCTGGTGGGCAGCAGAAAGAAGTCACTGGAGATTTTGGTGCGATTGAGGAGGGGGTGATGGAAGGATAAGGCGCGTGATGGACGGGCAGGGAGAAGGACAGGGATGAATGTAAAAAGCCAGTCCCCTCCCCCCCATGCACACAAAGTTTGCCTATATTTAATGTCAACGCGCTGTAATTTAAAAGAAAAATTCCATTTCACTCGGCTAATCAGAACGGTTAGAGAGACCATTACCACAAACACTGGGAACATCTGAAATTGATTATTTTTTACTTCGTGCAGTTAATGAAATCCTCCAGCGACCGCGGCAGAGAGGGGTCTGGGGCTGGGGAGGGGGATGCCCACGATTGCTGCCGTCACCGCCGCCGTTGCCACCGCCGACCTTTCCGCCCAGGGCTGCGGGGGAGAGGAGTGGGGCTGCCGGAGCCGGGCTGGGTGCTCTGCCCACCATTTTGTGAAGGCTGGAGATATTTAGCATGGGCGGCACATCCCGTAAGGAGCACCACATCATTAAATGTCTTGGGCTGGTGCGGCGGGGAAGAGAAATGCAGGATGTCACTGTCTGATAGGGAGAAGACTCAGAGGTTATTTATTAGCGGACACTTAACCACAAACTGCATTTTCTCCATTTGCATTCAATATGCCGCAGCCGGTTTAGTGCCGGGAGAAGGCGGGAAGGATGGAGGGACCAGCACCCTCACCCTACCCTGCCTCCCACCCATCTCAACCTGTCAAGAGCCACCCCTCAGAGCTCCTGGCCAGATACACCAGAGCCACTTGTCTATCTGCTCGGTCACACCAGCTTTCCAAAAGAACCCACGAGACTCTCTGTTGACGCTCTCCAACACCATGGTTCAAGCGATCAAAGCCTGAAGTCCAGTCACCGAGCCTGGGGGTTCTGCCAAGGTCCCCAGAGCTCTAGAACGGCCCTTTGGCCACCAACACAGGACACATCCCTTCTGATAAGAGCAGCCAGAGCAAGACACCCAAGAGCTTACAGGATGCTTGGACACTCAGCCGGTTGCAGCTGGGTACCAGATCCCTCCCGGGAGCATCACGAGGGCATCCTGATGCATCACACCTCAGATGCAGGCACATGGCAGGGGGGTCCCACTCTCCCCTCTATCCCGTGGCCGCAGCCTCTCCCGCACCTCTGAAAAGTGGCCGAGTGTAATTATGCAGAAAGCTCCTCTGGAGCTATATCAATAAGACAGACGTCTGTTGTATCATTCTCTCTCAGTAAGGCATTTCTTCTCCCCAATTGCTCATATAGAATCATAGCCTAATAGCATGCTATTAACATAATTGCCAACACAACTAGTGTTCCGTGTCTCACAGCCATTTGCTTATTTTGCCATAAAAAGTATCAAAAAACAGCCCCAAAACCAGCAGCCAGGCCTGCTGTGTGGCCAAGGGGACCAGCCACTCAGCTCCAACAATGGTTTTGGGACCCGGTCGGGAAAGGAGCGGCCCCAGCAAGCGGCCCCAGCTGTGGACCCCAGCACCGGCAGCGCGCTCCGACCGGGCTCCCGAGCAGACGTGTGCGAAGATCTAAACGGATTCTGCCAGGCGAAATGAAATTCCCATTATTTTTAATTAATCCTTAATTAAAATATATTACTCCGCAGATTCCGCAAATCTCTCTTAATATGCAAATGCGGCCCATTCAAGGATATTTACATATCATTAATTAAAACGGCACATTCTTTCAGTCTAACAAGCTGGGAGCTGTAGTTGTTGCCACACTGCAAGAAAGCCCGGCCTGGCACTGCCAAACTCATCCGCCAGAAAGATGTTAAGTGTCACGGCAGGGATGGGAGAGCACGGGACGGGACTGGGGAAAGGAGACGGTTCTCAAGGCTCTCACCAATCACCGAACAAGGAGATGAGCTTGAGAGGTCCTGATCAATGGCAGAAGAGCATCCTGGAGCCTGGCTGGAGCGGTGGATGGGGATGTAAGGCAGCACGGCAGCATCCAGGGAGAAAGGAGGAGTCTGGAGTCACCGTCCAGACTCTGATCGCAGGGTCAGCGCTTCACCCACGCACGAAGTTTGAGGTCAGTCGGTTCTCCGTGGCCACCGTGCTGTCCCACCGAGAATTGTCACCAACAGGTACTTCTGCTCTCCCTGTCTGCCTCAACCTCGGAGCATGGAGATCTCCCTGCTTCAAAATTGAGACGCATCAGCTGAAATAGTCAAGTCACCGGCACCAGATTCACTCCAGGAACCAAGCAAGACAAACAACCCCATCAGAATGGTCAGACCCTACAAGACAAGTCAGTGCTACAGCCTTTCTACAGGGCGGAAGCACGGAGGTGACCACAAGCTGGCTTGAGAGCAGGAAGATTTCTCTTTGTCCCCCGGTAATTTCTTTCTCCGTGGCTCTCCAAGACAAGTCTGTGCCTCGTTCCCCATGTCGTAAGGGACATGGGCTCTTTGGGCAGCATCACAAACATGCGCCCAGAAAGCTCTGCACCCACAACCGCCACCCCAACTCCCTGCCTGGCAGAGCTTTGGACCCTGAGATCAAAAGTGAATCAAACGTGAATCAAACCAGAGTGCGAGACAGCCGAGAGGTGAATCACTGCTCCAGCACGGGCCCAGCAGCTCCAGAGAAACATAGGTTTTAACACTGTGGAGGTTTATCAAGCAATTGAGTCCAGGTACTAGTCAGGCTCAAATCCATCATCCCAAAGAGCCATCGGTTTTGCATGTGCAACGACAACAACCTGTCACCGCCAACTGACCTGTGTCTGAAGTCTCCCATGGGCTGGTATTAACAGGAACATCAAGTACCCAAAACCCAGCTAGCAGGTCCTCCCCAGACCAGGAAGGCCACTGCCAACCAAACAGTTACCTAGAGACATTCATGGCTCCATTGGTGCCTGAAAGCAAAGGCTGTCCAGGTCCTGGTGTGTTGCTGTGGGGGCAAGAGCCTTATCTCCCATCGCAACCTGGATATACTGCTCCTACAAACCTGGAGGTTCTCCACGAGTCACCCTGAAACCCCCAGAGATACCCACATCACACAGGTATTTGCCACGCAACAACTTCCTGCTTTCCCAAGAAATGAGGCTGTGGGGGTCACACGAGCCTTCTATCTCCCAGGTCTTCAGAGGAGGAGGAGACAATCGCACTATCACCGGTCAACTGAGAGGACACAATACGAACCACTCAAATCCAGATGACTTGGCTGTATTTCAATGCTTCCCATGGTCGGGGAACGCAGTAGTAGCTCTGTGTACCAGGTTGATATTCACATAAAATCCATTTTAGGCCACACTCACCCCTTTTTGCTGCACAACCCATTCGCCCTTCTAGCAGGCTGAGCTTTAACCACAGAGGTGTATCGGAAGGGATGCTTGCTTTGCCTTTCCCTTGCCTTTCTTCAGGACAGTGCAGGGAAAACAGTTCTACTTTATCGCAGGCTGCCCCTTCAGCAAGTTTTCATATCGCTTAATTCCTCTGCAGATCATCAGTGTCGCACCGGTCCAGAGAGCCCACTGAGGCCCATGCAGAACAAGGCAGGTGGCAAGCCAGGTGCCACTGGAGAGGCGCATCCTGCCTCCCCAGCATCTTTGGTTCCAAGTCCTTCTCAAGAAGCAAGCTGCGTCAGGCAAGGGGGGGTGTTTAGGTTGGGCTTGAAACACCCATTTCACCCCTGTGCCAACCTGCTGCAGAAGCAGTCGGTGTACCAGGAGCTGCAGACAAAAGCCACCAGGATTCCATTCCTCACCTTCAGGCAGGCAGTTTTGGAGAGTCTTCCACCAACCTCTAGCACCACACCCATGACCTCAAGAACCACCCAGGCCAGTGGCTTTCACCTGCTTTCCAGAAAAACCTCCAAGCTCTCCAGAAAAGCCTCCAAGCTCTCAAAAATCCTCTCCCCCCAGCCCGGAGCATCAGGGTACAGCACAGACAACAGACCACGAGGCGCCAAACGGTTGATGAATTATGCCAATTAATACTCCCCCGGCATCTCTTGCGACGGAGAGGTGTTTGAACCTTGGTGGTCTTGGCCCAGGGCCATCGAGGTGATTAAATCACGCCTCCCTCCGCTCTCCCTTTGCAGTTCCAATTGCACGTGAAATTGCTCCTCACCTCCCGGCGTACCCGGCTGAATTCCGGCTGCCCGCACAGGGTTAAAATCCATCGCCACAAGCCACGGCTCCAGGCCACAGGTCAACAGCCTGAGCAGGTCCGCTCAAACGGGCCCCATGTCCAGTGAGAAGGAGGGAACAGCCACATCTGGCTTCTCCCTCCTCTGCATCTTCTTCCTTTTACCCAAAATTTGCTGGTGTGGGCAGTGGAGGCGGTCTGAGGTCCCTGCTCCGCTCTCCAGGTTGGGGGACGAAGTTCCACAGGCAGGCAGTGATGCTGCTCCATCCCCTGTCCCGTCCCCACTTTTCACTGTGGGTCCCCCTCCCAGTAAACAAGGCAAAACTAAAACCAATGCCACAGATCATGACAGATCCATGCTCGGTGAGGGCTGCAGGACAGGAAGTTACTGAGGAACTCCCCTCCAGGGCCGCTTTGTCACCCAGGCTGGTGTTCTCCAAGCCCAATCCTCCCAGCAGCACCCACCAGTGGCCTCGAGATGCCAGACCTGGGGTACAAAGTGGTCCCAGCTTCCCAATATCCTCAAAAGGCTGGTCTCTGTCCCTCTCGGCTCCTGCTGTGCTCTTGTCCCCGGTAGATGCACCTCTTGGGGGCTCATCACAGCCCCCAGTCACCCCACACTGAGGGGGACAGAAGGAACAGTCACCAGCAGAGGGGGCTGTTCCCACCTCTCCCCACCACTGATGCCCACTCTAATCCCACATTAACATGCTCACCAAAGCTGAAGCAGCTGATGTAATGAAAAAAAGTCCATCCACAAGGAGATAATTATATTACAAAACTATTTTAAAATCAATGAGAGCCAAGAAGGATGGGGGAAGAGAGGTGCTGGGGTCAGGCTGTCATCACTCCGGGTATCCTGCCACGGCCTGGCCACCTCCAAGGGTGGGGACTTTCCGGATCAGGAGGGAAGGGGACGCTCAAGCACCTGCTGTGCCAGGGGCTGCGCAAACTAGGGGTGAGAAATGCTGAAGAAAAGCAAAACGTGGCCCAGAGGAGCATGGTTTTGGAGTGAGCAGGCGACCGTCGGTGTAGCTTTTGGTGTCCCAGCTCTCAGAACGTAGCAGATTGTTCCCAATTCACCAGCTCTCAGAGATGGGGGATGGCAGCCTGCATTTCAAACCACTTGCAAAACTCATCCCAGCCTGAGCGCGCAACTCAGGAGGTGAACTAGGAGCTGAGGAACAGCCATCTAGTTTTTAAAAAAGCACTTTTATACCCACCACTGTTTCCCACGTGGCCACACAGCACAGACAAGATCAAGCAGGGGCAGAGGACGCCAAGATGTGCTCTTCAGCAGGGACAGAAAGAGGACATCCCTCCTCCCATCCCGACAGAATTGGACCCAGGGCCACAGACAAAGTCACCACCTCCAGTGTGACAACACATGCAGCCTCAAAGAGAAACCCCAGCTGCAAAGGATAACAGCTTAAAACAAAAGAGAGCTGGAAAAAGGAGGAAACCCTAGAACCAAAGGAACCCCTACAACACACGTTCTCCCCCCTCCCCTTCTCCTTTAGTGCCTTGTTCTCTCTCTCTCCTTTCCCCGGCCGGGTTTAATTTGACACCTTGAGCTTTGGTAACGAGGTGGGGAGAGAAGAGCCACAGCGGAATTCATTAGGCTGAGCACTGCAGGGCCTGCTCTCGGCGCGCTAATGACATCGGAGGATAGGGAAACGAGACAGCCGCCACGCCGGATGAAATAAACATGAGCACTGTCAGCCCTGACAGCAAAAGGGACAAAATAAGGCAGGTAGAGACCTTTCCCCAGCCGCCCGACACAAAGCGACAGCTTCCAAAGCCCCCCTGCCCGCAGAACCCCTCTGCCCGGGAAAGGGGAGGGTGGCCAAGAAGGGGATAGAAAAGAAAAGCAGCGATTAAACCACCCTTCCCACGATTAAATCACCCTTCTTCCCCGGGCTCTTGCACTCCTTCTGTCCCCTTCCACAGCAGGAGGAACTCGGAGCACCTCCTTCCAGCTGGCTGGTGCAACCCCAACCTCTGCTCAGCTGCTCTCACGGCAGGGATTTGGGGGGGTGTTGCCTTTGTTTGGGGTACACCTCTCCCTCCACCAAACAGTACAGAGAAGGAGAGAGCCCAGTGAGACAAGTATTGCAGAAATCCATTTCCCAGGCTCATCGCAGCAGTGAACAAGCCAGAGAGGACGGAGCTCCGCGAGGCTGATGTGCGGGCACAGGCGGCGCCACAAGAACCCGGCACAACTTCTGCCAACACTCACTGCACTCTTCCATTCTAGAAAACAACCAGGCAGCCAGCGACACCTGACTTGGCTCACTTGCAAACCTTCATCCCAAGTCCATGAGTGCCCAGCTACGTCAGTCCTACTGAGAGAGCAACGTTTAAAGGGCAATATGCAAGTTGGAAAGGGCAGGATAACTGCAGGCTCCAAGAGAAAACAATCTATCTACAGCAGCTCGCCAGTTTTGATGCTGGACTGTAGGACCAGGCCAGCACGGTCCTAGACTGCTTCCCTTGCAGGATCTGGATCTGCAGGACCATCAGGTGATACTGAGGTCTTCCACTGTGCCTAAAACTTCTGGAGAGGATGGTTGCAGGACCCACTAGCAAGGAGCCAGAGTCTGGCTGCCCAGCTCAGTCTCCAGCACAGCCCCTCCTCCATCTCCAAATACCACTTCCAGCACCCTCCTCACCCAGCTCCTAGTCCCCTCTCTTGAAGGTAACTCTTGAGAAGGCTGAGGCTCTTCATTATCGTAGTGCTGCTCCAAGCTGCACAGGTGACAGGAGGATGGAGCAGCAGTGAATCAGAGAAGCCATACAGGCTTTGAGAAACCAGATCACAGAGAAGACCAGGCTACTGAACTGACCTGTTCAGCATTAATTTTGCCCAATGTTGGGCTGAGCTCAGTGTCCAGCAGGGCTCCCCTTCATGCCCTGCTCTGCCCACCTGCTTCTCCAATTCCTTAGCCAGTGCAGCAGCCAGGTCAGACTTTCTTTCAACACTCCTGATGCTTTGGAAGATGAACTACTTCTCAATCCAAAAGAGACTGGCACGACAAACAGACTTTTCCTTTCCTCCGAAACACTGACCTGCCCCATCCCTCCGCTAAGGGCAGAGACCTTCTTCCCACAGGCACCAACACGCAGCACAAGAGCTTATCTGCTTGATGCCAGGCAGATCACTTGGGTTGACAGATGCTCTCTTCCCATCAGGAATCTGAATTCTCTGCTTTGGTTTGGGGGCAAGTTTTTCTGGCTGGGCAAAGTTTCCAGAAGGCTCTTTTAGAACATCTTCACTCCAGTGCTTTTAGCGCTCCCAGTTGTTGGCTCTGCTCCCAGGACACAGCAGCATGCAGGAGCGAAGGGCACATAAGGGAAAAAGGCAAACTTCTGGAGCACAAGAGCCCTGAGCACTACTCCTCTATCAGCCCCTGGCCTGTACCTGATCTGAACAGGTCACACCTACACACCTGCCTCAGTTTCCCCACCTGTTATAACAGCTGAATCCTCATCTGGCCCTTTTCTCCTCTTGCTCTGAGCAAAGGATGGCACTGGCTGCCAGACACACTGCTACATGGGCTGCATCTTCACCATCCTGGTTTTCACCCCAGCGAAGAACCCTACAGGCTGATGGGAATATGGGACCCATCATATGGTTTAAATGACTCAGGGCTGTTTCCCAAAGTCCACTCAAAGGCCAGGAACTTTTCCAGGCTCAGCCGTTCACCCTCTGCTCCATCCTTTGCTTTTATTCCCTCCTCCCTGCTCCTCCAAGCATCCCTTGAAAGCAAATGGCAATTGAGTTTGTAAGTCCCTATTCATCAAGGAAATTAATTCCTTATGCATAATTCATTTCTTTTGTCAACTTTTTTTTTTCCCCCCAAATGCTCCTGAATTCATGAGTGGAAGCAGCAATGGGAGAATGGGAACACAAGAGGCTGAGGGGGTAGGAGCGGGAAGAAACAGCCTCACTATAAGCTGACCAGCCCATCACTCCAAGCCCTAGCTCCCCAGATGTCCGAGGAGGAGGGAGGCCACCACAAAGTTTGAGCTACCAAAAAAGCAGTGAGTTTGCTGGTGGAAGAGAGATTCACAGACTGAATATTTGTGCTCTGTCTACGTTGTTGCCTACACTTGGAGAGAGTCGAGTTGAGGATGGTCTCGCTGGAGCATCTCAAATGACAACTGAGATGCCCCAAAGAGTGGTCCAGGGCTGGCACGGAGTAGGAAAACCAAGGTGTTCAAAAGACCAAAGACGGAGGGAGTTCTGAAGGTGTGAAATCACAGGTCCCTGAATGAAAGCACACGGCAGCCTCCAATCAGGCTCGCTGTCCTCCTCGGAGCAGGTTATGCTGGCCTTGCGCTGCACTGGATGGACACGTCCTTCAACAGCTATCCTCTCCAGGTCCAGAGCAAGCTGTACAGTCTTCACCATTGTCCTGGTTTGAGTTAGAACAGAACAATTCTGTTCAGTGATTTTCACTTTTCAGCTCAGTTCCTTTAACTCCCTGCACTTTCTGAAATTAGCAGCCTGTTTTTGCAGGCAGTGCTGCTTCTGGCAGGGATAACGCTCAATGTTTAGAGTTAGTACCAGGGACTGGTGTGCAGACCAAGGCCACTGCTAGATGCTGTGTACCACACTGCGGGGTGCAGAAAGGAAAAGCCGCACTCACGGGGAGGAGTGGACAGATGGGTGCCCTTAAACTGACCTGCGGGATGTTCCATCCCATAGACGCCATATTCGCCCGCTGGGAACTCTTGCTCTGGCTCCTTGCTCAGATTCTTCCTCGTCCCTTCAACAGCTGGAATCCGAAGAGGACTCTGTTCGTTCTGCCTTCGATCCTGATCGGAGTGCTCCTGAATCCAGTACCAGAATCCAGCTCCTGAACTCGGTTCCCATCTGCTGCTGGGCCCTGTCTGGGACTTTCCCAGTGCCTACTTCACAGCATCAGGGGTGACAGTGACGTACTTGCCATCAGGGGCGTTTGGGTTCCATACTGGGTATATATTTGTATATATTCCATCTTATTCTTCTTACCATTATTTTCCATTTTCATTAAAGCTGTTTTAGTTTCCTTTTCTAATCGGTAAGTCTCTCTTCCTTATTCCTTTTCTGTTCCCCTTTGGGGAGGGAAGGGGAAGGTTTAACAGAGAGCATCTGTTAGGTCTTGGGGCCGCCCTGACCCTAAACCACGACAACCATATATCTTGTCTGGAAGGAAGCATCTGATGATCTGGATTACTTACAGAGTAGAGTCTGGAGTCATGTCAGAGCCCTGCAGACTGCAGAAGCTCTGCAGATAGGTTTACCTTGTTGTAAGCACTAGTCTGGAAGGAGGCCTGGAGGTAACACTCACCCCTTGACAGCTGTTGGGAGGGATAACCCAGGAAGATAAACCCAGCTGCAAGAGGACAAGTAGCCTGAAGATAAGCCACCCACACTCCGAGAGGACTCTGAACCCCAGTTCCTCCCAGTGTCAGGATGGGCCCATGCCACCAGCAGCACCCAGTCTTCTATTTCTCTGCAGCTCTCACGGCACAGCAGGAATCAAGTGACTCTCCACCAGCTCCACCTCACTCCTTCCTAAGGTGAGGAGATCTCAGCTCATCCTGGCACCGGCACAGCCCAGCTCGGACATGAGGATACCATCGCTGAAGCTCAGACCGGGAAGCTCTGGGGCCACACACAACAACGCAGCACCAGCAGAACACAAGCGGTCCCAGCAGGATCGGGCACAACGGCAGCTTGGGTTACAGGGCTCGGTTTCCCGCTGACCTAGCGACATTTACACTTGCACGCAGCCCCTAAACCGCCTTCAAATACCTGACCAAAAAAGACCGCGGTGCTTGGCCCATGCCGCTAATCCCCAAGGCTTGACGAAAAGTTCACACGCAGCCAGCGCTCACACCCACGTACCGTCACTTCCCACCCTGCAAGCTAGAAAAGCCCAGATAAATAAAGCTTAATCGCTGTTGCTCTGACACGGCACACGCCGGCAAAACCAACAGCAAAGTCCCAGGATTTCCCGACTCCTCCACAGAGCAGACCCACCAGCTGATGTTCAACCAACGTCAACGGGACCATCTCCTTACCTGCAAACCCGGCATTGTTCACGAGCAAATTTCTCCCTCTGTTTGGGAGGCGAAGGCATTTGTAGAGTGAGGCTGAATTCGTTGACCGCTCCTGCACTCATGACTCTCGGTGGTACTCAAGAAAACGGGAAAATTAAGCGGTGCGCTGAGATGCCACTGTCATCTCCGGCTCTCCATAAAGGGGGACACAGCCCTGGCTGGATCCCACCCCAGCCCACAGAGCAAAAGGCAGCAGCTCATGCTGTTCCCTGTACTAAATTTGGACAGTAAGTAACACCACCTTGTCACGGGGGGACGGAGAGCGTTTGCAACGCCCCATTTAACTCCACTGTACTCCTAGCCACAGGCTTCATCAGCATATTTCAGCGGCGCCTTGATGGATGAAGATAGATGGGAGAACATCATCCTTGGTGAAATCACTGTTTTATCAAGGTTAAACCATCCTCACGCTGCACCACCTCCCTTTGTTGCTCCATTTCCAATCACAAAATTAGCGGTAGACGTAACATGCGTTCGCACTGACCCTGTTCCCCCCTCCCCAGCTCAGCTCTCCCTTCTGTGAGGTGGGGAGGAAGTAAAAGCAAGGGGAGACCTCTCCCATCTCCATGGCTAAGCCCCTCCAGCTCTGTGGGCTCTGGGCGCCCAACGAAACTCAAAATCCACATGGATTTCATGAAGTTGCCTCTGCGGCACAGCCAGTGAAAGCACAGCTACACCGTTCATCAGGGCTCTCCAACAGCTCCCGCTAAAGCCAAAGGACTGAGAGCTCTTCTCCCTTCACCTTGGCACACCACATCTGCTGGCACCTTTCTGTGGGCTGAGAGCTGAAGCCATGGCGAGCAGAGGACAAGGAAGGAAAGTAGAAGGCAGGTAGGCTTTTGGTGGAGCCAGATGGCCTCATGGTGAAGGTACCAAGGGGAAGGCGTTGCAGAAGGGCAGCAGCACAATGAATGACCTTTCTCCTTTGTGAGACTGACTGGATGTGTGTGGGAAAGCCTGGGCAATTTGAGGAAAAGGGCACCAGAGCCATGGAGGGTGGGGAAAGGCTTTTATCTCCAGGTCAGAAGTTCAACCCCAGGCCAGGTCAGCAGCGGCAGAAAGCTGTTGCCTTCTGACACCTTTCCAGCAGCCAGTTGGACAGGTTGATGGATGTCCCTGCCGTTCCCAGCCCTAGCACTCCTCATGTCCCCACCTGGCAGGCTGGGTACATCTCCTTCCAGCTCCTCCCAAGAGCCATCCCTTCCAGACTCAGGGGACATGGCCCACTGCAGCTGTGCTGGGCCACGGGGCAGAGCCAGGTCTCCCATGCAAACCCCAAGCACACTTAGAAGCTTTACCAAAACCCTTCCGTGGAGCCTCTCTGCCGAAGAAGGCTTGTCCTCCTGCTCTGTTTTACCCAAAACAAAACAAAACAAACAAACAAAAAAAAAAAAAACAAAAAAGGAGAAACACATGGTCTTGAGCACTGTCCCAGGTGGACCAGCCTGAACCACCCCATTTTTCCCCAAGATCAAATGATACACGCTTGCTGCAGAGAAGACCTTGTGCAGGGTCAACAAGGCACCGACATGTCTGAGGACAAAACCACCAGATGACAGGAGCCCATGTGATTCAGAGTGCCCATCCTGCTGGAAACCTTAGATCACAGGCTCCCAAGTCACTTTGACCCGGATTTCAGAGACCTTTCAGGGGCCGAATCACCTCGAGCCCTGAGGCAAGGCCCCAGCAGAGGAGAGCACCTGTTATCCCCATGGCTTCGAAGCAGGCACTCACTGCAGGAACATGATCCCGGGTGGCTTTGGAATATATAAGGACAGGCGATCAAGGCAGGCAGCAGGCAGCTTTTCCATAGTCCGCGGGACTCCCTCTCTGTAGCCCTTGGCTCCTAAATACCTTTTAAGAAAAAAAATCTGTACCCCCTTTATTGGCCTGTTTGCCTCTGCAGGGCGCTATTAAGTTGTAAGAGTATCTCCGGGCCCGGGGCCAGCTAACGTGTTGTGTGGTCCCCATTAAACACAGATGGGTCGGAGTGCCTCCTGCAGGGAGATCTGCTCCAGAAATGGCTTTGCAGCTCCATCCTGAAATAGTCAGCCTTGGCGACCAGGCTTTCTATCTAGCCCATCACTCACTGCCTAGGTGTTGCATAAGTTCCCTCAGCTCCTTTCAATAAAGGCTCAAGGGCAGTTTGGACCAAAAAAAATGAAAGGGTAAGATGGCTTGCAAGATCATTGGCTTTACAGTTAGGGAAACTGAGGCACCGGGAACCCAGAGAAGGCAGCTCAGGCTCACCTAACGCAGCACTGACCAGCTCTGTTGCTGTGCAGTCACCTCTCTCCCCTTTCCCCTCCGCCTGGCTCCTCCCGCACCTCCTCTGGACCAGCTCCAGACACATGCAGCCTAGAGGGTCAGGTCTCTGGGGGCTGCCAGCCCTCCCCTCCCCTCCTCCTCCAGCAGGATCTCTCCTTTGCTCTTTCACCAGCAAGGCAAAACATCCCTGATATGCAGCTGAGCAGTGAACCGACCCTGGCAGACAGTGACCTGAGAGAAGGTCCCTTTGCGAGTCCTGCTGCGCTATCTGCTGCCTCTGAAGTCACCCTGGCTGCCAGGGGAGCTGACATCCTTTGGGGTGGGGGGACCATGGGTAAGTGTACACAGACACCCACAAACCTTCAGGGAGAGGCGGCTGGTTCCACATCCCAGCCCCTTCCCCATGCCACCAGCAACCAGGCAGCGTCAGGAGCTGGGCAAGCCTTGCCCTGGCTCCCGCTCCTGCCATCCAGCCCCTTCCCAATTCCGGCAGCTCTCAAGGTCGCAGGTACCACCACCGTAAGGCCGGTGGAGAAGGAGCTCAGGATGAGAAGCTCACAGGGAAGTTTCCCCCGAGCAAAGCGTGCAGTGGGTTGGCTCACACTCCAAAGCACTGCGGTTTACAGCCCTTATAAAAACATTTATATAGAAACTGCCTGTTCCTATGCATATAAGGCCAATGCCTTCAGACTTGGGCAGGCCTCAACACCATATTCAGGCGCAGGGAATAACCCAGCTTCCCAGCGACTCGAGCACATCCAAAGCTGGACAGAAACCAGCCAGCATCTCACAAAATCTCTCCAAGAGCTATATATGGATTCTGGAGCCCAGTCTTGGTTCACCCTGGGAAAAGAAGCCAGGAGGGCTGTGCTGACCAGTACTCTTGAGTCATGGCTACAGAAACAGGTTTCCAGAGAACTAGAGAAAGGGTTTACAGCAGTAAAAAGAAAAGCAAAAGGCAGAGGTCTCCTTTACCCATCCCCAGAGCAGTGAAATGAATGACAGCACGGATTAAACAGATGCAGCTTGCACCAGATCCTCAAACAAAACAAAAGCAAGACTTTTTGCAGTATAAACGTGTCATTAAAAAGCACAGCTCTCAGTAACAGCACTGCAGCACCAGACGTTCACAACAGCCCAGAGCTGGCGAGGCTGGAAAACATTCAGCACCCGAATCTTAAGTTTTGCAAGGATTCCGATCGATGCCTGGTAGGCAGGATTGGTTCCTATTCACCCGTTTCATACTGGTTGCCTTTGAATCTCCTTGGGTAGCCCACTGGGGGGAGCAGGAACATCTCTCAGTTGCTCCTTCATACACTACCACCAAGGGCATGCCTTCTTCCTCAGCTTCCCCAGGACCGGAACGAAGCACTCACTCCCACGGCCAGCCCAGCCCAGCGCAGAGCCATTCTCCTATGGTAAACTTGCCTCCTCCTCCTCCCAGTAACAACCAGTTTGTTTCAGACGCGTGCAGCTTTCATTAAGAGCTCACACTCGCCCCAAACTCCTCCGCCAGCCCTGACCCAAGCTGGTCTCCACCACAAAGATGACAGCACCACAACCACAGGGCAGCTGGGCGTCTGTAAAAATCAAGGACGCTCGGCAGAGCTTTGCTGTCTCACAGGCACAGCCACTTCCAAGACTCGGGGACACGTGGACTTCTTCGGTTCCTGGAGACAATTAAGAGAAATAAATCTGGCTGCTTTAGCCCCAGCATTGGAGGGGGGAACGATTTTCCCCAGCACTAATGGAGGTGCTTTTCCTTACATATCTATCAACTGCGATGATGTCCGGGCAGAACATTAAATTAGCCAATCTCTATTAACTACAGCACTTCTATAGCTCTTCCCGTCTTCCAAGTGCTTTACAAACAGCATTAATTCCTACGCGTGTTATCTTCTTTCCAAAAAAATAAAAAACAAAAACCAAAAAACACAAAACAAAAAAAAAAACAAACCTCCCCGAGGAGCTGGCAAAGCCCCACGGCCTGGAGCGGCCTTGGAGCAACTGGTCCCCACCCAGCCTCATGGTCCTCGGCGCCTTTGCTCAAGACCATTGTTCGGAGCTGGAACGGGAGCCCAGCTAATTTACGAGTCATCAAAAGGGCCAGGACTCCCCAGCATCCCTGGCCAGCCTCCCACAAGCTGGGACTTACTGCTGTCCTCCCATCCCCAAGGGCAGTTGGCACTCCAACTTCAGCATCTCTGCCTTGCCTCTCTCCTAGAGCTGGAGGATTTCTCCCACCATTAAAATTAACGTGGTGGGTTTTGCAGAGATGAGCTCGCTACAGAATCCCTCCTATTCCTGGAGTTTGGGGGTGTTTTTTAAATGGAGTTGCAGTCCTGTAAGTGCAAAGTTATACCAAGCATCATTTACTTTACTGCTGAGCAAGGCAGAGCGGGGAGGGAAGCGGGGTGGCTCCCTTCCTGGCACACCGTAAAACACCCGGCATGCAGACGCTGCCTGCGGATCTCCCCTGCTCCGGTCCGGCAGCGCTTCCTGTGCCAAGAGCTACAGCCTGGAAAATGGCACTTGTGCTAAAGTGCCTGCATTAATCAAATCTTCGTTCACACCAGCAGAGAGAGAGAAAGGCAGAGAAATATCCCACCAGATTCCCAAGCTCAGCCTTCAGTCCAGCCGTGCTGGGAAGAAGCGCGCTTCGGTACTTTGCCAGTCAGTCTTCACACGCCGCAATGGAGGCCCCAATGGCAGGAAAGGGCAAAGAAAGTCTCCTTGTCACAGCTTCCACAGACCAAAGCGTTCCCAGGAAGAAAGGAGAAATGATAACTTTCCAAATGAGATTGAGCAGCATGAGCAAAAAGCATCTATGGCAGAAAAGGGACGGGGGATTGCCAGCAAAATCACCAAGATGTGCTTTGATCTGAGAGACTGATCGTAACTTCCTAACTGGATCCCATCCCTGGGTCCACTGGTCCATCATCCACAGCATGCTATGAAGACATCAGGTGTTGGACTCCCAGGGGCAAGGAACACAGGAGAGCAATCACTAGACTTAGGGCTACTCCTAACACCATCCAAACACAGGGTAACCTCAGCCTAGCCGCAATCAGCAGGAGCAGCAGAAGGGATGCTAACCACATCAACATCAACCTTGTACTGGAAGACCCAACACCACACTGGCCCCAGATCAGCAGCGTGAAGTATGGGCAGACGCATACAAACTGATCCCTTCTCCAACACTGGAACAAGCGCATCCTTGATGAGCATTTTTTAATCAACCATTTTTTTTATCCAAGAACACTTGGATACTCAACACAAAGGTGAGTTCACCACCCTCCCGGATGGATTTACACTCACATACAGAACCTGAAGAAGAAGTTGCTTCAACGTTGCATTCGTTACTACTTCTCACCTGGTTTTTGGTCTTACATTTACTCCTCCAGTCTGAGAAACAAAATGTTTGCTGTCCTCTTTGGACTAAGGAGAGGAAGAACCACCTTCATTTTAGTCTGTCCAAGAGTCTAGCTCCCATCTAAGGGACTGTAAGACAAAGTCTTGTCCAAGCTTATGTAGCTGTCCATGGCACTGGAAAATAGTCAAATACAGACCACCCAAACCCCAAGTGAGTGCTCTGACAGGTAAATCAGGGAAAAAAAAGCTTTGAACACAAAGTGGAAAAAAGGAAAGCTGGAGGAGGGATTCCCCTCGCTCCCATTTTAATAACCCAAGGTTGCAAGGGCAGAAAGAGCTCTTCAAACTACACCGAGCTGGGCACAGCAGCATCATGACCTTCATCGGTTTTCCGCTCATCGGAGAGGAAACAAACACAACACGCTCCAGTTTCTTCCACTCTTCTGCCTTTTTCTGTTCCCTATATACCCCCCAGACAATCAGACAAGACAGATCTAGTGCTCAACGGGAAAGTCAGACAGAGAGTAGCCCCACCAAGATCTTGAGGAATCTGCCAAGAAGACTTTAGATCAGACCGATCCCTTCTCTGTGTGAAGGTACCTACCTGCTGTGAAGGTACAGCAGGAAACAGTGCCCTGGCCACCAGAAATGAACCATGAATCTTAACCAAACTCAGCTACCCTTTGCGTGCCAGACACTTGCGGCTTCAGCATCCCTGCACAAGAAATGGGAAGATGTCTTACAGGTAATGTTGGGATCTCATCCTTCCAACATCAATGGCCAGTTTCAATCTTTCTCCCCTCTACCCCATTCCGGCAGCACCACAAGGCAGGGCAAGGTCTTCTCCAGGTTTCGGTTACAAAGCAATCCGGTGTCCAATTGTAGCAAGAGTGGTAGCTGGTACTCAAGAGCCCATCTCCTCTGAAGTCATCACCTCCCAGCTCCGTGCAAGCCGGCCAAGCTGGCCACAGGCTTCCCTGAGCGAGGTGCACCACCACACCTTTGCTCAGTGTTGCAAGGTGAGAAGGAAGAGAATCTCTTCAAAGCCACCTTCCAATCAGCCTTAGTAAGTTAATGCAGAAATCTTCCCAAAGAGCCCGGCTACAGGAGACACTGGTCTCCACTGTATCAAGATCTGTTATGTTGTAATATAATAGATGTAAATTAAAACAGAAAATCTATCATGCCTCTAATGTAGCCTGATAGTTGAGCGTGTGGATCCGTACAAGCAGAAGCACAGAGAGGAAGGGTGATATATGGCGAAGCTGGATGGAGGGTGAAAAGCGTGGCGAGACGAGCCGGAGAATGGCGCAGCCCGCTCTACGCTCCTCAGACCCAAGGGCAAGAGAGGAATAAATGTTGATTAGTGTTGATTTTGTCCGACGAACGCTTGTCGAGTGACAGTTGGACTAAGCTGCTCTGAAAGAGAAGCATTAATCTTGGTCTGGTTTAAGTAGAGTATATTAATTTGTGTCATTTTTACTAAGTCGTACTGAGAAAGGCTTCTTACTGCTTTGCATCTGACTGCTTTGGTGGTTTAGCCTACTTTATTTTATTTCTTTTTTTTCCCCTTTTTCCTTCCTTCCCCCTTTTAAACAGATACGGCGGCAGCAGCAACATATTCAAATAGCTCAGCAGGAGAGCGGGGGACCAAACGCTTCGCTCCTGGATTAAGAAAATAAACTCCCAGGGTGTTGGCATAGCAACAGCATTTCAGATGAACTGCTATATATTCCGTGATTAATAAATTAACATTTTTTTCATATGGTTGTTCCTCCTTTTCTTTCCCTCCTTCCGACGGCAGGAAGGAGAGCGGGAGGGGGGTGGGCAACTGAGTGGGGAGGCCAATGCTGATGTTTTGCCCAAGTAGGGTGGCAGGATCTCCTTCCCTCTCCGGGTGCTCAGCCGCAGCACAGAGCTTTCTGCACTCTACAGAGGCACGGGGATACCACAGGGACGCGACGCCCCGCGTGCCAGGGGCAAGGAGAAACGGGCCTTGGATGGATGGGGATGGAGGTAGGAGCAGGGGTATGGCACAGGCAGCACCACCGCAGGCTGGAGGTGCTGCTGGTGCTGGAATGAGACCAGTTTCAACTCCCTAAAGAAGCCCTCCCACAGCAGCAGCGGGAGGCTCCCGGCTTCGTCAAGCAGCATCCCTGCTCCAGTGGGACCGAGGGCTTCATAAGCAGGTCTATGGCCCTTGCTTGCAGCTGCTTTCTCCTCTCCGCTGCCTGCTTTCTTTTTGCCTTTTACTTACTTTTATGGGAAAAGGACTAGAGGGAGAAGCTAGAGAAAATACTGTGAATTAAGAGGAAAAGACTGCCAAGTTCCCCAGAGCAAACTGCATGCGCAGAGTTAATTTTCCATGGCCGGAGCAGGTAACAAGAGCTCCTGCACATTTCACAAGCCTTTCTGAACACAACCAGGCAATCCCCTTCTCCTACGAACAAGAAACCGGAGCCTCCCTGAGGAGCACCGGTGAGCGACTGACCCCAATTCAAACCCTTTCTTCCTCCTGCCAGCGCTGGCAAAGTGACCGGTACTGAACCACATTCGCCTTCAGGCCCTCACTGCGCTGCACCACTAAGAGCCTGAACACGGGAGGGAGAAAACCGACTATTCAGGATTCATTATAGCCCCCAGAAAAATTTAAAGGTCCAGAAACATGTTGAACTGGAAGAGTTTTGCCAGGACACCAGGCTCCCAGTGGGGCAAAGGCTGGTTGGGCGAGTCCTGCCCTGTTTTCAAACACTCAGATGAGGTGAGAAGCTTCAGGTTTGCTCTATGTGCTGGTCCCACTAAATTCAAGAGGTTTGGGGGATTTAAAAGAAAACGATCTTACTGTAACACTCTTGTATCTGCAAACGTGCCCTGAACATCCCCATCGCCCTTCCTACTGACACCGTAGCAATCCTTCCCCAGCTCCACCACCCAAAGCTGCTTTGCTTCAGGCACCCACCCAAAGCTGAAACGTTTCCTCTTCGTACCGAAGTCTGCATTTGGCTAAGTTTCCTTAAAGCACGAAATCATTTCGATGAGGCTTGAGTTACATCCCCAAGTTGCACGTGCACAAAGGCACGCTGCAGGCACACACTCCACACACCTCTGTTTGAGAATTAAGATCTGAAAGAAGAATCTACTTTTTTTTTTTTTTTTAACAGCATTTCAGCTGTTGGAGATCCCAAGTCTGCTTGTCAAACCTGGCAATGAATGAGGCTCCTCAGCTGCTCCCAAGAGCAAGACTTGGGCAATCCAGGAACGCTATCAAAAGGGTTTAAAGACAAGCCAAACCCAGGACTTCTGTGCCCGTTGCCCCACACACAGCTCCAGGCACTCAGCCGCGGGTTGCGGGGGGAAACAAAGACGAGTCTCAGCTGGTACAAATGGGTAAAGCTGCTCCATCAGCAGCAGAAATCCCCTGGTTTAAGCCCACTGCCAATCCCTCCCAGTATCTTCTGAGGTGTCGACAAACCCCCATCTCTTTCACAGCAAAGCCCCTGCACCAGCTGTGCCATTGTGCCAGGTGCCTTTATGATCTCTATACCATAGCAGCATACAGCACGGTCTTCATCCATATCTCGAGGGCATCCTTTCACCCCCATCACCCCATCCCTGAGACCTAAAGAAACAGAAACCTTTAAAATTGGAGCCCTCGGGGAGAGGGAAGCAGAGCTGGGGACGGCGGGTGAGCAGCACTGTGCCGTGTCCTTCCCTTAACGTTATCTTACACTCTGAAGCACAAAGGACTACTTAGAACCCCCCGGCTGGAGTAATGCTGTTTCTCAATGACCGCTCTTATGGATCCTGGAGGATAAGCCGTACCAAAGCTGCATACAGAGAGCTGGGAGTAACCTAAGCTTTTTATTTAGCCCAGCAATGGCAGTTTTTAGGAGGAAGACGGAGCGAGCCAGCGCCTGTGGTGGCACGAGATGCTTAGCGCCAAACTTCAGAGGTGGCTTTGGCTATTGGCACATAATTCGTCTGGTCCTGTTTGAAAACGCATCCCAACTTGCAACATGTTTATCGAACACACCAGCAATTGGTCTACAAGTAAGGACTGAGTCCTATACTCAAAATAAGCAAAGCTTGGGATTTATCTACGCACTTGAAGGTGGGAACGTTCCTTATCCCTCCCAAACACCATCCGTGAGAGTCCACGGGGAGTCACTGCAGCATCAACACTACCCAGCCCTTCACTAATGTCTCCATCTAACCCAAGAGACTTTAGAATAAATCAATCCATCAGAACATGCCCACGAGAAAAGGGCAAGACCCGGGCAGGCAAAGTGCCCTACTACCACAGCTCATTTTCTCAGAGATGAATTGAGGGAGCCAGGGTCAGCACAGGAAGTGCAGCCCCTGCTTTTCAAGGTCTGTGGCCCTGGAGAGAGACAACAGGGCATTGCCTGGCCATAAAGGACCAGTGCCATGACTTACATGGTTTTCCAGCAGCCTGAAATGGTACAGAAAATAGACACTGTTGGTCCTACCTTGTTATCTAAGGCTGGCTGTACACAGAGATGGTGTCCCTCCAGCAAAGAGCCTTGCCCACTTCAGGCACTAGGAACCACTGGTCTTTTAACTGATGAGTCCTCAAATTGGTCTGCTGGACCAACTGGTTCTCAGTATCCTCACATCAGGGACAGCATCAGGTATGGGATCCCCTCTTAAAAGTGTTAAGTGGTCAGCCAGGCAAGAATGGGACAGGGAAACCCTCAAAGAAATGTTTAAAGAAAAAAAAAAAAAAAAAAGGAAGAGGAAAACAAACCAACAGAACAGCCTCCTTCAATTAGTCCATGATGATTTGCACCAGGTTATCCTGCTTCTCCCAATTTCCCCAGTTTTAAATGAACCCTGCAAAGAAGCAGGAGCTCAAAACAGAAGAGGTATGTAAAACAGCACCAACCACACAAGGTGCTGCCAGACATCTCCAGCCCCTTCCAGCTTTTGCCTCCGTCAGTATAATCCCCAGCAATGACATTTAGACCCTGTTTCTGGCCTCACTTTTCAATGCATTCCTTGTCCATCTTGAACTTCACCACCCAGTTCCTAGTCTAGGGACAGACAGCTCTGTGTCACTCCTCTGATAGTTCCTCATCATCTGACAACCACACCCCCATCACTCCCTTGTTTATTTTCCTAAATTTCTCTCAATCCAGGTATTTCCCACCACGTGCAAGCACCAACCATCCCCTTGGAGAGTGGCTGCTGGTGGGTCTCCTCCTCTGCCAGCAAAGTTAATGAGGGTCCGCCACAAAGGGAGAATTTCTCTCCATAACTCTCTAGCTCCAATCCCATACATCTGGAGCTCCTGAAACTCCCTTTATTTCACCAGTATCGTTGAATTAATAAGATGTCTGGAGATACGTGCCATTCTCAGTTAGGAAAAGGAACTAAGATCTCTCCTGCTCTATCAAGTGTGGCCTCTGCAGCCCAGAAAGCCCACTGCTACCCTTTTTGCCAAACCACACTGCAAATAACACATCTAATTTGCTCTCCGCTGTGCTCCTTAGGTCTTTTGCAACGTTTACTGATTTCCAAGAGCTTTCCTCCCACTGAAGCTTTCCGGTTTGGATCGCGAGGGTAGTATTTTGCAATTCCTTCCTCGCACATTCATGAAGTGATGCTGTTTGCCACTAAAAAGCCGCTTGCTGGGCTCTACCCCGAAGGCAGCTGCGTTTCAATGGTCGGGAAGCTAATAATACACATTACCATACCGATAACGCATGGGAGAGACGTGCGCTGATGTTTGTGTCTTCCCCAATGCGGACAGATTCGTTTTCTTTTTGGAGGAGAATTTGGAGGCGGGAGGGAAGCGTACGGAGACGATCCCGCCACGGACACAAGCGGCAGGCTCCCGATCGATAGGCCATCTTCTAATAGAAGATCAATCGCTTCCATTTTGCAAGGTGTTAAGTGTGACGGGGATTGAATTAAAGCCAAGACCATAACAGCAGCTATAAGTTATGCCTTTTTCCTTCCCTCTCTCTTTCTTCTTTTCAAGAAACAAACCCATAAAATGATACTTTTTTTTTCCCTTTCCTCTTCCCCGCCCCCCTCTTTTTCCCCTTTAAGATTTTCAATTAGGTGAGTGGAAGGATGAATGGTGCAAATATATTTTGCTCGAGTTCTAAGTGCTTTTGAAACCCCCTGTCAAAGCATTTAGTAACGCAAGATTTAAGATGCCCAATTAATTTTTCCCCAACAAGGAGCCAAAAGTAGATGCAGGAGGAGGTTAAAAGCTAAGTGTTTAATTAATATTAAATTTATATGATTCTTTATCACTGAAAGCATTGTAAAATTGAAAAAGCAGTTAATTTTATGGTCACTGTGTATTCCTCTGCTTTGATCTTTGATCCGTGGAATGAAATCGCAGAGTGTAGAGATTCTCCTGCTTTTATTATACCTGTCTGATCGCAGGGATGCTGGACGAGGTGAGCTCATCCAAGCCTCAGCACAAACCAGGCGGGGTGGCAGCCAGGCACGAAGCCCATGAGCTGCCTGGGGCTGGGTTTGAAACCGTCCCCTGAAGGGGAACTTTGTGCCGTTTGGCCGAGGACAGCACAAAACTCTTCTGTCCGCCACCGCAGCCTCGCCGCCGATTCCTGGCCCCCCCCCATGCCTATCTGCCAGACAGACAAAGAGCTATTATGCAGAACGGATTGCACTGGAAAGAAAAAAAAAAAAAAAGAGGGGGGAGAATAATTTCTGCAGGGTTTTTTATTGTGGGTTTTTGGTTTTTTTATATTTTGAAATCCCACTGGGAATCTCATTATAATTTAGTTACTGAGGGGCACAGGGCAGGGGGGTATGACACCCAAAAGAGTAAAAGAAATTTAACAACAAAAAAAAATTCTTTAAAAGGAGGAGAAAAATCAGTAGGATGAAAGTTCTCCAAGCTTCAAAGCAGTTGCAAATTCCCACTTCAGACATTGGAGGCAGCCCTACGGGCAGCGAGCTGCCTTGGGGTCAGCTCCCCACCACAGATTCAACTCCGCTCCCGGTCAGAATAGGCAGGATTCTGCCTGGACCACAGACGCACACACAGCCCAGATGGACACCTGGGATGGAAACACATCTCCACGCTGAGCTTGACCTTCTGATCCCACTCCCCTCATCCAGCCCTCCACTTAGAAACCCTGTGAAAGGCGACGAACATCTTCCTGTGTCCCTTCAATTCAGTGGCTCCTTCCCAGTGAGAGGTATTGTGCATATATTCATATAAGAAGTGAGAGTTTAAATGGGAATTTAATCTTATTAAAGTCTTGATTTTAGGGCAGGTTCGTAAGTCATATATATGAAGAGGCACAAAGTAATGAAACGGCACAGCTCTTGGGATACAGCTGGGAAAACTGGGAAGTCATTAAGGAAAGACAAAAAATTAGACTTGCTATCAAGAAATAAGACCTAATAATTGGCACTGCTTCCTAAGCTACGGGAATTATTACTGTTAACCCTTTGCCCTCGCTCTTCAACTTATTTTCAGTTGCTATCAGCGAAGGACAGTCACCTTATTCCCTCAAGAGAGGTTCCAGCAGAGCAACACCACCAGTTGCCCCAGGTCATGTAGTAGTGACAGAGCAGAGCCTGGAAAAGGAGAAAACAGGTTTCTCCTCCCCCATGAGATGCCAGGAGAAGGCTTCTCTTCTGTTAAGTAGAAGAGATGCCAGAGACACAAAGCAGCACTCTATACCCTATTTCAGAGAGTCTGAAATGGGATGGGTAACAACCACCCTGCTGTCGTTAGCAGGTCATCTCTGCTCCCAAGCATGAGACACAGATTTCAGTTCTTCATGTCCTCGCTGGATGGGAGATGCTGGCCACCAAATCACCCTCTCTAGCTGGCACTTCTTCAAGCCCGTATCCAGCCTGGTTTTTTTAAGGCTCTAACTACCCTTGAGCCAGCCAAGAGGTCAGATTTCCAAGCACTCAGCCCTGGCCCTGAATCAGGCAACAAGGCTTCCAAGCTTTGTACAAAGCACGTAAAGCTAAAAATCCTGAGAAGTATCTGCAATTGTCCATGAGGCAGTATCTACATTCGGACTGCTCTCTACGTTGTTCAGGGAAGAGTAGCAGGTACCAAGGCGCCCACCTCCTGCTAACGTTCACGTCTAAGGTGGTGCTTTCAGTATCTGCTTGACAGAAGTCCTGCATGGCCCAGAGGCTACGCCTGCTCAAGCACAGCTGCGGACCTATCTTGGGAAGAGCTGCCATGAAGTGAGATGTTCCAGAGGACACGTAACAGCACGAGAGACCCGGTGTTGCTCCAACAACTCCTCTGCCTCCTCCCAGGTGGTGGAGTACAGCAGGTCCACCACAGCTCTGGCCAAACACATCGCTGCCTCCTAGCACAGACAGATCGACTCTATTTTATCCGTACGCATGCGGATATCGACAGATGGAAAGAGAAAATAACCGTGCTCATAAATTGAAGCTTTGGTCACGTCCGTTCAAGAAGCAGAAGAGAAAATTTAGAGCCAAAAAACCAGCTTATGTCGGCCAGGCTGACGAGCGCAGGCGCCACAAAACACACCCCTCTGCATGGGGAGGCGAGACGAGACGCAAGCACCCGCACGCACGCCCGGACCCCGCTTCTCTTCATCTATTCCCAGCAACTGTTTGTCTGAGGCCACATGCAACTGGATTTGTCAAGCCCCCTTTTAACAACTTCTTGTCACAGTCCATTACCAAATTGCATATAGTTATATATTCCACTAATTAGGCTTCTAAAATATCATTAACATGTCTCTTGATCATTAGCATAACGTATGAGGCGTCCTCGTTAGGCACGACTCGAGTTTGTTAACGCGGTAATGAAAGGCACGGGGCTGGTGCTGCAGGAACCGTGCAGAGATAGGAGGCTGGGAACATCAAAAGCATCAGTGCCAGGCTTAAAAAAAACCCACAACAACAACAAGATCAGCAAGAGGCAGGGGCAGAAGCCAATTGCTGGGAAACCAGGGTGACGTGGAAGGTGAAACAAGCATCTCCAGGCAGGCAGATACTTCACATGCACCCCACATCTTCCCTTAACTAAAATAACATTCCCATGATCTGGGTACAGGGCAGGTCAGGGATGAGTCAGGATCGTAGACCTGCAGGCATCGTCATCGGGGTCTGGATACAACAGAAGCGATGAGCAGCGTCCACACGAGATCTCAGTCCCTAGCCCCACAGCACAGATCTGTGTCCCCAGTTGAACTCTTCCTGTCTGGCTGACCCTGGGACATCACCTCACACCTTCTTGGGCCAGCCCAGCTCCACACAAGGACATCCTGCACCCAAATCCCAGTATGAGACACGTGCGTTCTCCTTCCTCTCCCTCCTACGAAACCAAAACTGAGCGCTCCCTCTCCCCAGCCTCATGATAAAACTGGTCCAATGCAACACCAGGCACCACCCTCACCCAGCCAGCTCAGGACTACGCAATATTGAGCAACCTCCAGTGAAACCAAAGGTGGAAAACCACCACCCACCAGGCATTACACAGCAGGAGATCAAAAGTATTAGCATGACAGCAACCTAGGGATGGTGCAACGACACAGGACCTCAATCAGAAGAACTTAAGAGGAAGACCTGAAAGGTCTCGGGTACTCAAACACGACCCCCAAACAGCAATATTTGCAGATGTGCTTCGATACATCCAAGGCTGAGGGGTGAAGGATGTGAACTAATAGCCAAAGGTTTGACCAGCAGGTCGAGGGAGGTTCTCCTCTCCCTCTACTCTGCCCTGGTGAGACCACACCTGGAATACTGGATCCAGTTTTGGGCTCCCCAATTCAAGAGACAGGGATCTACTGGGCAGTCCAACGGAGGCTACGAGGATGATGATGGGACTTGAACATCTCTTCTATGAGGAAAGGTTGAGAGAACTGGGGCTCTTTAGTCTGGAGAAGAGAAGGCTGAGAGAGGATCTTATCCATGTCTATAAATATCTAAGGGGTGGGTGTCTAGTGGAAGGGGCCAGTCTTTTTTCTATGGTGCACAGTAATAGGACAAGGAATAATAGGTACAAGCTAGAATACAGGAGGTTCCACCTCAACATGAGGAGAAATTTCTTTCCTGTGAGGGTGATGGAGCCTGGAACAGGCTGCCCAGAGAGGTTGTGGAGTCTCCTTCTCTAGAGACTTTCCAAACCCGCCTGGGTCCTGTGTAACCTGCCTTGGCAAAGGGAGTGGACTCAATGATCTCTAGAGGTCCCTTCCAACCCCTAGCATTCTATGATTCTGTGAATCTATGACCAGCACAGATGCTTCCATGTCCAAGCCAGCTCATGTACTAGCGGTTACCACCATTGCTATAAATAAGCAGGGCCTTTCCCCGTTACCCCCCTCCCCCCTACTTTGAGCAAATAACTCAATAAGTCACCGCATGAAAGATATTGTAAATAGCTCCAGCCGAGTGCAAGTCAGGGCTGCTTCCAATTAAGCTTTCACTTATGCTCCCCCCCCCACCCCGGCCTGCACCGAGTTTGCTCCCAAGGCGGCTCACCATCTGGGGGAGAGGTGGGGGAGCCAATCCCACTGCAATCCGGGCCACAGCTCCTCCACGTTAGAAACAACTTTTTTCCTTAAAGCTGTGAGGACGCCAAAGCAAGCGAAAACAGCCCACGTTCATTTAGCTTCGTCCTGATGTTAATGCAAAGGTGTGGGGGGGAATAGAAACAACCAAGAGCTTTTCTTCAGCTGCTGAGAGCGACCACCACCACTGCAGCAATAGCTCAGAAGTACGAAGCAACACACAACTTTTCAGTAGAACAGAGACAAAAAACAAGTCTGGCGAAGGCAGCTCAGGGGCTTTTTACGCACGTATCCAAAGAAACAGCGTCCCCCCCAGCCACAGCCCTAAGAAACAGGTAGGACCTATCCTCGTGGGTGACACCACTGCCAAAGCAATGGACAAGAAGGATAATCTTGCGACTCTTTAAAAAAAAAAAATTCCTCTCCCATGAGATAAAGGCTTTTAAGGCTCTTTCCGGGTTTTTACTCATTCATGCACACAACCTTTGAGTCCCGCACATGCGTGTGCCTCCGTGCAGCAGCTGGTCCCAATACAAGAGAAGTATCACAGCCAGGAAACTATCACCGGGAAGATAAAATACAGGGCAGGAGAGTGCGGGATCATTTGGTAGCCTACAGAAATCCTGGGGAAGAGGCTTAATTCACCACCACTATCTGGGAAAGGCTCTAAGAAAGTCACAGAGCGTCCGTGCCTCACCTTCTGCCATCAGGATGGGCGCCAAGCCTGAGCCAGGAGATGGAGGGGGACCAGGAAACCAAGACCTCTCATCACATCACCATTTTAGCCAAGTCTCCTTTCTTAAGTCACCACACAACTAGGGTGATCTCTTTCCAAAACACCTTCACCCAGGCGTTTTGGAAAGAGATCAGCAACACCCCAGAGCAGGACCAGGCGGTCTCCCTAAGTAGATGTATTTGTTCACTGTTGAGCAGCCTCCCTTCCCTGCTGCCCCAACCACAACGGACACTGGAAAGCACCCATGGCTCTGGGGAGCGGGGGTTACGGCAGTCAGCGCAGCACATACTGCTTTGCTTTGCTTCCTGCCTTTCGAGCCAAAAGCAACAATCACAAAAAAAAGAAGTTACTAAAGCTTGATAAAGCTTTTTGATTTGAAAGGGGTCAGGAAAATGTTCCAGGAAAGGGAAGAGAAACAACCTTCGTTTCAACTCCTTAATGTGCTGAGAATCAGCTCTCATGGGCTACAGGTTTATATTTTTCCCCTGTAGTTTTTTCAACTCTCTTCACCCCCTGCTCCACGCTCCATCTTCTTCCCGCTCCCTCCCGCGCTCCCAAATGGCGGCAGCGCTCTGTGAAAATGGCCAGAGAGAAACCTCTCCCCTCCCTGTGCAGGAGGGCGCCGGGTTGACCTCTCCACATCTGGACATGGCTGCAACCTCCAGCTTTCCACGGCAAACGTCGGCAGCACAGCAACCCTCCCGGAAACACGGTCCTCTGACCTCCCCTGCTCCGACCCACCCAGTTCCCAGCCCTCCGCTGAACTCTACCACCCTCCACCCTGGCCGGGATATCTCACCACGAGTGCAGCTCCTTCAGACAGGGCCTCGACAGCTCTCACGGTCCCAAATCCAGGGTCTTTTTGCTTGAGAGATTGAAGGAAAGTCAGAGAGAAGAGGGCAAGACTCCAGACAGCAAACTCGGCAGATTTAACTAACTAAAGTAAACGGCCTCAGCAGCAACAAACCCATTCAAATCCCAAAGCTGTTTCACTTTTGATCACTTATCGTGCAACCAGTCAGGAGGGGTTACAGACCCCTCACAATTGTTGCAGTAGAAGAGCCTTGGTGGCTCTTCTTCCTTCTCATGCTGCATGAGTCCACCAGATCTCAGTAGATAGTTGAGTAAAACACTGCCTTCCACGGCCGTACCAGTAAGCCTCAGCCTTTCCTGGCCAGTCTGGCACAAGGTGGCCCATGCTTTGGCTTTTCCAGGCCATGCAGAGGCCAAATCAAATGTTTGCTGATACTGCTTCACTCCCTCCCCTACATGTCCCAGCTTTCCTGCAACCCTCACAGCCACAATTCTGCCAAAATACCAACAATTTTAACACCTTGATGCGCTGCTGGAAACCATGGTGATGCTCCTGTGGAACAGGAGAACTTCATTCCACCAGGGCCGACAGCCAATCACCTTGATCACTTGGAATGGCTTTTCTGAACATCCTCCTACCAAGACCACAGCCACCCAAGGCAACCTGGAGGTCTCCACACCATCACGCATCAGTAAAGCCTCAATGCATGCAGTGAGACAGGAGCCTCCCTGCTGCCTGCAATCAGTTTTGTGTGTTTATTTTCATTCCAGCAAAACTTTAGTTAGGCTTGGGGAAGGCTGGAAGGGGGACAAACCCCTGGAAAGCCAGACTGTGTGCTGGTCTCCAAAGGGACTGAAACTGGGGATGGGAGGAGGGGCCAGCTCGCCTTTCCAAAGAGGTTTCAATAGGAAACAGATGTTGAGAGCCCGAGCACCGTAAGCAGGGTCTGCAGCGGGCTTCCCTGGCTCCACGCTCCCGACAGAATCTGTTTTAATTAAAATATTTCAGTTCAAGCACGAGGCAAGGGGTAGGGGGAGCGGGGAAAGGTCCAGAGGTGATGTGCTTGTTACCTTCACGGGGTTTGTGGTAGGGCTGGAAGGGGTATTGGGGTGTGTAGGGTCGGGTTGAAGACCCCCATCCTGTACCCCCTGCCCAGGCTTCCCTCCCTTCAGCAGAGCAACATAAATTCTGCTGACCTCAAGTGAAAAATTGCCTCGTTTCAGTACCGAAAAAATAACATTACATCATGTAGGCTGTGTCAAGTTCTATCAATGCCCCCTTCCCGCCCACCCCCAAAGCCAGGGGGATGTAACCCAACACTATGAAAACACCAGCCTGGAAAAGAAAAGGGGCCTTTGTTGTGGACCGTCAGCTCCTGCCTGAGGTGAAGAAAGAGCTCTGAAAACGTTAGGCTGGAAGGTACAGACTCCAGACGTGTCCCCCCTACGGCCCCTTCACCTCCTCGTCCCCACCTTTGAATATTCTGCTTCTCCCTTACTTAAAAACTTCTCCCATTATTAGGCTCCAGACCTCCTTCTCCCCCAGATCCCAGGCAAAGGTCAACCTCACGGAAAAAAAATAGTGTGCCAAGAATCCCGAGAGGCCAGCTGTAGGATCACTAAAGCCTGACTTTAAGCCTGGATGAGTCAACAGTGTCCTCCCCATAAGGATCTATCCTGCTTTTCTTCCCAGATGCACCCAATTCTCTCACAGGAGGGGGTCCAAAGCAGAGGACACATAGACACCCAAACCCAGCTCCAGGAAGAAACAGGGGAAGGCCAGGACCCAAACAGGGAGGAGAGGAGCTGGCGGGGGCTCTGTCAAGTCATAGCCACCCAAGCGAGCCCACGCATCCCACCAGAGCAGAGGCAGAAAGAACCCACCCATCCCCAGGCGACAGGCATGAGGGAAGAAAATAAGGGCCTCCAGGAGCCGATAACCATGTAAAGGTCCTTGAGGCTACGAGTTCAGCAGAGCTGGGCACAGGCTGAGGCAGGCTGTGGTCAGGGAACAGGCCCTAGCCCACTTTATTTACTGGAAGAGAGGAGATGCACAAGCCTGAGGCTCCACAGGCTCCCGGGGAGAGCATGCAAGTGGGAATGAAGAGGATGCAAACGGGAATGAAGAGTGGGCAAACAGAGCAAGCCCTCCTGGACCACGCACAGTAGGGTTGGCAGGTCATGCTCTGCCTCCCTGCCAGAATCACACTTTCCTCCACTGCCAAGATGGGGGAACCGGGGCGTGCACCCCAGTAAACCAGACCTTGCTTAAACCATGCTCCCCAGCAGCATATCGGCTCACCCAGAAAACCCAGAGCTCAGAGAGAAGGAGTTGCCGCTGCCTCTGGGCAGCACAGCACCAGGCCATGCACGGGTCGAGGGGACAGGGAAGAGAACACCCAGCGTGCCCCAGGCCCTCGGCTCTCAAATGTATTTTCTCATTAACGTGTAATACGGTTTTATTGTCTCAAACAACGTCTGCTTTCGATCAGTTCCTTTATCCCAGACACTGCCGCACAGAGAGTACCAAGGAGGCCAGATGGTTCGTGTTGCAGAAGTCTTCCCGCTCTTCCCCGCCCGCCCCCTAATTCCTTACAAATTCCTGGAATGCCTGCACCCCTGAAAACCAGCCCTGGGCAGAGGCAGAGATCAGCCTCCGGAGCAGGGGTTGGGGGGCCCTCTCCAGCCTCCCCTCCTCCTTGCCAGCAGCTCGCCCAGGGCAGGTCCCCAGCAGCAAGCAGCAGCTCCCGGCTGTCATCTCCTCCACAGGGTCACCAGCCAGCGGTTTGAACCCGAAACCGGAGATCCGTAGCGTCCCTTCTTCCCCTGCCTGCAGCAGCAGGCCTGCTTCTGACAAGGGATGAATGCACAGATCCCAAAAAACCCCCAACCCCATGGGCACGGTCAGCACCAGGCAGCGGGAAGGATGTCTGCCCATAATCCCCACCACGTGCCCAAGGCCACCAGGCCCCTGCCACACTGCTAGCGGCTCCAACTTTCACCCACGCCTCCTGGTGTTAATCCCTGTGCCAGCAGCTGGACATGGAGAGGTTTGCTGAGCCCTTCCCAAAATCCTAGGGTCGATTCGAGCCTTGGACGAATCAAAGGGAAGGCTCCCGCTGACTTCAAGCAGCCTGCCTCCTGCTCTGCACCAGTTATCCAGACAGGCAGCTTGGCTGGTGGCTCCAGCCCACCCCAAAACACATCCCGGTGGTCCAGCAAGGCTTGTACTCCTCCTGCCATCTTCCCAGCACCTTTCTTGGAGGAGGAGGAGGTCGCCCCTCCGCCTTGGAAAGAAGCCCTGTTGAGCACAACCCAGCAGCAGGGGGGGAAAATAAGGGATGCCGAAAGTGATTGTTCAGCCTGGAAGAAGGCCAGAGACTAGTGTTCACACCCTTCAATTTAGGAAAAGCGCCACGAGACCACAGATAATCCCATCTGGGAAAAATCTGACTCTAGTGGAAGAGATGGCACCTTCTCCAAGGCGCTCCCGCTCCAGCACCGCACAGCACAGTCAGGCCACAGGTCACCCCAAAGTGATCAATGGCTGCAGGGTCCCACGGTCTCTCTGATCCTGTAGGCCTTGTCCTGTCTCTACAAGCTGCATTTTCCCCATTTCCCATTCCATGGCAGATGCTGCCAAAAGTCGCCACTGAGGAAGGGCCAGAGTGGATGCCCAGCTTGTAGCAGCCCAGGGTCAACAGCCACTCTCCAGGGTTTGGCTGCCAAAACGTCACACGGCCTTTTCAGGCCTGCTGAGAAAAAGGGCATCTGCTCCCAGTTCAGCTGAATTTTCATGAGAAGGACACAAGGCAGCCCCACTGCCAAGTTTCCACAGATCTTCCAGAGAGGAGGGATGTCAGAGCCTGAGAAGCACCTCCAAAAATCTCACTCACACACACAGGGAAGAGGATGCCTCCTTTTTTCTCCATTGCCTTTTTTTTTTACCCTGAGCCATTCGGCTCGTTTCAGCAAGCCCTACACCAAACCTGTCTCCACCCAGAGAAATGCCAGGGCACACAGTTAAAAGTCCTGCCAAGTTCTGAGCAATGAGGGGGAAAAAAATAAGAGGGAGTGAAGTTTATCGTGGGAAGATTTATACCTGTAGGATCATGCCATCTCCTCCAGCACCCTTCCTGCACCTTGCCCACGAGCACTACAATGGTAGAAGCT
Organism: Baryphthengus martii; assembly: GCA_013396935.1. Lineage (NCBI taxonomy): Eukaryota > Metazoa > Chordata > Aves > Coraciiformes > Momotidae > Baryphthengus > Baryphthengus martii. The sequence goes on from VWZK01006086.1 coordinate 115,043, forward strand.
GTTCTTGCCACATCATGGTCAGATGCCCAAGAAACAAAGCAGCCAAAGCTGAAGGGGTCCAAGATGTTTGGTTTCCACCCAAGCAGCCTACGTGTGGAAGAGATCAGAAATGAGGAGGGTCCAGGGGTCCTAAAACAGTTAGGAAGGACAAGTAGGGGATGTGCTCTTGGTACAGCATAAGAATGCTGGAAAGAAAGTGATGGCAGGGGGCACGCAAGCGCTTGGGTGATTTTGCACTCCGTGGCAGAGAAAATATCACCTGCCACCTTTTGGGACTCCCAGCGCTCAACTTTGACTTCATCCTGCAAGCAAAGAAAAAAAACCCATCAGGAAAGAAGGAACGAGCTGAAACCTGATCCCCTGCAAGGCCGGACTCCGCGTCTGGCTTTTCTTACCAGCTCAGCCGACCTGTACGTGCCAGCCTGGGAAGGCGTAATGGTTCCACCGGCAGAACTTCATTAACTTTTTATACACTCGGCCGCTAATTTATAACCATTAGCGGACAAACAGCCAACAATTACACAAGCAGCACGTTAAGAAGAGAAGGAGAGAGCTTGAAGGCCCAACGATGGAAACGTGCTCGTGGTCAGAAGGGAGCCGAGGATGGTGCGTGCGTTCCCCGTCCCAGGGCTGGCGTATGACAGGGGCAACCTCTCCCCAGATTTCCTGGCACGTATTTCGTCAGCTGTAATTAAGGCATTGGGCAGCAGAAAAGCAAAAGGCGCAGGTGAGAGTGGGGAGGGCAGAAATCTCATAAGCCCTCTCATTTTCAACACAAAAAAAAAAAATCAAAAGAGGGGGGAAGAAGAGTGTCCATAATCCATGTTTCCAATTCCTAGGGCAAGTAAGGCTTCTGTTTGCAGAAGAATGGGAAACTGCACACACAGAGAGCACAAAATTCATCCCAACTAAATGAAATCTTCAGACACAGGTCACATAACCCCAGTGCCTTTCCAAACGCCAGCTCTCCCTCTCTCCTTCTGCTGGAGGCAGATCGGTGCGGGAGGCAGGAGCTGGCGTCGCAACACACAGCCCTGGCACCCTGGGTGAGCAATGCCTGCAAGTACCCAAATCCTGAGGATAGAGAGAGATGAAAGTGGAGAAAGGTTTCAAACACCTCTGAGATCAGTGGTCTTCACTCCCCAGAAAAAAAACACCAAATTAACTCCACCAAAACTCCTCTCCTACCCGATATCCCACCCAGTAAAGGCATGGGACTCACGTCACCCAGACAGACCCTCTCTGCACAGAATGAGGCTGCAGGCAGAGGACACAAGGCAGGCTCCCTTCCCTGCAACAACTCGAGATGCTTTAATCAAAGAGCCGTAAGACCTGCAGATACAGATGTCCCCGCCATGCAGGCAAGGCCAGAGTGACCCGACCAGCATCACTCAACAGTGCGTCATGCCCAGAAACCAAACCGACACCATTCTTGGCTGCCGTGCAATGGCTGAGCCTGCTCTCCTGTCCCACACCAGGCCAGGCCAGCCAGTCCGTTTTTGAGACGTAAGCTTCCTGCTAAACTGGTCTAAGAAACACTGTGCGCCTTGCAAAGCCGCTGCTTGGGCACCTCGGAGCAGCCAGCACGGCTCAAAGCACCCGCTGCCTCCGATCACAAAAGAGGCAAAACTCCTTTTCAGAACTCCAGGCGGCAGCAGGGAAAGAGCAGCACCCAGCTTCGCAAAGCTGAGCGGCGAAGGAAAATAAAGTGGGTGGTTGGTCACGACCCACCCAGTTCCCCTCAGATGCAGGAGGAGGAGGATGCAGCGAGCAGAGCAGCCTGGGTGCAGGTCCTGCCGTGCCTTGCAAGCCGCAGCTCGCCAAGCACGCAGAGGGCAGGTAGGCAGAGCCCCGTGCTCCCAGCGCACGATCCTGGGCGTGCTCGGAGCTACTAACTGAAAAAAAAACAAAAAAAACCAAAAAAAACCCCAAAAACTATCGCAGCCCTCCAGCTCCAGCCGCTCCCCCTCTTGCTTCCCACAGCAGAGGCGCGTGGAGCTCAGTGAGCGAGGCCCTTCGCCTTCCACTCAAAAAGAAAAGTGCAGGTCTAACCCATGCTGTCACAGATTACTGAGGACTAAACCCAAACTTCTTGCATGACAAAATGCCTTCCCTCTACAGCAGCTTAATAATCATCCAGCATCCACATAGAAAAATAGAATTTTTCTCTTCACCTAGAAATGCAGCTCTCAGGATCGTTCAGGGAACCGAGCAGTAAAACTAACTTAGATGCAGATTCCAACCACTGGAATAGCTACGCCTGGATGAGCTGCAAGATCATGATGCCCACGTACACCGGGGCAAGCTTTTAAGAAAGCCTCTACTTGATCTGCTGAAAACACAGAGCATTTTGTTCCAATTATTCTCCTGTGGCCGTTCAGTATCCACAATGTCGTGAAACCCTCAGTCGGCACATCTAAGAAAGTCAGGGTAGAAAAAAACCTACCTCTGATAAAGCATCACATAGTCCCTATGGAGTAACAACCATGGATCAAACGGTGGGATAGGCAGAGAGAACAGAAGCAGAAGGGCTGTTCCTTCAGACTTCACTTCAGCATTCCTGCCTTTGAGTAGCTTTCCAACAGAATTGTCCAAATAACTCTTTTTTTTTCCCCCAGGATTTTCCTTTTTTTTTTTTTTCAACAGCATCACTTGAAGAGCTGGATTTGTCATTAACGTATTTGCAATATAAAACCGAGGTCGAATTGCAGAGAAATATTTTTAATAAAAAAGGCAAAGGCTTCATTCCAAAAATGTAAATACGAGATTTTCATCTATTTCATGCTTCCCAAAAGCAAAGTGAGAGTCTTCTTTACTGAAACATGTTAGGAAATTGAGCTGCACAAATTTGCACGATGTTTCTGTCAACCCAAATACACATTAGTACTATTTCTTTTCCTCCTCAAGATCTTTTAATTTGGGCGGGGGGGGTGTGTGTGTGTGTGTGAAACTCATCTTGCCTACAGACACAAAGAAGATACCAATGCCCCTCAAGCCCATAAACAGCAACTGCTCGGTCCCTCATCCCGCAGGGATGCGAAGCGGCAAACCCAGCGGGCAAGAAAGAGGGGGGAGCGTTTCCCACCGGTCCCAGGTCAGCATCCAGTCTGAGGGCTCTGCAGTGGAAGCACTGACCTTTGCCCATAGCACTGAGGCCACAGAGAAGCACACGGAGGGCAGGAAGACTTCATGATGGGATGACATCGAGCTGGTAGGAAGCATAAGCACCTGGGAACACTTGTCACAGAGGGAATTACAAAGGGAAGGAGGGAAGAGTTACTACAGCCACCTCTAAGTCCAGGTAGGCTCACAAGCAACAGGCTTCAATTTTTTTTTCTTTTGAAAAAAGCAGAGATCTGGGCTCATCCAGCCCTAGAGATACTTGCAAAGGGTGGAAAGTGAGCGCAGAGATCGACGGTGCTCCTGGAGCTGGACTCTCACCACCTCAAGCGAGGAGGGCACAGCTTTTTAAAGGAAGGACACGGTGAGCTGGGCAAAGGGAGCACCACCGCAGCATCACGTCGTGCCTGGGGGATGCTCCTGAAAGGGCGTTTGCACGGAGCCAGGGCTGCTCCCCTCCCCAGATGTTTGGGAACTCTGCTCTCCAGCTTTCTGCATCTGAAACTCCAGCAAACGAGGCAAGACCAGCAGCGGCATGAGTTGACACCTCCCCACGAAGGGGCCAGCCCCATCCACCCCCAGCTTCCCAGCGAGCTGCAGGACAGAGAAAAGGATGGGAGCTGGTGGAAATCACACCCCCCCGACAGTGTCAGCCCCACACAAACCTCATCCAAAGCTCTCCCTGGGGAAGGGGGCAGCACCCCTGTGTGCAACCTCCCTCCCCATAGCCCCCTTCCCCTTTCCCTCCCCCTAAACTCATTCTCAAGGCCCCATCTTCCCAAACAATCTCGCCACGGGCTGCTTTTGTAAGCCTCCAGCCCCAAAAGAAAAATGATGGGTTTGAACTCTTAACCCCGCCCCAGAAAAAGGCTGGAATTAAAAGGGGTTTATGACTAAGTATGCAGCTGGGAATACTGTAATAACAACAGGCGAAATGTTTGCCCAGCAGTTCTGGGCTGGTTTCAGAGGGAGGGAGGGAGAGTGGGGACGGGGCGGCTTCTGGCCGGAGGATGACGGCATGGAGAAAGAATTTGGCGGCTGGGAGGGAAGGGAGGTTGCTGATAAACGCTGGAGCAGAGGCGGGGAGGGGGGCTAGGACCCAAAGGCGGCACAGCTGGCACTTCAGGGGGGCTGGCTGACAAAGGCACCGTCACAGAGGAGGCAAACAGGGGTAGGGGGAGATGGCCGGAGAGCTCAGCTCCGATCACGCGTCTTGTGGGACTTGATGAGGCTGGGACGCACAATAGGGAAGTGAAGGTAGATGGCAATGCTCCCCACCACTCCAAATCCCTTCTGATGGCAGAGACCTGGGCACACAGACTGCTCCCTGCCAAGGGGTGAGTCCACAACTGCAAACAAGTAGCTAATTTTTACCAGCCCTGGGACTCCAGTTCTGCTGAAAAGGTGGTAAAAAGTCAGTCTCTAAGTCAACTAGGAAGGCGTTTTCAGGACATCGTCTTCCCCTTTTAGCAACAGGTTGCACCAAGGTCCCACGAGTGGGAGGCTCAGGCTAGGGGAGACCCAAATCTCAGCCACCATCCCCGAGGAGTTATCCCACTGCTGGTTTAACCCTTCTGCAAGAGGGGAGTGTCCTGCACAAGGCTGCTCTTCCCTTCTGAGGCCCCCAAGGCCCCCAGGACCCCCCTCTCTGTAGCAGAACAGACAAGTGAGGAACCTCAACAGCTCCCTGTCACACAAGGAGCCACCCTGACAACTCCACAGAGCCCAAACCCACCTCTCTTGTCACTGCACCAAGTTGGGCTCTCCACAGGCACCCAGTCCATAGAACAGATTTGCTCCACAGCTCACTGGGAATACAAGTCCCTGATTGTACCAAACCAGCACGTTCCTGTTCTCTTCAGCTCTCCCTGAGGTACCTGCAAACATAACATAAGACACAAACCACCTTGCACACCATCACACATGGCCAGAAAACCACCAAACGCCCAAATCCTGCCAGTCACCAGGACCCACGGGAGAGAAATTCACATGTGGCCTGTGGAAACCAGCCACAAAACTACAGACTTCTCCAGGCCTCCAGAGGAGCCGCAATCACAGGTACCTTCCCCACTACAACGCTCGCTGGGTGCAGCCAGGTCTGATGAAAGAGCAGCCCTTTGCCAAACCATCCACCTTGCAAGGGTACGACGTTTGGAGAGATGGGAACACGCCCTGGCCGCTTCCCTGCGGGGAAAAAAATCCCAAACATTCACAGCACAACTGACAAGGCAGGAACTCCAAGAGACTTCCCAGCTTACAAAGTGGGGGATTTCCAAGCGTGTTTCACACCCGCCTTTGCCCAACAGGGACCTCGGGGTTTGCAGCATCAGCACCTGGAGTTTTGACTCGACTCAGATCACCTCCTGCCAACTTGCTGCATTTACGAGAGACAGACAGTGCTGGAAGGAGCCTGTGGAGAATAAAAGGTCTTTCTCTTCAGCACAATCCTCCTCCAGGTCCAACCGGTTGCATTTATGAAATGTGAGAGGCAAGCGGAACCCCCAAACTACAGCACCCAGTAGTGCTGCTCCCAGCCACACAGCACAGGGGTCGGGGAAAACACAAAGCTGCCAAGCTTGCTCCTCTTCACAAGCAAGGAGATCTTTTATTTCCCCTCTCAAATGGCCCTATAAAGCCATTTAGAGACTGTCTGCAGGTCACTAGCAGAACGTGACGGGGGGAGACCCGGGCTCCAGTCCCTCCCAGCAGCTTGTGGCGGACACGAGCCTCACAAATGCACAGCTCCCACGGCAGCGGTGAGAGCTAACACGCCAGGAAGCACTCGGATCAGGTAATGGAGGGTGTAAGAGACTTATGAGATGATTCCTGTGAGTCAGTCAAGCTGGCCAGGGCCCAGATCGGCAAGCTCTGCAAAACCAGCAAACAAAAGAGGGCAAAAGCTGGACCTCCCCCAGTCCCTTCCTGACGCCTCCGAGGTGAGCCCTGCGAGCGCCCCCGCCGCGGGCTTGATCAGAGCAGCCGGAGGCCTGTGGAACGCTGCAGCTAGGGCTGGGGACACAGACTCAACCTGCCACGTCGTGGGGCGAGCCGGTTGCCCTGGCTTCCTGCTCAGTACTTGCCAAGCAATCTGGTTTCTCCTCCACCAAGAGGAGACAACAATGTTCTTGCTTGTTGAAGCTGTGAGCAGACTCTCTGCACGTGCAAGTCGGACCCAAGAGGTCCTCCTCTCACCCACAACTCCCAGGGCACTTCCCGGGATTTAAGGACCAAATGCAAACACTCCTTTGCAAGTCCTTTTCTGACAGCAGCATTCCCTCTCCCTGCCCCATGAATACCCATGCCCCGACAGCCAAGCACAGAGCTGGTCTACGCAAGGGATCTTCACATCTCCCTGCCAACATGGTGGCCCCGAGCAGGCGAAGCCCCCAGCCTTGCCTCGCGTCACATCCCTGGAGCTTGCTCCAGAGTTTAACAAATATGACATTTGTCTGCACCAGGAGGATCTCTTTAGGAGACCAAGGTCCTTGCTTTCCAGAGACTGATGTGAGGTATTCTGTTACGAGAAGATCCAGAGCCCTGGCCCAGCACATCTCTGCAGGATCACACCACCTCTTGAGGAACAGCCCTGAGACCTCCTCTCCCTGGAGGCCTGAGATCCTTACCCTTACCAAAAGTGGTGCTACAGCCAACCTGGCTTCCATAAAAGCCCCCACAAAATCTTTGCCATAAAGTCCTGCCATCTTTTCCTCATCTGAGGCTTCCAGACATTCCAGTTATTTTTCATTAAAATAAAGGAAAAAAGGTGAACAGTGAGGAGGACATCTGGAAGAGGGATAAATACCCATCAGGAGTCATCTCAATTCTAATAGCTGAACAAGTTAGACAAGTGCTAACGAACAAACAGGCTAAACTACTCCTTTCCCTTCCTGACAAGGGTGAACCAAGTCTCCGGAGCATCAGCTCGGGAAACTGTCCCTTTCCAGCTTTTGGTAGGAGCAACAAGCCCAACCTGGGCAGCTGCCCAGCTACACCAGCCTGCACACGCTGCCCACCTCCAACATCATGCCCCACTCCCTGTACCCTCAGCAGGTACCACCCACCACCCTAAACGGAGCCCTGAAGCTGACAGAGATGGAAGATCAAGCCAAGACCAGATCAAGACACCTTTCTTGGCGAGACAGAAGACTAAGCCAAGGCAACACGATCTTTAGAAGCAGAAGGGGACCAGGATGGTGCACCCCCTTTTCCCTACACCATTTCAGCAGAGGGGATGCAGGCAGATCAGCAGCCTGCATCCCTCTGACCCATAGTGGCCTGTAGCCCCTTCCTTCCCCTGCTCCAGTCGTGAGGCACACCCAGTGCTAAACACTGAGGCTAACTCCATCCGGTCCTTCTTCCCTACATCTATTGTGGCTCAAAATTTATCTGGTTTCTGCCAAAAAAAAAAAAAAAAAAAAAAATTCAACCCCCCTTCTCCCCTTCAAAAAAAAAAAAAAAAAAAAAATTGCACCTCCCTTCTGCCCTTCAAAGTAAAAGCCGTTCTGCCCTTTACCCAAGGAGGGGGAGAAGAATTTAAAAACAGTTTCCCCCATCTACCCAGCACTGCCCCACTCCTCCTCCTCGGACTTTCACACAGCCCTGTCCCGTCAGCCTGTCTGTGGCATTTGATTCCTGTCTGTCACTAAGTGATGAGGACAAAGGGTGAGGAGTCAGGAAAAGGTCTGAGCTACTTTGTTCATCGTCTGGATACGAACTTTGGATGAACTCCGTGGGGGAAAGAGAAAAGCAGCATGGAGTGGGACGCACTGTGCATAGCACTCACTACCCTCCAGAAAAAAAAAAAAAAAAAAAAAAAGAGGCTTGAACAAGGGGAAGGGGTGGGAGGGAAAGTGAGAGGAGAGCATTCGCCATCCCCATGGCGGCAGGCAGTCCTGAGAGCTCCCTGCTCCGAGGAGACAGAAGGATATTCAAACCGCCTTCCCAGGAGGCATGTTCAATAAAGCAGGATGCCAACGCAGCCTTTTCTCAAACAAATCTGTTAGTGGCGGGCCAGGGGCCAGCCACAAGGGCTTGCTTTTTAAAGCAACCAAATGGGAATTTCCTAATAAAATACAATTTAAAAAAAAGAAAGAACGAACGAAAGAAAAAGGGATAAAAAAAACTAAACAGAACAACAAAGCCCCACTGTGACACGGTTAAAAGGATGCTGGCGGGCAGCAACAAGAAGTATCTCATGTACAGACCTCTCTGGAAGCACGGGAAGATGAAACACAGCACAAGATGGGGAGCTCTGGGGATACATCCAGGGCCAGGGCACTGAAGCACCTCCCAGCACTCACCTGCACAAGCCGGGGGAGATGACCACCCACAGCAGGGTTACAAACTGGGCTCAAGCTTTACCACACTTTCTGACACATTGAACAAGGGAGGAGGCTCACCCTGTGCTGCCACGGCGGCAAGTTCCCTTCTTCTGACCTCAGAGACCTGGAAAAGCCACCGCAGGGCACGCTTTGCTCCTTCGCTTCACTCTGCTTTGGAGAGTAAACTTACTCTGCAGGATAGGATATTCTACATAAGACAGAGCTTAAGTGTGTTACAAAACCCAGGAGAGTACCCAAAAGTAATCCTCTAGAACATGCCAGAGGTTACCCTGGATCCCTCGTCTCTCTACAACCTACCAGCAAACAGAAAATCAACTCTGTATGAGAAAGCTCTGCCTGTGACACAACCTCAACAGCCCTGCATGTTGCAGCAACCCAGCTGCAGAAGACACTGGTCAGACCTCTTCAACCTGGCACATGGTCCCCTTCAAGGTGGGAGAAACTTCATCCTTTGCACGATGCCCAGCACAGGAGACTGAAAGCTGCAGGAATGGGCATGGGAACTACTGATCCCAGCTCCAGTCTGGCCTCTCTGCTTGGAAAGATGGTCACCCACCACCAGGACTCTTGGAAGTGGAAGAGATCAAAGACCCCTAGTTACATACAGCTTCAGCCCTCCAGAGATCCACCTGCTGTGTGCCAAGACAAAGAAAAACAAGGAAAAAAGGAGGAGGAAGGGGAAGGAAGCACATTTCTGCAGGGAAACAACCCATCCGGGGAGGCTGGAAGATCCTCTGTTGCAGATATCAGCCGCCATCACCTTCTAGAGAAGTAGACATTAGGAGGTAACTCAAACATCTCGACGACACTGCCCAACACCTCCAACAGAGGCACTTTTATCTCCTCCAAGCACGGCCAGTCCCTTGGGACTGCCTCTAAAGTACACAGCAGAGCATGCCAGGACAAATCAACTCCGCAGAGAAAACCTCAGCGTGCTCGGAGAAGTTTGCTCCACCACTTGCTCCAGAAAGTCTGAAAAAGCACTGGCAGTGGGTGGGACCCATCTCCAGCAATTCAGCCAAAACAGCCTCGAGCTCAACGCAACAAGCGCCTGACAGGAAAAATCAGGCACAAAGCGAAGGGGAAAAAAAATGGACAAGATGTAAGCTGGGCTGGTCAACAATCCCATTTGCAGAAGGTGGGAGCTCAGGGAGGAGATGCTGGTGCTGCTGGATCCAGGGCTGTTTTGAGAACATCAAGTACAAGGAACAAAGGAAAAAAGGGAGGGGGGCTAGGAGAAGAGAAAGTAAAAGAAAACAAATCCGCTTTATTACCGCCTGAAACCCAAGGAGACTGATTAAAGCAAACAGCCTCCCTGCCCCTTCCAAAGGGTTGTCTCGTCTACTTCCTAAATCTGATTCCCATTTGTCTCTAGATGGTTCTCATTTGTTCTTCATTTAGGTCTCCTCCACGCTCCTTGCCAAGCCAAAGCAAGCCCTTTGAAAAGCCGCAGGGACGTGACTCCCCCGGGAGCCAGTGAGGGCAACTGGTGACCAGGGTCAGACCTAGCGGCGGGACCCGCGTCGAGGGAGGAGATGTGGTAGCAGCCCACTGACTACGTACGGTGGGCAAGAGGCTGAGAAAATCCTTGGAAGGAGCTGCCTGAGGGAGGAGAACATCACTACCCAAGGGTGCTGATGGGAGCCTGGCCACCTCTGGGGTAGCATCTCCAAAGAGTGAAGCAAAAGCAATAAAAAAAAACAAAAAAAACACACCACACACCAAAAGGGCCCAGGAGGAGGGAATGTGGCACAAGCAGCTTCCCTCTCCATCAGCAGACAGCATCCTGATCAAACAGCTTAAAAATTCTCCTAATGGAGATCCTTTCAAACACAAGGCACAGGGACCTCTCCTAATCGTGCAGCTCCGTTCTCAAGCGCAGCCCGTGGACCATGCAGCAGGTCTGTCCGCCGCCCTAGCCTGCAGCACCGGCGTGCTCACCAGCTGTGTCCACAGCTCCCAGTTGGCTGTTGGGGCCCCCCCAGTGCTCACCTTCTGCCCTGGGCCCTGGCCGTTAGCTCCCCCAAGGACCCGGCCAGCCAGGCACACTGTCTTTGCCAAAGGATGTTTCCAAGGCCTAATCAAACACAGCAGAAAAAGGGAATAAAAAAAAATACCTATCCTTCCACCCGTGTGGACTATGTCACCTGCCTCAGGAGCATGGAAAGATCAGGGACTTTCCTTATCCACCATCTTTCGCTGTGTCTTATCTCCTTCCACATTGCTTGTGGGTTTTTCACAGTTAAAAAAAAAACATCTCTTAATTTGCCCTTGGGATAGTCCCCACTAAGCCTCCAGCCATGCCATCGTGCTGCTGCACTTGTCATCCCTGTCACCCATAGGTCAGGACCCCACAGTTTTCTAGTCCTGGATGCAGAAGAGCCATTTCTAAGGAGAAATCCCAGCCCAGGCTGCGCTGCAAAGCTCTCCGCATGGAAACACCACATCCTAGGCCACAATAAAAACCAACCAAGCACCTGCCACCCAGACCTGGCTTCTCATCCGATCCATCCACAACAAGAGGAAACGGAGCAGAGCCTGAGCTCTCCACAGCTAGGACCACATCCACCCAACAGCAGAGCAGAGTCCAGATGGTTGCACAGGTACCACCATCATGCTACATGATGTCTTTTTCCTGCCTGCTGCTTAGGTAGAGGACACAGCACCCATTAGGTGCTCTCCCTGCTCCCTCCTGCCTATAAGAAAAGCAAAGACCCTTGACCTTCTCTGCCGCATCCTCCCAGTCCCTCTGCAGCTTAAGCAGCCCAGGTGAGTAAATGTTACCCAATGCCCTTGCCAGGAGGAAAGTAAATTCCACCAACCAGGGGAAATGCCAGTGGCAGGCAGACCCTGGGATGTGCAAATAGCAGCCAGGGACCTTCGGGAGAGGAACAACCCGGGCCCAGGCGCTCCACACGATAATCCTTCTTGGGACGCCCTCTCCAAAAGCTGCTGGAGCAGAGGAAGGATGTTAATTTGACTATTTGTGGAAGTGGGGGGGGAAAAAAAAATAAAATTAACTGTTTGCTATTGTGCTACATGACCTTTCAGCCACTTGGGGACAGAATTGCACTGGGGCTTTAGAGCGAGCTACAGCAGGTGCTGCTTGCTCCCTGCTCCTGCTTTGTGCATCCAGATGCACTCAAGGGGTCCATGGCCCCCTAAGCACCTCTGTACACCCAGCAACAGAACTGAGAAACAGCCTCTTCAGACAAAAATCTGTATGAAGCAGGGAGGAAGCAGCGGTCTGCTCAGAACTGTTTCAGATGGCTTCATTCCACATCGCCAAAAGCGTAAATCAGGGAATTGCTCGGCGGGTTTTTCTCCCCCATTAGCAAAGGCTATTGCGACTCCCCTTCTCACCACCGATACTGATCGACACTTCACATCTGCTGACCAGATCGAACAGGCAGGATTTTCCGAGGGAGTAATATATTTGCCAAAAACACCATTTTTGCCACCTGCTCCCCCCAGCCATGCAAGGGCAGCGGGAGCAGGGCCATGGCACTCTCCTCGCACACAGCCCACCACGGCAGCCAGAAGCTTTGCCAATTCCTATCAGAAATAAAAGAGGTGAACCCCTTGCAAAGGGAAGCTCTCAAACCCTTCACAAACCACCACCCTTACCAGGCTGCAGGAGCACATCCCACTGACTGAGACTTCCCTCCGTGAGACCGAACACTCTTTCAGGAAGCACAAGCTTCACACAAAACGTGTCGGGGAGGAGGCTGTGTCCTATGCTATCAACTCAGGATTGACAGCTATGACTCTCTTCAACTCAATTCTTTTACCCTGTGAACTGTGCCTTTTGTCCAGGGATTTGCAATGATCATTATTGCAGTATCAGTGCAATAATAATGCTGCAAATAAACACCCCCCCTCCCAAACAAACAAAAAAAAGACTAAGTTAAAACACTTGCAACCTAAGACTAAATTAAAAGCCAAATTCAAAGCTCAAAGCCAGAGACTGAACCACCCAGAGGCTCCAGGTATTGTATCATTTTTAATGTTTCGCCAGAGAATCACTGCACAGAAAAAAAAAACACAACAAAAAATGTGTGTAAACAAACGTACACCCACCAGCAGCCTGAGTTTCTGGGTTTTGAAACATTAATGTTGAAATTAGAAAGGCACATTTCCGAGAGTTATGGGCAGATTCACTTTTGTTTTGGCTCCAGCCTTGTAAGTATCAAATGTCAAAGGAAACAAAATTGTACTGAATTAAGAGAGAAAAAGCTTCATGCTGCAGATGTGCATCCAGGATCGGGACCACTGGAGTTGGGGAAGGAGCAGCGACCAGCAACGAACACTTTGCAACTGGAAGGGTACTTTTGCCTGTTAACCTGCCACTGCTAATTCTGCTAATCGACATCACTCTGGAATTTGAAAATGTTATCCAACCAGGAGAGAAACTTGATTTTCCTCTTCTGATAACAAGGACAGGCAGGCAAGCCAGGCCGGGCCAAATGTGGCGTTACAAAATGCTGCCTGTGAAACTGAAAATGGGACGTGGAAACGGTGAACTGAGTTTCTGGGCTTGCACTCAGGCGAGAAACAAAAAATCCAGCCATCAACACTTAGGCTGATCCCACTTTACTTGTTTTTCACCAAGTAAAATGGCAAAGTTATTTTAGATTGGAGTGGCTCCTCAAAGCACCAGCTGTCGCAAGGCTTTCCAGTTTATCAGTATATTTAAAAAGAAAAAGTGGGAAATGGCTCGTCAGCTTAGGGCAAGCCAAAAAGCTATTTTGGGTAAGGCTTCTCCTGTAAATAAAAGGCTGGGCAGGGAGATGACAGTGACAACATGCTGCTCACTCAAGGTGTCAGAGGGGATTTCTATTAGCTGTGCTGCCCACCTCCCCAAAATACTGAGAAACAGCGAGAGCGCACACTGCTGCTCAGCAGGCATGGCGAGGTGGCTTCCCCGGCAGCCATCCCCTCCATTGAGCTGTCGCTTCTCCAGCCACCTCGGCTTTGCCACCAGGAAGAGGAGCCAGTACAGGCAGAGTCCTGTGCCAGCTCAAAAAAGAAAAAAAAAAATTTATATAAACATACAAGGGCAGGGCTCACAAACACAAGGCAAAGAGATTTAATTCTTCGGTGATTTTATTTTAAATTTCTTTTGAGTTTTGTTCGTGTGTTGTTTGGTTTTTTTAATAGACGCACTTACAAACCAATAACTCCAGCCCAATCAATCCACCGGCACTAGGAGAAAGCATCACTCGAGTCCCTCCCCAGCTGTGCCGCCAGCCTGACAACACCACGCTTTAATGTATTCAACCCACAGCCTCCTCAGGCCACAGCTTGCTGTAATTTATCCCTATACTGCCCGCCACCTCTGATTATTTAAGTCGCCGGGGGATGCAACGCCTCCTAGAGAGTTTCCAGAAGCAGCCGCCGACCGCCCAACCTGCAAAACCATCAGTTTTGGTTTCAAACGAGGGTCCCAAAGGCGACATGGGATGAGGAGGGATTTCATGGAAAAGCACGGATGCCAATGCCTGTGGAGTACACTGGGGAGGTGAGGGCCTGAAGAGCACCCACCAACACCCGGCACACCCGAAAAAAAGCAAGAGGGCTCAGACAACCCCTGGTGCACCTACTGCTAGCCCTGGGGTGGGTGCCGCACGTGACCCCAGGCTGGCATCCCAGGGGCCAGGCACTGTTCGCAAAACGCTTGCCAGTCCAACTGGAGCAGAATCTTCTCTGGGTGGACGTTTGGGGAAAAGCAAAGGCCGCAGATTGAGGGTGGTTTATTAGATTACGGCCAGCCCCATGCAAATAGGGCCATATTGATCCGGTCTGCAAACACCTGGCTGGGAATACAAGCAGCCCCTGAGTATACAGAAGCTGCTGGAGATTATTAACCAGATCCATCGCTGTAAATCACATTACCTCCTTCCTCCCAAACCAGCACTGAGCCCCCCTGTGCTAAGTGCTGTACAGCGCACATCCTTGCGGCGCAAGGGAGCATCGCTTCTCTCTGCCTGGTGCCCAAAAGCCCAGAGATTCAGCCCAAAAAACACAGAGCCTGGTAGAGGGAGCCTGCTCCAGGGTCTGTGGAGCCAGGGCTGTGCAGCCCACCTGCCCCCCAACAACCCCCAAAGCACAGCACATGTTACCAGGAAGGTGAAACTCGCTGGGTAAGAAAACTGCTATGGGAATGCAAGGCAGGAATAAAAAAAAAAAATATAGTAATTAAAAGAATAATCAAAAAGATTAAAAAAAAAATCACATCTTCAAACACAAACTCATCCCCTGCTCCCACTGGGTATCTGGTAATTTTGCACCAGCTGCAAATCACCCCTCCAGTACATAGGGCAAATAGGACAGGCTCTCCTGCCTCCCAAAGCACCCCAATTCCAAACACAAGAAGGGGGGAAAAAAAAAAATAGAAAAAAACAGTATCAAAATGCTTCACAGCAGGTTTGCAAGAGATCACAAAACCCTTTGCGGAGTTTTGTTAGCAGAGAAGGCAGCAACTCCCAGATTAAAGGAGAAAGTGGTGAATGAGGTGCTGAACCAGAGGCAGAGAAGAATCCTGTATTCCTCCCTTCACCCCACCAAAATCCCCAGCTCTGATTCAGCAGAAGCACCACTAGCAGCACAGCTGAGCGTATCTCACTGCAAGCAAAACCATTTATGTTTAAACCACCACCCTACCCCCCTGAAGAATTGCCGCATGCAGTAATTTCCTTGTGACGGGAGGGGGGAATAAAAAAAGCCCTGATGAAATTGTCTCAGAGTTTCTCTGCGTTTTGTTTACAGCTGCTGCCTTCAGACCCAGGGCCAGCGCGCGGTGTACCAGGCTGCTAACAGGAATAAATCCAGCATTTCAGAGTTTAGAAAACCCCTGCCCAAAGACACTCAGCGCTCCAAGGAGGAAATCCCTTTGCAGGTCTCAAATACAGGAACTTGAACCATTTTTCCCCTGGAGAAATTTAAGCCTGAAAGATCTTGCCGAGTTTCTCGTTTGGAGCTACAAGGCTCAATAACAAGACCTCTTTCCCTGAACTCTTCAACAACACTTCGATCACTGCCAAGACCACGCAGAGGTGAGGAGAGATGGACTGGAGGGAGACCCATGGCCGTCTAACACTCACAGGAGAGGCTGCTCTGATTCCCTGTTATTTATGCACGCAGTTGGATAATGTAGATATTTTCCCGGCGTGCATTAATTGAACACAAAGATTCCTTCTCCTCTGTACCTTGGCCACTGCTAACCAAAACCTGGGGATGCTGGTACAAGCAAAAGGCTGGGAAACTCAGAAGCATGGGATCAAGGGCAGGAGGACAAGCTCATTCATTCCCCAAGGAGCAAACAGACGGGACAGGGAGTGACGGGATCCAGTAGACCCTTCAAGAGCATCCTCCCAGTTTACTACAAGCACAGCAAAGTTTACGTGACATCAAGCACCCACAAAAAACAAGTCTTCAGACAAAACCAAAACAGGCTTGCTCCTGGTACTCCCCAAATTGCAGGGAGTCCGCCAGGAGCAGGGACGCTGTGCCAGAGCCAGGCCTAGTTTCTCCACTTTGCTAGCGGGACCAAGGGGGAGAAGGTGTGACGAAGAGCCTGCTGGCAGCCCCATGCTTCCCACCTCCTCCTCCCCTGGAGGATTGCAGGAGGTCAATTTTGATTAAACTAATTAAGCCCGCTCCATTCAAAGAGCTCCAACCACATGCTACGGGGTGGGGGGGGGGGGGATACAAAATTAAAAAGGAAAGAGAAATCTCCCTGCAAGCATACTCCTCCAAAGTTCTCCAATCCCAGTAGATCCCTGACAGACAACGCCACATTGGAAGAGAAAAGCCCGGAAGAAGAACTTGCTGTAGTGACACAGGTCCCTCTAGCCACCAGGACTTACTGGGACAAGTCCCCCTTCCCATCAGGGTGACTGGTTTCCATTCCCTCCCAGTTAGTCCCCAGAGGTGGCTGCTCCTCTTGCAGTAAAATAGCTCTCCATCAAGCTAAGGTCCTCCAGATGCTGCCTTCCCTCCCAAACCACCCCTACGTGCAAATTCCCTTCCCTCCTTTTCCATGAAGATCTCATGTTTCTGGAAGTAGTTTAGTTGTGAGCTGCAAAGAGGCTTCCTTGGGCAGTGCTGGCCAGATCCGGGCTCTGCTCTCCCAAAACGTTTCACTTCCCCCCCCCCTGCCCAGGGCAGGCACATCAGGGTCCTGGCAAACTCCCTGCCGGGCTGGGAGAGAGAAGCATCACTTTTGCCTTCAACGCCTTTCAACTGGAGGAAAAAAAAAAAGAAATACTAAATAAGGACCAAAGCAGAGGCTCCCTCCCCTCTGAAGCACAGGAGGGAGAGCAGCCGGGCAAGGGCTGGACCTGCCGAGAACAGAGCAGGGAGCTCAATCCTCCATGAGTACTTTTTCATGATGAGCTTTTTCAGCAGCAGAACGAAGCCTTCGGTGCAAGAATTGCACTGGAATTCAAACCAGGGTGTTTAACTCTCCCTTGCGCCTCGAGAAACCTCCATGGAAATTCAGGTTAAGAAAGAAGGCAGGGTTTGAAACCCTAGCAAAGGGCTTTGGGGGGAAGGAAAGCAAACTGCCTCATCGTGCCCTGCAAAAAACTTCATCCCAGGGCCCTTGGGCTCTGCTCTGCACCCCAAAAAACACCCATCACGGCTGCCCCTCTTCTCCTTGTGCCACTCTTGGTAGGGCTTTAGTTGGGAGGTAAGGGAAGAAAAGGGAGCGAAGGAGAAAGAAATCCCATATCGTAATTGCTATATTAAAGAGAAATAGCAGGCAAGAATAATAAGAGAGGTGTCAGAAGTGAAATACAGTAACAGACATTAAAAAAAAGACTACAGTTCTGCGATGGGGGTGTTAATTGAACACAGAGCTGGAGAGAACAAAGGGGTGTTAAGGAAGAAAAGAACGGGAAAAAAAATCCTACCTCCTCCAAAGATTTGATCTAAGTTTGGTGAAGATAATGCACAGGGAAAGGTAGCTAAGAGGCACCTTATATAGCTATTATGTTCTAAAATTAAAAAAAAAAAAAATCACCACACACAAAACACCAAACCCATTATTCAACAACAATTGCACAGCTAATCAGCACTGTCTATAAATATTCCACTTTGTAAATTCCCCCCGTCGGTGACATGTACATTTTTCTTTCAAACCTGAATTCCCTCAACACAGAAGGGCGAGGAAGGTAAGAAAATAAAAAATAATAATAAAAAAAAGGGTTTTCAAATACAAAGTCAGGGTCTTTTTAAGAAGTAGAATTCGCCCGATGCCTTCACCTCCCCCAAAAGAGCAGAGAAAGTGAAGCGATGGGAAAAGCTCTTAAGGAGGAGGAATCAGATTAAATGGTCATATATCCTGCGCTCAGCCTCTCCCCGTCGGTCCCCGCCGAACGAGATGGGAGTTGGGAAAGGCTCACAGCTAAAATAGATGCTGCTGCATTTTGACAGCAGATATTTTCCAGTTTGCCATCCAAGGACCCCACGTCTGCGTACGCTTTGCCTGAGTCTTCTGCTTAGCTATTCTGCTCATGCAGAGAACAGCTTAAAAAAAAAAACCAAACACACACATAAAAACAACATACCAAGAGAGAAAAACAGAAGACTGGAAAAAAAAAAAATAAATATAAAGGCCATAAAGACAGAGCCCCTACCCCTGCCTTCAAACTTTTTATAAATCAGCAAGGCAATTTGCGATTTCAATCCCTGCTGACGGAGGAATCAATTGTATTTAGGACAAGAATGTCTCCCATTTCCATAATTATTATTCCAAAAAGCCAGCCAGCCATTTGAAGGC
Source organism: Baryphthengus martii (assembly GCA_013396935.1). Lineage (NCBI taxonomy): Eukaryota > Metazoa > Chordata > Aves > Coraciiformes > Momotidae > Baryphthengus > Baryphthengus martii. Next base: position 133,289 of record VWZK01006086.1, read on the forward strand.
GGTCCTGCCCCTTCCTTTGCAACAAAGTGACCAACAGCAAGTGAAAACACACCCAAGGAACACAACTTAGATGTTTATCTAAACAGCAATTTCACCCCCCTCATACTCCCACTCCCATCAAACCTCTTTTCTGTTACTTTCAAACAGACATCACTTCAAAAAAAAAAAAAACAACAACAAAAACCACAAAACAATCTCCACCTTGCAGACAAAAGACAAGCCACTGTGCTTTATTTTTTTTTTTTAAATGCTTTAAAATAAATGAAGAGCTCAAGTGCAAAAGGGAACTCTTTGGCTACTACAGACGACCTCTTTTGCAAAGAACTTTATGGACACTTTGGGTTTGCTCAAGACAACGTTACCGCTATGAAATATTAGCTATAACGTTGTGAGAGACTGTGGTAAAGTCTCCGTAAGGCTCTGGAGTCACTTAAATCAGGCGGCGGGGTAACTGAACGCACATTTCTACAGATCGTAACGCCGGGGGGAAGATGTACGCACGCACTTTCAAACACCCACCAGTGACCACAAACAATCACCACGATTTCAAAACGCGGCACATGCAAAAATCTGGGAAGCAAAATGGAAAGTGGGAAAGAGAGAAGTTGGCTCAACTTCCACGCCGCTTGCCCAGAAGGAAGGAGTAAACAACCAGAAGCAGGCAGTACCCTCAGCCCCAGGAAAAAAAAAAACAACAAAAAAACAACAAGGCTAACTTCCTCCTAGCACTGGGCCCACAAAGCAGTAATTAAAAATAAATAACATTTTTTAAAAGTAAAACAAAACCATCCGGCCGTTTGCTCCCTTACAAAGTGTGACTTTTGGGGATGCAGATGGGGGAGAGGTCTTTGAATTTGTGAAGTAAAATAATTCACTGTAAACATATCCCAGGGTAGATAAACAATGCTCCAAAAGCCATCTTGATCCACCGTCTTCAGAGACCTCTATACAACAGTCCCATAGCCAAGTAACCCAGGCACAATAGCAACAAATAAAATTAAAAAAAAATAAAAATAATGTAAGACAGCCTCAGTTCACACCTGAATATCCTTTATTTCCAACAGTATGCTTTGCTCTATCCAACCTCTATTGATTTTCCTTATCAGACAGGAATCATCCCACCCAGTCACTATGGGTATATCCAGCTCCCCATCCCTCCTGGACCCCACAGCATCCCTGAGGTAATCTGGATTTCCCACCAGGTCTGGTCCTTGCAGATTCCCTGTCTCCTAACTCCGTGACTGCACCGAGAGCAAAGCCGAGCTGGGATTAATCACTTACCCCACCAAAAAAAATAAAAAAGTCCCCCTGCACGGGCAACGCAGGCAGCACCGAACACACGCCGAGAAAAGGCAGACAAACATTTTCTTTGGCTCACACAACATCAAAGGAAAAAGAGAAGAGAGGAAGGAACTTGGTGGCTCCTCTTTTTGGAGCGGCGCACAGGGAAACACTCTAAAACGCATAAAATTTCTCTCTAGCATAAGATGCCTCTCTAGGCAGACTTCCCCCACGTTACATCAGATAAACTCCATGGAGGCTCCCACATCAAACCCCAGTGGTTGTTAATACAGGAACTCCATCAGGAAGGAGTCCTCGGGAAGGTCAGTCCCGGCCACGCAGCCATGAGGACTTGAGGAGTCGAATGCCATCAGTCGGTGCTTTGTCTGGGCTACACGCTGTACAAGCAACCTTTAACAAAGGGGCCCTCTTAGTCATTTTATATATATTGCAAGAGTCACGTAATTGCATTTTGAATCAGCTGCTCAGGCTAGGAGGTTTTAGATGTGTATTTTTAAGAAAGAAAAAAATATAAATAAATAAGACTCAGATTCGGGTTTTCTGAAAGCTGTTCCCCTTTTATGTGTAACTATCAATGTATATCAACTGGCTGTGCAATCATATTTATTGTCACTTTCATTCATGTCATGCCCTTGCTTATATAGTTTAGATATGAATTATTGACTGTTACAGTCCTCCTTGTAAAAAAAAAAAATAAAAGGGGGGGGGGACAGGAGACTGTAAAGAAGTCAAATACTTTGCAGCGTGCTACAAGGCAGCTAGATCAGCATGGAAAAGCCAGCTGCTCAACTCCGGTCAGGTCAAAAAGACAGCAGCAGAGAGGAACGCACACCTCTCACCGAATTACCATCATTCCCCTCATTTTTTTAATAAAAAATAAATAAATAAGAGATTCCAACAAACAAATAAGTGGTGCACATTGCTAAATGTCCTTCCCTGAGCATCTGTTGTTTAAGATCACCCTTGATTGATGACTGCTATTTTTTAATTGTTGCTTTTAAAATTTAAATGCCCCCCTGGGATGTGTTATAAGTGTGTTAGTACATGGTAGGAGGTCTGGAAAGTGGGAAACGGCAGAACCAAGGCTCTCATGCCATTAGCTTCTTTAGAAGCCTGAGAACACCCCATGCCATAAAACAACAGTACCCTGAAGTAACTAACAATCTAATATATTGCTTTCACTAAAGGCAACTGACAACTCCCTCTTACATGAGCTAGCCTGGATGATTGGCAGACAAGAGCATTTTAACCCTTTCTTGAAAGAAAAATAAGAAATCTTGATGTTTACCCAAACTGTAATAGTAGTAAAACTGCACCATTTCATTGTGCTGGCTTTGTGGGGTTTTTTTCCCCTTCCACTCTGTACTCAGATTTATTATTTTTTAAACAATGTCGTGTCTTAAAGAAGAAACTAGAGCAAGAGAGAAATCGCGAGCGTTTTGATTTTTTTTCTTCTCCCCAGAAAAAGCAATAAATAAAAAGAGGCTATACAATAGAAATTAAACCATGATATTTTCCCCTTCCAGACACAAACCGCATCACGCAAGACTACTGCCAGAAGCATTAAATACCAGCGAGTTATTTCTCTCCACTTAAATACTGCTACATAGGGAGGGGAGGGCCACAAACTTGGTGAAATAAAACCCTCAAAGAGCAAAAAGAAAAATAATACAGAATCAACAGCATCGATTTCCTACCTGTTTTTTCTTTGATTTCACATAAGACATTAAAAAGGGCTGGCTTCATCCTGTGGCAGTTTAAAGCATGTTTCCTGGAGAGAAAAAAAAAGAAAGAGAGGGGGGTCAGGTTAGGATGTCACCACGAGGAACAACTTTCCAAATTTACACTGGCTGGCCTGTGTGTGCTGGAGGTGGCGGGGGCACCTTTGAGCCCTCTCAGCCCCACCACCATTCCTCGAGCATCGGTGCTGCCAACAGCCACCTACTTAAGGCAGAGGAGACAAATTCTGCCAATTTAGAGGTGGTTTGAGAATCGCCTTTCCCACCGAGCAGTTCTCACCGCTGGCAGGAGCCAGGCAATGCACCGAGCCGAAGCCAGCAGCTTTTAGGAGCCAAGCTTGGTTCAACTGTCTTACTCCAATATTAAACCCAGCCATGTGCTTTATCAGGCTCATCCTGCATGGCAGAGAGAAAACAATCTCTCCCTTACCCCAGTACTGGAAATATCCTCTGCTTAGAGCTGTCAATTCAGGGAATTTCAGCGCCCAACTTGGAGCGCAGACACACACGCACACAGATGGAGAGGGAAAAACCCCTTCCTCTGCCTCCGTGCTACTTACATCCTGCTTATTTGCAGGTGTTAAGATTTAATTCTTTACAATTGGGATAGTAAACACATTTAAAAAACACAGCCGGGCGCCCGTGGGAAGGGGAGGGCATGCTATTCAACGTCTTTCTTTTTGGCTCCTGTTATTTCAGAGCTGACTGTTCTCCTGTGGGTTTTGAGG